>QEOT01000008.1:65106-117879 GCA_003123785.1 Pterocarya stenoptera | reverse complement strand
GTTTAAAACTGTTCTGTGGTCATTCTTGTGGACACATGTAGTACACATAATTTCTTTGATCCCATGGTTGCTAGGAAAGTGGGATTAGAAGTTGATTCTAGAAAAAAAAATTGAAGTGCAAGTGGCAAATGGAGAAAGAATGAGAGGTGAGAGAATGATAGAGAAGCTGCAGTTTCATATGCAAGGAAACCAGTTCAGTACTGATTTTTTCCTATTACCTCTTGGGGGCTGTGATGTGGTGGTAGTGATGTAGTGGTTAAGAACTTTAGGTCCTGTGTTATGGGACTTTAATGGCCTTACTATGTCCTTTGAGCAGAACAAGAAGTCTATGACAATTAAAGGGATGAATGCTACTAAATCAGAATTAGTAGATGATGTGCAGATTTTTCAATTGACTACAATTGAGAGGAAGGACGTGTTTTTACAATTAATACAACAACAGCAGACTAGTAGTGCAGAAAAAGTTGATGCTGGAATTGAAAAGATTTTGACTAGATTTTCTGAGTGTTTTTGAGAAGCCTAAAGGCTTGCCACTCAAGAAAAGCCATGACCACAAAATTAACGTCAAAGAGGGTACAATGCCTATTTCTGTTAAGCCATTTAGGTATCATTTTATACAAAAACTTAAGATTGAAAAAATAGTTAAGGAATTGCTGGAGGCAGGAGTAATAAGGTATAGTCAATCTCCTTTTTCTTCACCTGTCATCCTAGTCAAAAAAGCTTATGGTTCTTGATGTATATGCATTGATTACAGAGCTTTGAATAGGGAAACTGTTGAAGACAAGTTTCCTATTCCTATGGTGGATGAGCTTCTTGATGAGTTGTGTGGGGCTACCTTTTTTTCAAGCTAGACCTCAAGTCTCGCTATCATCAAATTTGAGTGAGGGAGTCTGATATTGAGAAGACAATATTTAGAACCCATCAAGGCCATTATGAGTTTTTGGTTATGCCTTTTGGCTTAACCAATGCTCTTGCTACATTTCAGTCATTAATGAATGAGGTATTCCAGCCATTTTTAAGAAAATTTATTATAGTTTTCTTTGATGATATTTTGGTATATAGTAGAGTAAAGATGATCATTTGCAACATTTGACTTTGGTGTTGGATGTTTTAGCAAAACATACATTGTTTACTAAAAGAAGTAAATACAGATTTGGTTGTAAACAAATTGATTATCTTCGACATTTAGTATCTGCTGAGGGAGTGCAGGCTGATCCATCCAAGATCGAGGCCATGTTGAGTGGCCTTTGCCCAAGTCTATTAAATCCTTGAGGGGGTTCTTTGGATTGACTGGTTTATCTAAAATTTGTAGGATTATGGATTAATTGATGCTCCTCTTACTGATTTGCTCAAGAATGATGTTTTTCATTAGGGACATTTAGCTACACAGGCATTTGAGGCATTGAAGTAGGTTGTTTCTCAACCACCTGTTTTAGCATTACCTGATTTTACTAAATCATTTTTTATTGAGTGTGATACATCAAGTAAAGGAGTTGGAGCTGTGCTGATGCAGAATGGAAGACCTTTGACTTTCCTTAGTCAGCTTTTGAAAGGCAAAACTTTGGATTTAAATGCCTATGAGAAATAATTTTTGGCATTGGTATTGGCTGTAAGTGGCGGTCTTATCTCTTGGGAACTACATTTGTAATCAGGACTAACCAACAAAGTTTGAAATTCTTGTGAGCAGAAGATATGGACACCATCATAGAAGAAATGGCTCAGCAAGTTAATGGGTTATGACTTTACTATTGAGTATAGAAGAGACAAAGAAAATGTGGTTGTAGATGCTCTTTCAAGAAGTGATGAGGTGGTTAAGAGTGAGGCAGTGTTATATGCTATTACAGTCCTAGATCCAATGTGGCTAGAGCAACTAAAAGATTCATACTTGCAAGATGAGTAGATTTCTAGAATTTGCATGAAGTTACAATAAGGAGAGTTGCTAAATCAAGCCTTTATAGTGAAAAATGGATTGTTTTTTAGAAAGGAGAGGTTATTTATGTCAACTAAATCCCTTTTGAAGCAGCAAATTTTGCAATTCATACATAGCAGTGCTTTTGGAGGACATTCAGGATACCATAAGTCTTTACATAGGGCCAAAGCAGATTTTTTTTGAGCTGGAATGAGGAGGGACATCAAGAAGTATGTTAAAGAATGCGAAGTATGCCAAAAATGTAAAGTGGAGAATTTGTTACCAGTAAGATTGTTACAGCCATTGCCTATTCCTGTGAGGTTATGAAGTAATATGTATATATAGACTTTATTGATGTTCTTCCTAATTCAAGAGGATTTTCTGTAATTTTGATAGTAGTTGATAAATTTACGAAATATGCTCACTTCTTACCCTTGTCTCATACTTATAATGTAGCCTCAGTAGTCAAGCTTTTCATTTCCCAAGCTTTTAAGTTGCATGGAATGCCTGCAACAATTGTGACTGATCGAGATGTTGCTTTCACCAATGGTTTTTGGAATGAGCTTTTTAGGTTGCATGGCACAAAATTACATTTTAGTTCTGCTTACTATCCTCAATAAGATAGGCAGATTGAAATTGTTAAGAAGTGTGTACAATAGTATTTGGGATGCTTTATTTCTGACAAACCTAAGCAGTGGAGCCATTGGCTGCCTTGGGCTGAATGGTGGTATAATACATCTATACATTTAGCAACTAAGATCACACCATTTGAGGCCTTGTATGGTGTGACCCCTTCTACCTTGTTGCAATATGTATTAGGCACAACCCAGAATGAGACAGTGGATTCTGAGTTGAGATTGAGAGAAGAAATTTTGTCATTACTAATGAAGAATTTGGTGGCAGCACAGGCTAACATGAAGCAACAGTATGATAAGAAGCATGTTCATAGGCAGTTTCAAGTTGGTGATGTGCTTTACTTGAAATTGCAGAAGTATAAACAACATACTGTGAAAGCTGTTGTGAATCCCAAGTTAGCAGCAAGATATTGTGGTCCCTTTAAGGTGCTGGAATGTATTGGGACAGTAGCATATAGGCTAGAATTGCCACAAGAGTCAGCAGCACATCCAGTGTTTCATGTGTCTAGATTAAAGAAGCATGTTAGGCCATTGAAGACTGTCTCATTTGTGTTACCATTGCAAGATTCTCATGGTGCACTTCGAACTGACCCTAAGGAAGTATTACAAAGAAGAATGACTTTTGTTGATAATAAAGGGCTTCTGAGGAAATTGTTACATGGGTTCCTATTGAATAATTGAGAAGGCAATATCCTAACCTTGTGGGCAAGGTCTTTTGAAGGGGGGCTGAATTGTTATGTGTACTTAGAAAAAGAGATGGAGAAAGGAGTCTGAAAGTTAGTTAGCCATCGACTGAAGGGGTTAGTGCAGTAGTTAGCAGTTAGTTATGCACGTGATGACACATGTCATTAAGTAGTGTATTATTACATTTGTGGCCTTATTTGTTTGTTTGAATGTACTAGAATACTCTTTCCCTTCTAACTGACTTAACGTCTAGATTGTGTATAAAATGAGATGTATTTCTGATGTAATTCATGGAAGAAAATTAATAAGAGTGATTTCTTGGATGAACTAATTTCTCGAAGATTAAAGTTTAAGTCAATTTCTGAGTTCATTGCTAGAAACCTAAGTAGGTGCTTGATTTGTGTTCCCATTGTTTAAAAAGATTTTTTTTTTTCTCTATTTCTAAAATGATTTTTATCTTTTACTTTGTGGGCTTTACATGACATTATTAATTGTGTGTAAATAGAAAGATTGATTTGATAGAAATTTAAAATGTCAAAAATAAATTGTTTAAAATTAGAATATGGTGATTGATATACGAGAAGCAAACCACTATACGAATTATTTTAATATTTTATTTATTTTTCAAAGTTGTGATGTTTAAGGGGGCTGTGCTGAAGAAAGTTTTTTACGTTTCGGAGAGATTTCAAATTGCCGTCTAACCCAACTCAAAATTGGCAGAGGGCAGGAAATGTCAATGGGGACAGATTCCACTTGGGTTGGAAAGAAGCCTCTGAGGCGCATTGCAGGCATGTCCGATGCTCTCTCCATTGCTGCGGATCTCGGCTTCTCTGTTTCCCCTTCTCCTCATCAGGCGGTAATTCTGATTTTGCATTTTGCTTTTGTGTAATTGTTATTATCCTTTAACCGCCTTTAACAGTAATGTATGTTCTGTTTTGCCTTTTGCGTCACTCTTGCGAATTCTGATCTCGACCCATTTTGCTTCTGTTTGATAGAATGTAGCTCCATTTCTACCCACAATTTGTGTGTGGTGTTGTCAAGCTCACTTGAACCACCCAGTTAAATATCGGTCTCTTGTGATTTGGGGGGGGGTTTGGATTATATTGTGGGTGTACTTTGGAATACAAGTCAGAAATGAAGGGAGCTGACATTAGTTTTGGTTGTTTTAGATCCCCAGCATCACTCTTTCCAGAAATAAATGAGATCCAAGTTATAACTTATTAGGTTGTATTAGTTTTATCTTTAATGGGAATGTATGAAGGAGTGTTTTTTGTGGGCTTTTAAGTGGTTTGGAATGAGAGGTGGTGGTCTACTCCAAGGTACTAAGGCAGTATGTTTTGTTGCTTTTTTATTTATTTATTTTTGAATGCCTTCAAGTACAAAATTGCAACGTTGTAGTAAAAAATTGAAGTGCACGACATGTACTAGTCCAATTATGATTAAGGTCATCACTTTTTTTCCCTTTTGTGTAGGAAGAACTCCAGAACTTATCCACTACAACTGGTGAGAAGGGCGATGACTTGATAAGGGTATTAAGAGAACTTACCGCTGTACAAAGAAAAATAGTAGATCTGCAAGTGGAACTTCAAGGACGAAAGGTGAGTAATACCAGTTTCCTTTTACAGTACGATAGTTTTGGGTAACTGAAGAAAATGAAATTAGAATATGATGTTTTGGGTTGCAGTTTCACTTATTCTAACTTGGTTAGTAAAATTTAAGGATGATAAAAATGTGGCACATTTGACGCATGTGACCGAAATGGAAAAGAAGACTGAGACTTTGGAAAGGATTACAACTATATTGAAAGATGTCATTCAGAATAAGGTATTATTTTGATTTCATTTTTTTCATTATTGTCTTCTTTGCAATTTTAAGGCCAAATGGTGTATGGTTCATGCTAAAGCTCCTTCTGTTTCTCCTTGAAAATCTCCATGTCCATTCTTCTATACGTGTATACATAAGCCGAACACGAACCAAGTATGCATCGTGCATGCGAACACACTTTTGAAAACTGGGCATCTATATGCTCTGTTTTCTCGCTCTAGATTTTGGAGTAGCATGGGCTACTCTAATATATGGTAGTATTACATTATGGTATTGGTTAACTTAAGGGACTATTTGGTTTCTTAGATTTTGGAAAATCTGTGACTACTACAGTTCTCAACAATTATTCCTCCTGTCCATGAGCAGGCAGGGGAGTGAGGATTGGATTTTGTGCATTCAAATGCTACACTGGATTATGGATTTCCTCTCTATGGGCCCTCTAGAGACGCCTTTATTTCTCTATCTTATCTTGATTATGATTTGTGAGTAAACTTGACCTGTTTGTAAACTGTTACATCACCAGGTTCTGCTTCCTTGGAAGTTTTCTTATTCTTATACCTAGTGCATTCAACATTGTTCTTATAACTTTATGTTATGATAAAAGATCCTATAAAAATCTTGCTCATAAATTAATTTCTTTTACTCATGGGCCTATAATTTGGAGTTTGAAAAACAAATTTCTGTATGCCAGTTCTAATTATTGAAGAAATATAATCCCAGAGTAATAATTCCCAATGAAAACAAACAGAGCCTCTGTGTGTGTTGACTGTAATGCAAAATATTTATAGATTCCTCCAGCCTTCAGCAATATTTTTTTTCTGGCTTAGTATCAGGCATCTGTCCTCATAATTATTCTTACTAAATGACTATAGCCAAGATCTTGTCATTGCAGTCAGTAAGGACTATAGCTTAGGTAATGATATTGCAACCTGAAAGGGAACGTTTTGACATCGATACTGATCCTATGGATGATTATGTTTTCAACGTACTTGTGTTTTTCAGGTTGAATAATGGTGACCGTGAGAGGGAAAATCATTTCAATATCTTAAGCATACAACATCTTTTTCACATTAAGTCAAATGAATTTATTAAACCTGTGAACACATGTTTCAATGTTGAATGTTGGCAGGATCGCATAATAGCTCGTCTTCAACAGCCATATTCACTGGATTGCATTCCAGTGGAAGCAGAATATCAGGTTGGTCCAACAAGTTTCATCTCTCTCTCTCAACCCACATTTTGACCCCTAACTCGTATTCCTCATTCACTCACCATCTCGTGACTAATCTGCTTGTCAAACTAACAGCTTTTGATGCAAGAAATAGGCATAGGTGTGGGGGCATGTAGTGGGACTGTCGATGCTAGAATGCAAAATAGTGACGACTTTTATCACCTAGTACCTTCCCTAGGGTGGGGACTTGTTGATAGAATAACAGCATGTATTTGTTGAATGACAGCATATTTTTATGGATGGATAAGAAGAGAACGGATGAGAGATTGACTTGATATAGTTTTTCAATGTATGAATTTGCTATAAGCATAAACCATAACATATAATTGCTAGTACTGGTGTTACTAATTTCACTTAAATTTAACATGTAAATCGTAATCAGAAAGTTTGCCGATATTTTAAGTCCAAATTGTAAATTCTAAGTCTAGCTCTTGTAGAAGGTTATTAAACTGTTACATTAACTTTTTGGTCACTTGAAAGTCGGCATTTTTAATGTTTGCCATCTTTTGCTTGGGTTCGTGCAGAAACAATTTTCTGAATTACTGATGAAGGCTGCTAGTGATTATGGTGCCTTGACAACGTCAGTCGCAGATTTTCAATGGAGTCAGAACTTTAAGGAGCCTCCTTCAGTATGGGGAGTAAGTTTCTAGAGGCATTTGTTTCTAATCAAGTTCCAGAATGCCTGATATGCCACATATGTCATTCCATTTATAGTTCCAGACCATATTCCGCGGTTAGACACACCCATTTTTTCCTGTTTTAAGTTAAAGTGTATACTATACTAAACTACACTGTAATAAGTGTAGTGTTTCGGATGAAGTGTGAGAGACCATGGGAGACTTCTGGTTCTGGTGAAGCAGCTTGCGTATTATTAGCCTTTTGAATGGTTGATTTGTCTTTATAAACTCATTCACAAATTATGATAATCAAAATGCTAAAGGTTAAACATCCACTATGGACTGGAGGTAAAAGGTGTTTTGATCAATAGTAATATGCCATCCATTTCATGAAATCCTAAAGATATGCTAATACAGAACTTATATCCGTGCTGTAGTTCATGGGTTCCAGTCGATTCGTTCTTGAGCTTTCTTTCTAATTACTGTAGCTATGAAACATGTGCTCAACGAGTTGGTTTTGTCTCGGAAAGGTAATCCTCATCTTCTTCTACTGATGCAGGAAATGCTTCGCCCGATCCCGGTTGCTTTAGCATCATGCACCCGATTCTTTGAGGCCATGTCTGCCATGAGAGAATCGTTTGCAACCCTTCAGAATCTGAGAGTGGGTCATTCCAATTCCTCTTTGCCTGCAACACCAGTCAAGAACAGCTCCCAAAGAGTTGCAGGTGACTCCAACTGTGTGACACCACCACCCTGGAGAAATGGCCCAACCTTTGATGACTTAGTTACTAGGAGCCTAAGTAGGCAAAAAATGGAGAGACAAGATACAGGGGATGAAAACAGTGAGGTTTCTGATCTTAATCAGGTTGATGGCACAAGCCATAGGAGATTGTCGTGGCCCCCTTCGGTTAAAGCGAGTGGAATTTAGTCTCACACAGGCGAATATCATTGTTTGTCTTGCAGTACTAATGTTCTTATTAAGATTGTATTCTGCTTTCACTATATATCCACTTGCAATGAGAATGTTCAACAGCAGAACCATAAACGATGACAAATCCACTCATTTGTGCAGTAATACATGATTTCTCTAATCTGCTATTCTGAATATGATCATAATTTCCCCACTTTGAGGATTTGTAATAAGGCTTCTTTCAGATTCCTCAAAAAAGTTGTGGTCGTTAAAAGGAAAGAGCAACTTTATTCTTCGTCCTGAATTTTTTCATTCCTTTTTAACCGAGTCCAACATGATAGCTTGGCGAAGCTTTCATCTTAATCCTTTGAGAAAAAACATGAAAATATCTGCAACTTTCATTTTCTTTTCTGACGTGAAGAGATGAACTCAGAAAGAGAAAAATGGTATTCTGAGGCTCCTTTTTTTGTTGTGTTTGAAACATGTACTAAGCCACTGGTGTCAACTCTGATCTTGTTGGCACCTTCGTCTTTACCCTTAGTAGTACTTGGTTCACAAGCAAAACTTTCGTAGAACTGCAAGACCTTCGGGTGTGCCTTGATCTTTGAGGGACTGAAACCTGATAACTGAAGACCTTCCAAACTCCTCACCCGGGAGAGTGCAACATAGACCATTCCACAGCCAAAAGCTCTAGATAGATTGGTGTGAAGTTTATCAAGAGTCATGCCCTGGGACTTGTGAATACTTTGAGCCCATGCCAATAAAAGGGGCAGCTGCTTTCTTTTAGCAACAACTGTATCTCCCTCTGTCAAAACCCAAGTTTCTGGCTCAATCACCTTCGTTGGCCCTGAATCAAATTTGACTATAGGCAGCAGGTTTTCAGAACATATATCTCTTACATCCACACCCTCTGACTCTGAAAATCCTATAACTGTACCTGTGTTACCATTCACCAGTCCACGCCAAGTATTCAAATTCTTGATCAGCATTACTCTTGCACCTTCACAGAGGAAAAGCTCATCGGGTGCTATCCCTTCTTTGAGCTGAATCTTCCAGCGATTCTCACCACTGTCAGAGGCTAAATATGTGGTGGCTGCCTCGGAAAAGCTTTCTATCCTCGTCTCGTTCACTCTCCTTACATCTTCTTTCAATGGATAGAGCTGTACCACAGACGGATCTAACTCATCCGACTCGGTCCTCGAACACAACTGTTCTAGAACCTCTAAGTCCTGAGGATCACAATCCCCTCTCCTTATACCCTGGAGCATTTTGACGAACCGAGCATCTGATTGTCTGAAAATCTCCGTAAGCTCAAGTTGCATATCAAAACTTGCATTCCAGCAATCAGCTTCAAATGCAAACTCTTTGCCCGACGAATTCTGATGACCAAAAACTGGTGGTAGCTGAAAGAAATCACCACTCACGACAAGCTGAATCCCACCCCAAACCTCATCTCCACCACGTAACTTCTTTGCAATGTATTCAAGACTCTCAAACAGCTCTGCGTCAACCATGCTAATCTCATCAATAACCAATGCCTCAGCTTTGTTCCACCTCCTGTAGGCCTTCTTATTCTGAAGAACCCTATCCAGTAAAGTGCGGCGATCCGCCATGGGGTACCCAATGCCCGCAAACGAGTGCAACGTTTGTCCCCGAATAGCGCACGCCGCGACCCCAGTAGACGCTGTGACAAAGACCCCAGATGGGGAGTGACATTTTTTCAACAGCTCGATAATATGCTTAACCAATTCTGTTTTTCCTGTCCCTGCGGAGCCCGTGATGAACACGGAACTACCCGCAGAAACTGCAGATATGATTTCTTTTTGTCGGTCAGTCCACTTGATTCTGGTCCTAGGGTTTCTGGGTTCGCTCTTTCTGGGTTTGTTTTTACTCCTGTACCAACTTTGAGCGGATTTTGTGTTTTTCCCAAAACTTTTGGTGCTAAAGTTTCTGTAAGCAGCTATTGCAGTGGCGATAAACGTCGTCACACCCATAGTTCTTATTCTTTTCTCGCAATTCCCGTTCTGGGTCTACAAAATTTTGCCAAACTAAGATTCTTTCTCAAGATTAGTGACAGTAACAGTCATGAAATGCAGCACATTGAGCACCGAAAATGAAGTTTCAAAACCGGCACTAAATTGGGACTATTCCGTATAGGAGCAAAGATGCACAACGAGAGAAATGAATGTAGAGTAACTAAAGAATTGCCTTACCAAATGATCGAGTTTGGTTTCTCGAGTGGCTTTGCGACTGTTCCAAACCTCGCCAAAAATTTACGTCACATGAATATCTTCATTCACGGATTTCAGATTTTAATTCTCGAGGGCACAGATAATTGTTGAAAGAAGAAGAGCTCTTTGGGCTTACCGGCGCCCTCCAATGGGAAGTATTGGGCTTTACATGGTTTAGTTTGGCTGCTTTTTGGAGGTTGGAGTTTGAAGACTGCCCAAAACATATTCAATAGTTTTTTTATTTTTTTATTTTTTTGAGTTCTCTGCACAACCACCTGCTATTTCGCAACCTTCCCACACCAGTTTAGAGTATTGATAGTGACTTCTCTATCTTTATTTTTATCTTTAAATTTAAAGAATATGTCTTTAAATTCATCTATATTAGATTATGCATCTTTAAATTTTTACATAGCTATAAATAGTGCTTCTTCAAATTTGAAGAAGCACTATTCATTTTTCAAACATTTTTTTTCTCTCTCCTACCCATTAAAATCAACTTTATAGAATTTATATTAAGATGATTTTGATATATGAAATTTGTATTAAGTTGATAACATAAAGTGGATGATAATTGTAAAATATATATAAAAAAATAATTTTAGGAAACAAATAAAAATTTTAAAAAAAATAATATTTTATTATTATTTGGTTCAAAGATGCATAAACCAATATGAGAGTTTTTCTTTATATGTAAAATCATTCTTCAAAAGAGGTAATTTTGCATATGAAGATGCATAAACAACTACCTATGCTCTTACACGTCATCTTGTTTTTTTCAAATAAAATATGCTTTTTAGATATCTAGATCCAAATTTCCCACCCCCCACGTTCTCCCCCCAACCCTCGGTGTTCCCCATGCGTTCTCTCTCCCCAGCTCGTTGTCCTTCTGCACAGGTTCACCCCATTGCCCGATTGACTGTGCTACTGACATCATCACCAATCGTCCAGGGCGCTGACAAGGGTAAGAACCACCCGAAGAAGGGTTTTTTTTTCTCTCTTTTCGTTTCCCAGTATCTCTCTAGCTACTTATTCACTCCATTCACTTTTAGTTTCCCTCCACACTATCACGCATTCGCTCTTTCACTATTGGATCTATCTTTGTTTTTGTGGATCTATCTTTGCTTTTGTGAATCATTTGAGTTAACTCCCAAGTACAATCTCTCAAACCAAAAATAATATAAATGGAAGGAAAGGTACTATTTTTTCCTTTTATTTTATCTTTCACTTTTTCTCTCATTTTTTTGATTTCTAGGATTCTAGTGTGTGATTGAAAATCTCTGTCACTTTTTTAAATCGTTGGGGTGAGGGATAAGCTTAGGAGTCAAAACCAGTGTTTTGAATACTGTATCAGATGTCGTACTGTCAAGGCACTGGAACGAAATATTTCGATACCTGTATCGTTTCGTGTACCATTTCGGGATAGAAGATATATGAATAAATTATAAATGTAAATATATATAAATTATATTCTAAAATAATAGTCTATATATGAATAAATTATCTATAAATACATATATATATAAATTATAAATAGTCTAGTCTGAATTGAGGGTCAAAAATAAGCTTGTAGTTTGAAAAAATGAAAAAAAAAATCTAAAGGCCGAAATATCGGCCTGTACAGGCCGGTATTTGAGCCGGTACAGGTCGAAATATTGGCCGATAGGGCCGGTACGAAACAGGGGCAATACCTGTACCGGACCAGTGGCCGGTACGGCAAATACCGACCGTACCAACCAGTACGGTACGGTATTGCAAACTATGGTCAAAACGGATAGGGAGTGACGGCGAAACTTCCCATCAACGATGAAAATGATGGGTGCTTGGGTGAGGGGTGATGGCGAAAATGAAGGGTGGTTGCTGAGGGGGTGAAGGAGAAGAACTCAACTGAAGGGTAAGGGAGCGACCAAATCGGGGAGGGAAATCCAAATGAACCGTGACATGGGTAACCAAATCACCACGTCAAGTGTGTGGTGTGTTTTGTTTTTGACTGGAGGATGAATAGATTTGTTCTTCCTTTTTTTTAGTTTTAAAATTTACCTTCCTTAATTATATAATTTAAGTAGATTTTATTTAGGATAAATAATATTGGCAGTCATAGGGTATGCAAGTCCCACACACTATTTCTTTTGAAAAAAATGAGTAAATTTACGACTTACATGAGAAATTTTTTTTTAATGGTGGACCTTACTTTTTTTCAAAAGGAGTACACATGACTTATACAGTCTAAGATTGTACTTAGTGTTACTCTTTATTTAAATAGTTGATATAAAGTCACTTCAAATATGACATATCAACAAATATGATTAGAGATGATAAGATCTAGGATGATAACTAGCATTGCTCTCTATATACAAACTGAGTTCATTGACTGAAATGCCCATGCTCCACACGATGATGAAAATGCCCTTGACTTCAATATTACCAATCCCACTGCCATGAAATTTGCCTGCAACCTGCACTTCTCCACTTGCCTTTTCTTTGCCTTTTCTCTGTGTATTTCTGTCAACCGACGTTGACCTATGTAGCTTTTCCACCACATTCGGCTTGTGTAGCTCTTTCACCACCTTCGGCCTGNCATATATATATAAATTATAAATAGTCTAGTCTGAATTGAGGGTCAAAAATAAGCTTGTAGTTTGAAAAAATGAAAAAAAAAATCTAAAGGCCGAAATATCGGCCTGTACAGGCCGGTATTTGAGCCGGTACAGGTCGAAATATTGGCCGATAGGGCCGGTACGAAACAGGGGCAATACCTGTACCGGACCAGTGGCCGGTACGGCAAATACCGACCGTACCAACCAGTACGGTACGGTATTGCAAACTATGGTCAAAACGGATAGGGAGTGACGGCGAAACTTCCCATCAACGATGAAAATGATGGGTGCTTGGGTGAGGGGTGATGGCGAAAATGAAGGGTGGTTGCTGAGGGGGTGAAGGAGAAGAACTCAACTGAAGGGTAAGGGAGCGACCAAATCGGGGAGGGAAATCCAAATGAACCGTGACATGGGTAACCAAATCACCACGTCAAGTGTGTGGTGTGTTTTGTTTTTGACTGGAGGATGAATAGATTTGTTCTTCCTTTTTTTTAGTTTTAAAATTTACCTTCCTTAATTATATAATTTAAGTAGATTTTATTTAGGATAAATAATATTGGCAGTCATAGGGTATGCAAGTCCCACACACTATTTCTTTTGAAAAAAATGAGTAAATTTACGACTTACATGAGAAATTTTTTTTTAATGGTGGACCTTACTTTTTTTCAAAAGGAGTACACATGACTTATACAGTCTAAGATTGTACTTAGTGTTACTCTTTATTTAAATAGTTGATATAAAGTCACTTCAAATATGACATATCAACAAATATGATTAGAGATGATAAGATCTAGGATGATAACTAGCATTGCTCTCTATATACAAACTGAGTTCATTGACTGAAATGCCCATGCTCCACACGATGATGAAAATGCCCTTGACTTCAATATTACCAATCCCACTGCCATGAAATTTGCCTGCAACCTGCACTTCTCCACTTGCCTTTTCTTTGCCTTTTCTCTGTGTATTTCTGTCAACCGACGTTGACCTATGTAGCTTTTCCACCACATTCGGCTTGTGTAGCTCTTTCACCACCTTCGGCCTGTGCAGTTCCACCACTGTCGACATGTCCCAAAGTAAAGATTTGCTGCAAACCAAAACCCACCTAGCCCGCACCACCCACCACAGCGCCACCACCAACCACAGCGCCACCATAAACTAGGTAACACCATCATTGCTCTAATCTCACTTGTAGATGGTGATTACATGTGGTGCATTATCCAAAAACTTGTATTCTTGTGCATTATCGTTGATATGATACAAAAAATTACCTTTTGATATGGGTATTATCCCCAAGTAATAATGTTATATATTTCTCAAGATATTTGTTCAAAAAATTATCTTTCGATATGTGCAGCTAAACTTAGTGGCACAATTTTGTTTTCTGGTAATGTAAACTAAGTTGTTTCTAATATCTGTAGATTTGGCAGTAGCAGTAGATTTAGAAATAAAAAAATTACCTTTTAAAACCATCCACATATCGTTGCAATATTATCACGTGTCAAGACTGTTTTCCAAACTTTCTGTATTATGAATTTTCCCCAATACAAGATAGTGAAATATATATATTAGCATATCTTCGATTTTAAGTAAACCTGGGTTTCATTTTCCTGAGAAAACAAAAACAAATTTTTGTCAAACTTGTTTGTAGATTTGGCATTAGTTATAGATTAGGCACTAAAAAATTACCTTTTAAAATTATCCATACATCACTACAGTAGCAGTAGATTTGGCACTAATATCTGTATATTTAGTGTTAGTTGTTTCTAATATCTGTAGATTTGGCAATAGCAGTAGATTTAGAAATAAAAAATTACCTTTTAAAACCATCCACATATCATTGCAATATTATCACGTGTCAAGACTATTTTCCAAACTTTTTGTATTATGAATGCAAGATAGTGAAATATATATATTAGCATGTTTTCGATTTTAAGTAAACCTAAGTTTCATTTTCCTAGGAAAACGAAAACAAATTTTTGTCAAACTTGTTTGTAGATTTGGCATTAGTTATAGATTAGGTACTAAAAAATTACTTTTTAAAATCATCCATACATCACTACAGTAGCAGTAGATTTGGCACTAATATCTGTATATTTAGTGTTAGTATCTGTATACTTAGATTTGACACTAATATATGTACTATACATATAAAGATGGTTCATTGAACATCTGTATAGGTATTCTTGGTATACACCTCTATGGAAAACGAGGAAGAAAACACATCTCCAGAACCCACTTCATCTATTAAGCGATTGTTGTTTTCTTTTGAAAGCAATACTTTTCTGGATACCTAAAAATACTTAGATGAGAAATTACGTGAACGATAAGTAGACCATAAATATTTGATTTCATGTGTGTTAAATAAGCATAATATATAGTCAAGTTGAGTTTATACATTTCCTGATATTATGTTTTATGGTACCACATAAAAGGCTGCTTGTTCCAAAGACAAACATGTAGATGAGGGCACTACAACTAATTTAGTTGATGTAGATGAGGTGGTACCATTGAATATCCATGGGGATGATGATGATGATGGGGTTATCGAGCCAATGCGATGATCTTTAAATTTGAGCATGAGTTGTTTGGCTATTATAAGCAATATAGGAAATATACTGGGTTTGGCCTAATGACCCAAAGAAGTAAAAGAGAAGATGATGGGAGTGTTAGATATATAACACTTGGTTATGCTCATGATGGTAAGGTAAGGAATTGTACTTCTAACGTATTTAAGCCACATCCAACAACGAAGACCGATTGTAAGGTGATGATTAATATAATTTTGGTTGATGGGGCTTTGCGTATAAATACTGTTGAAAATACCCAAAACCATGGGCTAAGCTCACGAAAGACAAGATTCTTTAGATGTAATCAAGCAATTGATGATTCTGTAAAAAAGTAGCTAGACATTAACGACAATGCATGCATAAGTACGGCTTAAAGTTTCAGCGCATGTGTTGTAAAAGCAGGTGGATAAGAAAATTTTCTATTTATTGAGAAAGATGTATAAAATTATATTAACAAGACTTGACACCTTAGACTTGGCAAATGAGGTATTGGTGCACTTTATAGGTATTTTGAGAAAATGCAGTATAAGAATGATAGGTTCTATTCCTTGATAGATTTGGATGATGATGAAAAATTATAAAATATTTTTTGGGTCGATGCACGTAGTAGAGCAGTATATGAGTATTTTTGGGATGTTGTGACATTTGATACAACATACCTAATAAATAGATATGGCATGCTCTTTGCCTATTTTTTCGGTGTTAACCACCATGGACAATCAATACTATTGGGAGCAGGTCTGATATCAAGGGAAGATATTGAAACCTTTGTTTGGTTATTTGAAACTTGATTGAAATGCATGGATGTGAGAGCTCCAAAACCTATCATCATTTATCAAGACAGGGCCATGAAAAATGTTATTGCAATAGTTTTTTCGAACACTCGACACAGGTACTGTCTATGGCACATTATGCGAAAACTACCAAAAAAGTTAGGTTCACATTCTAAATTCAATTGTGGTTTGAAGAGTGCATTGCACAAATTGATTTATGATTGTCAAACTTTTGATGAATTTGAGAAGTCTTGGGAAGTGTTTCTTGATATATACAATATGCACAAGCATGTATAGCTTTGAAGTCTATATGGTGAGTGAATGTATTAGATTTCCATATATATGAAAGATACATTTTAGGCTAAGATGACCACAACTCAAATGAGCAAGAGTATGAATGCATTTTTTATGGTTTTGTGCATTTGGAGACGACTTTAAAGGAGTTCGTTGATCATTTTAATAATGCACATAAGAAAAAAGTAGAGAATGAGATGGCATTAGACTTTTATTCATTTAACTACACAATCTCATGTATATCCTCATTTACTCGTGGAGAAAAAATTTCAAAAAGTACACTAATTATAAGTTTAAGGAAGTACAATCTGACGTAATGAGGATTATCTATTCCTATTGCATTCTCATCAAAACGAAATGTGCGATTTCAACATATCAAGTGAATGACCAGAGGCAAGTTGATGATTGTATCAAATGAGTTACATATCAGGTATACTTCAATGAAAATGAGTGCGAGGCAAAGTGTACTTGCAGACTATTTGAGATGAGAGAATTTTTATTTAGACACATTCTTGCTATTTTCTCAACGAGGGATGTACGATCGTTGCATTCAAAGTAAATTATAGACAAGTAGATGAAGGACATTAAACGTAGATATGCTTTCATCCAAATTAGCTATAATGATTTGAGTATTAAACAAGTTGCTGGTAGGTACTCTACTTTGATAAAAATATATTATGAGGTTGCCACAAATGCAGTAGACAGCGAAGATAATTCTTTGGATGTGGCATAGAAGTTACAGGCAATAAATTTGGTTTACAAAAATTCAAAGCCACAGTCGGCACTTGCTAATACTAGTATTGAGGGCATTGATATTGAAATTGAAAGTTCGAAAAAAGTGTTGAGCTCTTGAGTTATTAGAGGTAAAGGAAGGCTCCCATAAAAAAGGATGATACCTACAATAGAGAAGATTGGGAGAAAGTCACAAACCAACAATAAACAGTCCAAGCCCAGTGGGAAGAGAAAGAGAAAAAATGTATTTAATGTGTATATGATCCTTGCATTCTATACTTAATAATGCGCTTTTTAAGAAGTGCTTATTTTTTTTATTATTCCCAACTACTTGCAGGTGGACGTCACGAGTGGCATTGCAGCTGAGGCATTAATGGGTGGCACATAACAAAGTGTTGTAGCAGAGGTTCCAAACTAAAACTTCTTTTATTTATTTATTTATTTTTTTTGCAATCTATGCTTAATAATGCCCTTTTCTGGAAGTACTTTTTTTTTTTTTTATTGTTCCAAACTACTTGCAGGTGGACGTCACATGTGGTGTTGTAGATGAGGCATTAGTAGGTGGCACACAACAAATTGTTGTGGACTTCACGAGAAATTATTAGATGATTGTGTTTGCAATATGGTCCTTGTTTGTATTCATGTTGCCCGTGTACTCTACATGGATGTATTCAGGAAGGAGAGGAATTCATGCAACTCGTTGTATTCATGTTGCATGTGTACTCTACATGGATGTATTCATGTAACTCGATGTAATCTACTTTGATGTATTGTATTTGGTATTTGATTTTTCAGAAGACATATATATGATATGCTACTCAGGTTGGAAGATGTCATATTATGCTCATTCACATATATTGGAAGAAAGCATAAATATTACAAGTCATCAGTTTGGTACACAGTTGGACTACATTGAAAAACATAAATATTACAGGTCATCAATTTGGTACACAATTGAACTACATTGAAAAACATAAATATTATAGGTCATTAGTTTGGTATTCAGTTGAACTACATTCGAAGATTACAAACTTAAGAAAGTACACCTTTACCTAATCTGTAATTATTTTTTTTTATCTTAGCAAGAAAAATAAAATTAGAATTGAAATCTCCAATACACGCAAAGCAGCATTCGTGCATGGTTAATATCTTTAATTTGACCCTCGAGCTCATCCCAAACATCAAGAAGTCCGGACTCCCTCTTTTGGATGTCCTCTGTTTTTTGAATCTCTTCCCTCGCACCTCGGAATTCTTCCTCTCTCTTTCGGAGTTCTTCATTTCTCACACGGATTTCTTCCTCTCTCTTTCGGAGTTCTTTCTTTCTCACAAGGATTTCTTCCTTTCTTTTGGAGTTCTTCCTCTATGGCTATATCAGCCCAAAGAAAGTATTTCCAGTATGGCCTTCCCTGCAGCCAACAGTTTGTAGAAGTAATATAGGAAATTAGAATTTCAACAATACCAACAATCTTTACAAGTAATTTGTAATTATCTATTTGTAATTACCTTCTTATTGTACTTTGGACAAGTAAAAAAAGCCAGTCCTGAATTTCTTGAGGTGTTAAAGAATTTGAGATTTGCTATCAACCCACAGAAACATATTAGAGTATGATTCCAACAACAAACAACCAAAGAATATGAAGAATGTGATGAAGACATTGCAGATTAGCAACACGAACACTATTGGAAGATACATCATGGTAAGCATGCTCATTAAATGTATTGGATGAGAAAATAGTTCTGACAATGAATTTAGAAGTATAAAACACATCATGGCAATGAGTTTAGAAGTATAAAATTCAATTAAGATCTATCATGGCAATGAGTTTTGATAAAAAAAATTCCTTCAAAAATTGTCAGAAACAACCAAAGAAAATAGTTCATTTAGATCTGTCAATCTTTTGAACTATATATCAAATTCTTTGGATTTGCTTTTGAAAAGCATCTCAAAAAACTATAATGCAATAAGAAGAAAAAATTAAAAAAAAAAAAAATCATCACTGGCCACAACTCATATTTCATAATCAAAATTACATTATCAACCAATCTCACCAATCTCATTTCATTAACAAAATCACAAAATCATCCAATCTAGTTCATGGACAAAATCACTGATCACGTATCGTTTTATGGACAAAATCACATAATAAAACTACAAATTATATATCCCTAGTAGATATGTTCAAATCTAAGTTCTTACCTAACAAGATTAGGGAGGCGCAGACAAATGGGACAACAACTCATCTAGAGCAAGATGCAAGGGACAGTAGGGCTCACGACTCCTCCACCATTTCTCTTGCAATACCTTTACTTGGGTTTGAGCTCCTCCTCCACCATTTCTCTCGCAATCCCTTTACTAGGGTTTGAGCTCCTCCACCACAAAGAAGAAATCATCTCCTCTACGCACCATTTTCCTCTCCCAATTCACCAGCAACCAAATTTCATCTTAATGATACGAACCGTTTAACTTTAATGAAACGATTCATTTGTGCACGGGGTCTGGGTTGGGGGGACTGTATTTAGAATTTTTCTTCTATTTTAACTGCTATTTTTAGGTGATATCTACAATCTACATCATGTTTTAGTCGTGATATCCACAATGATGCCCACGAGCTTTTGTTGTTCCTTCAATTTTCAGCTTGTCTAATCTTTTCTTCCTCAAGTAGCGCTGGAGTAAATATACTAAACTCGTTATAGCAGTCTAGACCTAGTTCATTGAATGGCCCCTTTGCAAAAGTAGGAAAGAAGAGAGGGAGGAAAAGACAAAAAAAAAATGAGGAAGAAAAGTTAGACACGCAAGGAGAGATAAAAGAAAGTGACATAAAGTTGAACTTCTCACCAACCATTGGCAGAGTCTCGATAAATAATTTGTAGGCGACTTCGACTGGAGGAACAAGGACATCTTCTTCAACCTCTGAATGAGAAGCTCCAGAAATATTATCTTCTCTAGGCTAAAGGAGTCTCCAACCTCTTTTGTATAGATAGACACGAGAGATCACAAGAGACTGTAAAATACTCCTATTATAATAGATTTTTCCTCTAAACAAGCCGTGACAAACTACATAAATTCATGTATCATTCTCTATTTATATTTCCGGTATTTTTTTCTATTTATTGTTATGAATATATGTATGGGCACCATACTGATGCCCAAACCGCCACCACGGACTTTAGACCTCTTCATTGAGACTCAAGCCACCTCCATGGGCCGAGTTTAAAACTTACATATTTAGCATTCAACCCTCTCATCCTCTTCACAGCACTACAGTTTTGTGGCAAGAATCTAGATCCTACCACACCTTTTTGGCCATATGGGTCTTGAAAAAGCCATTCCTGAACAAGTATCATGCAATTGGGACTACCAAGTTTTTAGGACCAATGATCTCTAAATTGTTTCTAGTCATAATATACTCTAATTTGAAGAGTTATTATCTAAGCCCACTTTTAATCATGCATATGAATCTTAACTCTTTCATACGCAAAATTTTCTGAATTATGTTGACAACCATGGAAAAGAAAGTGTTCTAGATGAATATGCACCACAAACAAATAAAACAAAATAATAGAAGGCATACTTTTTAGGATAAAAATGGAAAGGAAAGAAGGATAAAAGGTTGATGCTCTCCTTTTGTGATAAGGAATATGTCTACTGTGACAGCCAATATGGTTTACAGTTTTCTCTAATTACATATTTATCATTGCTTTTAACACAAGGTTATTATTATAGGAGTAATGTTATTTATCGTTCATTTGATCATCTTTTTTTGTTATATCCACACGTGATGTCAAATGATTAAAACTTATTTATTATTTTATGTTATTTTGCACTCACTTGATGGATGACACATAAAAATAATAAAAGAATAATGATTAAAAGTTAGATAAATTGTATTTTCTTATTATATGCCTAATTAGAACTCTTATTCTAAAAGTGTATTACTACTGAAATGTAAAGTATCACTTCGAGCATTAGTAGTAGACTCAATTTAGTTAGGTTGCACAAAAATCCATTATAATGGACTCAATAAATGAACAGTAATTTTAGCCTAAGATTTATTCACTGGCCAAATCTGGCTAGTCCCTTGTGATAGCTAAATATTATTTTCATCATAAACAATTCTCTTCCCGCTACTTGTTCCTCCCGTGCAAAAATATTGCAAAAAAAGTATATCTATTGTGAATATAAGACCGTTGAAAAAATATGACTGCTAAAAAAATATATCAGGTGAAAGAATATGACCGTTGAAAAAAAAAACATTAGAGAATTATATCCATTAAGAATAGTTAGAAAATTAATGTTTACTTTTTTAATAACGAATATATATGTATATTCAAATTATAATTAGAATTAAAATAAATGAAAATGTCAAAATCAATATTTTAATAGAATAGTGATAGATTTGTAGAGTATGTTATTTAGTGTTGTTAAAAAGTGACCAGCTAAATTTATAAAAGTGAATTCTCTAGCCAAATTTTGGCCAAACTTTGTTGAGTCCACTACTAATGCTTTTATCCACTTAAAGCATTAGTAGTTGACTAAAAAAAAAATTATATTTTGGTCAAAGTTTAAATAGATTACATAAAAAATCACTATAGTGGACTCAACAAAATTACAATATTTTTTAATTTTGATAATCTTCACTGGCCAAATCTATTGAGTCCAAGTTACTAGCCAAATATTATTTTGGCATAAAAAATTCCCTCCCGCGTGCTATTCGTTTCGCGAGAACTCAAACTCCAAAAGATTTCTCTTCGTCTCAAAAGCACGAAACATCTAAATCTCAAACTCAACCGTAGAAGGCGGCCAGTCTCCATTAGTCATCATTTCAATTATGTGGCGTCATCTTGCTAGAATATTTCAAGTTTTAGTTCTGCAATATTATGATTAGTTTATGCCATTTTTTTCTTTCAAAATCTAATATCAACGTTAGAAAATTAATGTGTACTTTTAATAACGAATAAATATTCAAATTATAATTATAATTAAAATAAATGAAAATGTCAAAATCAATATTTTAATAAAATAATGATATATTTAGACAATCTGTTATTTGATATTGTTGAAAAGTGGCTAACTAGATTTATAAAAGTGAATTCTCTAAACAAATTTTTGTCAAACTTTGTTGAGTCCGCTACTAATGATTAGGCACAAAAGCTCACTGAACAATCAAAATGAGTAAATCTCATGCACGTAATATGTTTATGGCACTCAATTGGAAAAGGAAGGGCCATCCGTACTGATGTCACATGGAGCAGCTAAGAGCATTAGAGTATTGGCATTAGCTTCATCAAAGCTATTTCCAAAATTTGATGAAAAGTATATATTTTTTCATAAATCCAAAACCTCTCTAGGCATAACCCTGCATTGGATTAGTAATTGAATTAGTCAAAATCATAATATAGTATTATTTTTTAATAATAATATTTTTAATTTATTTTTTTATATTTTATAATTAAACTAACCATATGTTAATTAATAATTTAATTTAATACTTAAATTATTTTTTCCCAACTAATTTTTTTCTTCAACCTAATTAATCCTAATTAATACTTAAACCATGATGGCATTAATCTGAAATCCATCTATGGTGATTTTGTAATAAAATAATAGGAATAGACTATGAACAGTGGAGGAAGTGATTTTGTATTAAAATAATAGGAATAGACCATAAACAGTGTGTCTTTAAATAAGGAGATAAAAGTAAATATACTGTAACTAGTTGGAGTTTCGATTGTTTACCTAATCCAATCTAGCGTTTTTAACCATCAACCATTCAAAGTTTGAAGATTCCTCCATTTTGAAGAGACCAATGCCTGTGCTCTAGTATTGGTTTCTCTCTATACATATGCAAAATCACATCTTTTGAAAATTGATTTTACATATCAAGAAAAACTCTCACATTGGATTATGCATATTTAAGTCAAATAATAATAAAATATTATTATTTTGTATATTTTGCAATTAGCATCCACTACATACATTTGGCATTAATAATATAAATATAATAATAAAAAAATAATTTTTTTATATATTATGTTAAAAATATAATAAAATGATAAAAAAATATAATATATTATAATAATGAAATAAAGATGAAGGTGAAGGTAAAGGTTCTCTTGTATTGTTGGAGGCGGCAAAAGAGGAAAGGGTTGTGAGAGAGAGTAGGAGGAGAAAAAATAATAATAAAATAACATTTGAGAAGTGAATAGTGCATTTGCGAATATGTTGATATAATGTTACGTAAAATTATTGAGATAAATAATTTAATGTAGTCAAATTAAAGATTATATTATACAAATATGTCTTTGCATTTACATATGCAAATACCAATGTCAATACTTAATCCTAGGGTTTAAAGCTGGCCGGTCCAGGTCGAAAAAATTGATTGTTTTGGTCTGGACCAGACCAAACTGAAGCTTAGACCGATCGGTTTTGGTCTAAATATTTCTTAACTTTCGATCTTCGGTCCGATTTCGAGGTAGGGCTTCTTCGGACCGGACTGACCGAATTGAGAAAATATATATTTTTAATTTTTAAATATATATTTTATATATTTATTTATATAATAATTGTATAATTAATAATGTAATTTTTATCTAATTTAGTATCATTGAACATATAAAATATTTCTTTAAAGAATTAGTTATATAATTCACTTAATTTTAATTTAATAATTTAAATAAATTTTTTATTAATTTATTTAAAAAAAATTAGGCCAGATTAGTAACTCCTGATGAACGTTCGGTTCGGTTCGGTTTGATCTGAAAAAAATGATAGACAATAGATTTTGATTTGTCAACCGGACCGGACTGGACGAACGGTATTACACCTGAGTTAATCCAACCCAAACATTCCCACTCTCTTCTCTTTCTTCTTTCCTGAGTCAACGTTACATCCATCCATTTGAACCATGAAGTTCCAACCCCCAAAAAGAGGAAGAGAGCATTGGAATTTGGAAACAAAGTAAATGGCACATAAAAGTGGATGGATCAGTTCTCAATGGGAAGCTAATTCTATGTGCTTCTGGCTATTTTAATGGTAGCAGTTACGGTGAGATGCGTGCCTCGCAGCAGACTGCTGAGTGCTGAGATGCAGGTGCAAGTTATTGGCAATTGGCTTTTAGTCACATCGTCACGTAACCCTCAACTGCCATTCTCAACAGAGAAAACATCATCAATGAGAGAGGGAGGCTGCTCGTTGGCATAGAAAAATAAATATGATACATAAACAAACTGTAACATAATATCCGGTTTGATATACAAGTCTTGCTCATGTTATTCCTAAGAAAATCAACATTTACAAGCTTTCTACGTAGAAATTCCGTATAATTTATTTTAATTATAATATTAGATACAGTTATAGATTATATAAGTATCGTATACTCATTTAAAAAAAAATTAGAATCCTTTATTTAAAAAATTAATTTTTTCATATAGGTCTCATATTTACTTACTCTTTTTTAAAGGAGTGTGCGGCGCTTGCGTACTCTATAACTATATATATCATTTTTCTTATTTTAATTTTTTACAGTGGAGAAATACATCACTAAGGCCCGTTTGATACAAAAATATTTCATTTCATCTCATTATTACAATTTTCTCAAACTTTCACATGAAATATAATAAAAATTTTAATTTTTTTAAATGTTAAAATAATAATATTAAAAAAATAATATTCTAATAATATATTATTCAACTTTTAACTTTATTCTCAACTCCTCATCTCAACTCACTATCGAAACGGCATTTAAAATTTTTTTTTTCTATTTTACATACTGACTTTTACAGTATATCACACATCAACTTATATATTTTTTCTCCGTATTATTTAAATATTTTGTATTCATTTCAAATATTTTCTCTAACTATCAACGAGTTTGCAATATCCCCATATTGTTTTTTATATTTACAATATCTTATCATATACAATATCATATAATTTCATCTTTTACACACAAAATAAAAATATATAAGTCAAATAAAAATTATAAATAAAACCAAAAGATGAAAAAATGGAATTATATTATAATAATATTCTTAATATATTATTGGGTATATGACAAGAAACTTGGGTATGGAGTGAGAAAATAAAAAGGAAATGAGGATGGAAAGAGAAATAATAAAAAAAAGTTTTAGATTATGAATACTACCCGATATATGTAACGGGTTTACTGTAGATAAATGAGAAATAGATATGAAATACATAATTCATTAGACATTCATTTTGAACAATTAGTCGACAAATGAGAAATAGATATGAAATGGTAGCATGCCTTAATCATAATTAGCCGACACAATTAAGTCGCATGTTAACATCATGTTTCACGAAATACATCCCGTACGTATTGGTGCGAATTGAGGTTAGCACTTGCATGATTTTGTAATAAATATTGATCATTCTCAGTTTTAAATGATATTAAAAATTCATAAACAAGAAGAATAGTTTATTGGTGTTATGATCTTAAAAGATTTTATCATTTAATGATAGAAAATATGGATGCAAGTACGAGATGTTAAATGCTAGATCTATAAAAAGAATCTTATAAAAATAAGTTTACAAACTGATATAATTTGATCATGATGTCTATTTTAAAAATAAAAAATAAACTTATCTTAGTAAATCATATCAATTTATAAATTTATTTTTATAATAATGATTTGCTAACTAAATATTTCTCACAAGTTTATTTAAAATAGAATTATATTAGAAGAAAATCACTTTGAATGCGAAAGATAATCTATCTATAATAAAAGAGCGAGTTTATAGTTGATCAAAATGCACTTTTATAGATCCCATGTTGGGTTGAATTAGGGGTGCAAATCGATTCAGTCCGATCCGGCCTAGGAAGGATGGTCCATCATTTTCCTGAATCGGACCGGACCGGTCACCCCTAGTGGATCAGACTGGATTATTAACTATCAGTCTTCCATATCGGTCCTGACCAACTTCAAATGGGGGTCCAAATCGTACAAAAAAGCACATCATTTTTAAAGTATACAAAAAAGCCCGAAATGTGTATTTTCGGCCCATTAGAATAAAAAAAGCTCACAACGTTTATAATTTGAATAATTCAACTATTTTCCTTTATTTACACATTTTTTTCTTAAAAATAGCCTAAAAACAGTTGTTCAAATTATCAAAATTGATAATTATCTATTAGTTAATTGATATTAGTTAATTAATAATTATATATTTAACATTTGATATTGTAATAGTCATAGGTTAGATGAAAATAACATAATTCACTTATATAACTACTATATAAAATAATATATATAACTTATAAAAAAAATTTTAAAAATATATATTTGTAGTTCGGTTAGTTCAATCCGGGATGAAAAACTCCCACCCTAGGACTAGACCGAAACCTATTCAATCCCACATATGGAGGATTGAAACTGACCAAACAAGTTTTCGGTCCGGTCCGGACCATAAATTTTACACCCCTAGTTGAAATGCCTACTTTCATCGATCCAACCAAGGTGCCCCTACAAGAGACTTGGGATAGGTTAAAATACCCCTGCCACATATTTGAAATTATCTAAAATACTCTTACAACAAATCGAATTAGATAGAAAACAATACTTATCAAAATCAAACCAGCAAATGACAACCAGAAATTCCAGAACAAGCTTCATCTTCTCTTGCACTCCTCACTCTCCATTTATCCTTTTCCTATTTTTCATTCTTGTGTTCTTATTCTGCTTCAGACATCTTCTTTTCTAGAGAAATTGCAAAGCCATGTTTGTTCGTTGACCATGGCGTGAGCCACAATAGAATGGTGGTGAGCACTTTTTCACTTTTGCATCCCTTGAGATGAGCACTTCGGCAAACATCACTTCATTTATTTTTTTGAATGCTCGCTCTTGAGAGGATCACTTGTTGCTCACCCAGCTGGGATCACACTTTTCTCACCTGCGTCCACTTTCGCTTGGTTAGGTTTGAGCAATCTTTATTTGCCCTCATGGTCGAAGCAATCTTTGCTCACTGTGGTGCGCTAGCTCCTTATGCTTGCGCTCGAAGAATAGAGATGGGCCTATGAATAAAGATGGAGAGTATTTTTGCCCAAACCAAACAAAGTGCTAGTGTTTCACTTGCAATACTGCACTGAGCAAAGTGCTTGACCCTCCAGGTGCGAGATCATTTTTATTATTTGTTCAGATGTTGGATGTTTGCCCTTGAAAGGAGCACATTTCAGAGCGAGCTCTTTTGGTCACCTCAGTCTAATTTTCGTTTTTCAAGCTCTTTCATTTCTTCGTCCTACCTTCATTTTTCAGTTGAAGTTCATTTTTTCGTCCTACCTTCATTATTCAACCAAACTTCATTTTTCAACTTGCCTTCATATTTTTTTGTCTTACCCTTTTTTTTTTTTTTTGGTCAAAGCTTCATTTTCCTTGTCTACCTTTGTTTTTTCATCCTACATTCATTTTTCGGCCAAGCTCTGTTTTCAACATACCTTCATTTTCCAACCAAGCTTTATTTTTTGGTCTATCTTCATTTTACTATCCTCGGACAAATAGTTTTTCTCACCACTCCATCGAGCAAGCACTCTTAGCTCCCAACTGTACCTTCATGCTCTATGACGGCGCCTTAGGGGTCAGCTTTTTTATTGCCTTGTGTAGGAGTTGTTGTTGCTTGCCTAGGGGTTCAAACTGCCCGTGCTCGCTCTCTGGGACTTTCGCTTGCCTTGTGTGGGAGTTGTTGTTGCTCAGCCCAAGGTTTGAGAACTCCTTGTTAGCCCCTTGGTCTGAGCATTATTTACTCACTCGAGGTGTATACCCATGCGAGTGCTCTTGCTCATCCTGATTCAAGCAGTTTTGCTCGCACCTTGGTGCGAGAATTGTTTGCTTGCCCTAGGGTATGAGCACTTGCCTCTCGTGGTGTTTTGAAATAGTTGTTCTATTCTTAAGCTAGTATAAAGAGCACACAATTCACATATTTAAATGGTAATATTTTATTTGTATTATTCAAATTTTAAAATTTATTTTTTAAATTAAATTATGTCATGTAAGTATTTTACTAAGTATGCTATCCACACTAACTTACAAATAGAATTATAGGTTTGGAAAACATCATTTTTTATTGAGTACTTCTACTTATAAGACAGTGTAGAGAGCACATAATCCACAATGTTGACATGGTACAATTTAATTTGCAAGAAATTTGAATTTGATTTTTTTTTTTTTACAATCAAATTTTGTTATGTTAGTGGTATGGATAATGTGACACCAGCTTACAAATAGAATTTTCTAATTTTATTTTATCTTTCTTACAAATTTTAAATAAAATTTGTAAAAGATGATTATGAGTT
Source organism: Pterocarya stenoptera (assembly GCA_003123785.1). Taxonomy (NCBI): domain Eukaryota; kingdom Viridiplantae; phylum Streptophyta; class Magnoliopsida; order Fagales; family Juglandaceae; genus Pterocarya; species Pterocarya stenoptera. The sequence continues at coordinate 89,566 of QEOT01000008.1, read as the reverse complement.
TGAATAATAAAATAAGATGAGATAATCTGAAAATAGTAGTGAAATGGTTTATGAATAGATGCTTTATGGAGTTTTGGGAAATGAGAGAAAAAAATTGAATAAAAATATTATAAAGTTACAATATTGTAAGAATATAATTTTTTAATATAATTTTTATTTTAAAATTTGAAAATGTAAAATTATTTTTTATATTTTATTTATATGTCTAGGAAAGTTATAATTAAATAATGATTAGATGAAGTTGAAGATTTGAAATTAAAAAATATTTTTATTTGTAGTGGTTGGATATTGAGATGGGTAGTGCTACAGCCCTCGCTGGGGGCTCTCGCTGGGGGTGTAGTGTTTTTTTTTTTATGTATTTTTTTAAAAATTATTTTTATATAGATTTTTTAATACTTTTCAATATTTTTAAAAAACAAAATAAATTTAGAATATCATTAAAAAATATTTCTTTAATGAGAAAGTAAAAAAATTTATTAAAAAATACTTCCGTAATCACGAAGTAAAATAAAAAATATTTTTTAATGATTTTTTGTTTACTTTTTGATTAAAGAAGTGTTTTTTAATGATATTCTAAATTCTCAGTGGGGCTCTAGCTTTTTCCTCTTAAATTTAAAATATCATTATAAAAAAATATTAAAAAATACTTCCTTAATCATGAAGTAAACTAAAAAATTATAATTTTTTAATTTACTTCATGATTAAGGAAGTATTTTTTAATAATATTGTAATTTTTATTTTATTTTTAAAAATTTTAAAATCATTAAAAACATCTATATATAAAAATAATTAAAAAAACACATATAAAAAACAGTACAGTCCCAACGGGAGCGCCCAGCGGGAGCTCTAGCATTTTCCTATTGAGATATGATAAAGATAAGATGATCCGAAAGTTTTTACCATACAAACAGGCTTTAAGTCTATTCGGATCCAACATTTATTGTATATTTAAAATAAATATATACATAAAACTTAATTATAGTGAAATCCACTTTAATATCTATTTATCACTCCATTTAAAACTTAAAACTTTAGATAAAAATACAATTCAAATTTTAAAATATCCGAATCCGTAATTTTATGATTTTTAAGGAATTGGTTTTCGCGGGGATTTTCGGGAGAAGAGGAAGACAATGCGAAGATTTTACATTCAATGCACCGAAACGATGTCGGGGGTTAATTATTGTTTGTTTTCAAGATTATCCGACTTTAAAAATTTTGAAAATTTTTCATTTTATTATTATAATTTTTTTAAATTTTTATATAAAATAAAATAAATAATATAATTTTTTAAAATTTTAAAATATATATAATATTAAAAAATATATTTTAATAATATTTTATTTAACATTTTAATTTTAATTTCATTTCATGTCCTTTATCTCTAAAAATAAACGAGCCCTTTTCCCAGATTTTCCTGTGGCTTTCCGAGAAATCTGTGTCTGTGCGGACAATCGTGGCGGGGAGAGAGAACCAGATCCCGAAGTTGTATTTTACTATTCTAGCCCTCTGTTCATTCTCATTGTCATAGTCATCTCCATCCTCTCTTCTCTTCTCGACACGACACGACGCACCTTCGAATCCATGCAACCCAATATATAAACAAAGGACTATTTAGAAGAAAAGAAAAACAACACAGAGATCAAAGAGAGAAGCATTTCTTGTCCCGTGTCTGGTTGATTTCTCTGCCTTTCTCCGATCCTCGCCGTCCATTTCTCCATCCTGGATTCCCTTCTCCTTATGAAGTTCTTCGGTGATCTCTCCCTCTCCCTCTTCTTCTTCATCGTACTCTGTTCCTCTCTTTCCTTCTCATTGATAGGTCCTCTCTCTCTCTCTTTCTCTCTCTCTCTCTATATATATATATATACACACACACGTATATGCATGTATGTATATATGTGCGTATATGTAGATGTCTGCGTTTGGGTTTTGTAAATGTGTTAACGTGGTGACCTGTGTTATCATGGCGTGAAGCAGTGAACTGTGGCGAATTTGGTGGGAAACACGTACAGAATCATTTTGATGGGGAATGGTGACGATGGGCGATGCTGTTTCCCTCTCACAAGTTTGCAAATCGGGTAAGCTTTCTGGTTTTTTCGATTTTATTTCTTTTTTACAGTTGCATGATTAAAAATGCATTTCGACTAATGCTAGATATAAGTTTAGATAGAAAACTCTCAAACAAGTCTTTTAGTAAAAAATGGGTCTACTAATAAAGGATAATTTTTTTTTTTTTTTTTTACTTTTTAAGATGTGGTTCACTTTTTTACCGGGCCTTGCATAAGGCTTGTCTGTTTGAGCCTCGTCTATTTGAGACTCGAATAAATCATTTTTCTTTTTTAATTTCATTCTATATTTTTAAGTTATTTGAGAACGAAGGTTGATTTATAAGAACGGGGAAGGAGTAGAATTTCAATATATATATATATATATACACACACATAAATGTGTATATATGGTGATTTCTAATGTTTCTTCGCTAGCTAATTAGTCAGCTTCTTTTTCATCGCAGATTCATAGTGTCTAGTTTGATTCTGGCTTTAGTTAAGGAGTTGAATACGGTTGAGTATGTATGCACTGAAGTTGGTTAATATTGAGTCCTAAGAAATTTCGATTGGGGTCATGCACAATCAAGTGAGCCATGGAGTCATAAGATTTTTTGGAATGGGTTTGACCTTTTGCAACCATCACTCATTTAAGAAGAAAAGATCTGTAGAGTATTTGTGTGATGGTAGGGTATGGACAAATTAGTAAAATACGTGTGCAAATTTTGTTCATTGGCCAATTAACACTAATGTGGTGGAATCGTTGACTTTAAAGGGGTAGTTTTTAGTTTTTATTTTTATTTTTTGGTATGGTTGGTGATATAATGTATTCTGTGTATGTGATTGCAGAGACTTGAAGTCTTATCTTTCAGATCTTAGCCTTTTTCTGGCTTGCGAAAGTAAGAAATCGTATATCTTGGTGGACAATCGGCCATGGTTGAGAGACCTGGGCTCAAGACGAGCTCAGCTATGGCAATTGATGGTTACCAAGGTGGTTAAGAGTACCTTAATTTTAGTGTTTGAATTATATTGCTTTTACTTTGCTTAGAGAATGAAGTTTGTTATACAATTCAGTCAAGGTTATCTCCTTTTGCCAACACTAAAGCACGGAGGGACAGAAAGGAAGAAAAGGATTCTTGTTGTAGACCAAACACTAGTAAATCAGACAAGCTCAAGAAATGGTTCTCGTTGATTGATGCAGTAACGTTGTCACATAAGAGGGTTCTGCTACCTGTTAAAAAACTTCGCGAGTCTTCTCTTGTTAGCAGCGAGTTGCATAGGACACTGTATGGCTTTATTGTATTTGAAGTCTCATGGAACAATGTCCGAGGCATCAACTACTTGAATGAGCTTCAGGTAATATATTTAGTACATGCTTCCTATTCTTTCTTCAGTTTATTTTGAATTTTGTTTGTGTCCTATGGTTTTCATGTCATGTCATGTGCCAGACCGATACATGTCTGGCTATAGAGGCCAAAGTTATGCAAAGATGGGAATTTGATACTATAGCTCAAGCTGCAAGCTCTATATCTTCATGGTTCTTGGGAACACTTTCTGAACAGCTGCTTTTGAAAAAATGTCTTGATTCTGCCTTAGGTACTCTTCTTCCCTCATTATTCCTGATCTCATTAGAGGAAACTTATCTTTTATGATGTTAGACGTGCACAGGAGTCTTGTTCCTCATCACTGATATGATGTAATTTTAGGTATGGCATGGTGCTGTGTTCGGCTATAACTTTTTGTTTGTACATGTGTGGGATTGTGTTCTGCTGTAACTTCTTGTCTGTGCATGCGTGGAAGAACCGAACTGATTAATAATCATGTTTTGGGAGTTTTATTCATTTGTTTGCCATTATCTTTCTTATTTTGTTAGGGACTTATTTCAGATATAATGTGAGCCTCATAGATTCCTCATGCCCTGTGAAGTATGTACTTGGAAACAAGCAGCAATTTCCATGTATCTAGGGTTTAATATAAATTTGGGATGGATGAAATCACAGTTGATTAATGGGTTTAAGATTTAGCCAATGTTTTTGTAACGCTCCAATGGAAAGCCTAAATCACATAGCCTATACTCCAAAAGGACTACTCAATGATACAATTGGAGCTACATTGGAACCTTATAAAGAGCAAGAACTTCTCATTCCCAAGCAATGTGAGATCTCATACACCATCTACCCTTATCCTTATCATATGGGCCATGGGGTATCACAGTTTTGCTTCTTGCGTTTCATGGGGCTTAAGATTTCAATGCTTTGCTTGAAAGGTTTGTTCCTCTGTATTAAGATCCATCTGCTGTACCTCAAGTTCTCATCTCTTAAAACATTATCAGGCATTTTTCTTTTAAATATCAAAGCAAGTGAGAATAAACACTTCTGAACTGGTGTGCATTTGACAACCGATCAATAAGGCTCCTAAACGCTTATTATCAATAGGCTACATACATCAGATATTGTCTGCAATAGGGATGAGCAGCTGCTGCCTTTTGCTTCTACTATAAGCGGCATATAATTTTAAGAACAGAGCCTCTTTTTCATTTTTTTTCATCTTTTTTTAGTTTTTGGTGGTGGGGAGCCCAAGAAAGATTATAAAACTTGTCCTTAAACTTTTTCATCTACTGTTTTTTCTTAACCGGCATTAGACCTCTTTATATTATTTGTCTTTCTTTTCAGCTTTCTGTTACTTACCATATCTTGGTCACTGATATTGAAACTTAACATTTGTATGAAACTTTAAATATACATATATTTTGAAAATTTACCTTAAAAGTGTTAAATTGTTACTGTATGCCACTTAAATGGCCGCTGGAACTGTATTATTTCTGTACTTCTTACCTGAATGAGCATTCTTATTAATCTCAATTTTAACTTCAACCTTTTCAGGAGAAGTATTCTTTGATGCTGAAGAAAATTTCTCCAAGGCTATCCCTATTAGTGATGATGATGAAAATGTCTGCAAGGCTGATCTGTATGTTGAGGATAATTGTTTCCACCGCCTTGGTGGCAATTATAGTCTATATTTCGCTACTGATGAAAATAGAAGTGTGCTACACACGCCACCTCCACTCAGTGAGCCTTATAAGAGAGAAGAGGTAATGAAGTCCATTAGGACAGGAGTTGAAGTTGATACTTATTCTGAGAAAATACAAGAAATTGACGACTTGTCAGAAAACTCCAAAACCTTTTCCTGTGATTACAAAGATGCAGTTGAAGCTACACAGTACATGGATGTCTTGATTTTGTTTAGGTTCAATGACCGTGATCTCCCTTTTAAATTAGATCAAATAATAATGTCTGATTTGCGATTACTTACCTTGTTAGAGGCTGGGCTTCCATCTTGGGTTATCTTCCTTCAGTCATACCCAGGGTTTTGCCATCTTTATCGCCCATGGATGTGCCCTTTGGCAAGAGTTTTGTATGTTCTCATCTCAGTTGTCACTGTTCTCATAGGATTTTATGATTTATACAAAAATGTCCCAGTTCTCAAGGCAACCGCATTTCGATTGTGTGGGCCTCTGTTGGATTGGATAGAGACTTGGGAGATGGTGTCAAGGATTAAGTACTTGGGAACAATGCTATTTCTACATAATTTTCAGAAGGCTTTTAAGTGGTTTCTTACAATTGCACATGCTGCTCGATCTTTCCTTTTAGTTTTTACCCAGCCTCTGGCACAGCCTCTTCTGGGTTTCATGGAATTTCTTCTTCCAGTTTGGAATGTGTTTATGGAAGTCATGCAGAGCTTCTGTTCAGTCATTTGGATCGTGATTGGGTCTTCTATCAGTTTAGTGGAGAATCTGGTTGAGATCTTACTCTTGCCAATATGTTTTAGCCTCTCGGTTATCTGGAGCATTGGTAACTCATCTGTGTTTAGTTTTAAATGAGGTCATATAATTAATAAGGTATATGCCACTGATCTCTTTTGTGATATACTGCAGCAACGACCATTTTGTATCCGATATCTTGGATCCTTTGGGAAATGCTTTATGCCCCAGTTCGAATAATCCTTACTTCAGCCAGTTTCATGGCTTTCATTTCTACCGGCTTGTATGAGATGCTTGGAGAAATGTGGCAATTTGTTAGTAGCATTTTCCAGCTTGCTTCAGCATCAGAGGCAACAGTGAGCACATATGAAGTTTCCATGTGGCGTTCACTTTGGAATGATCTATTTTCCCAGGTTGTAAGAAATTGTAGAATTGCATCTGATAATGTCAAGTTAGGCAAGTAAATTGCTAAGAAGATCATTTGCCGATTATGATAATTTTCCTTTTGCTTTCAGGTCTTCCGAGCTCTAAGAAGTATATTAAATGGTTTTGTTGCCTTCTTCAGCGCCTGCAACAGGCATCGGCTTAGGTATGCTTATTTAGTTATTGTACTTTTGTATCTCACTAGAATTGCTTGTTTCCTTCAAACTCCTTTGCCTGTGGTCTTCACTGTGTTCCCAATTTTGACTGGAGCTTCTAATGGGCACTCCAATAGCTCTTTTGCATTCGAGTTTAAGCTTTCCCAAAATTATCGTTCTACTCTTGTTGTTGATTGTTTTGATTTGATGCTATGCAGCATTTATAATCATATACAGGAGTTCATCCAAAGATTATTTGGCCAAGCCCATAATAGATCACGGTGTGCAGATCACAGGCAGTACAACATCGAATCCCGTAAGTAGCCGATTCGCTGTATGCGTATAAACAAAAAAGGTGGTTTGGTGCATGCCACTTTTGTTATGATGCTTTGTGTTCTAGTTAGAGATCATCCAGTTCCCCAGTGAACCATTAATTTCATGGTGCCAGAGGTGCCAATTGAGAAGAAACGACCATGTTCCCGGACGACATGACAGCAGGCATTTTTAAGTTTTTTTATTGATTGTGGTTTTTGCAGATTTCGAGTTCGATTGATTTCATGGTTTTTGCAGTTACATATTCTTTATGCAGATTTCGATTGATTTTGGTTTTTGCAGTTAGAAGAAAGGAGGAGAATTCACATTAACTGAAGCCCCCATCTGTATTTTAAACAAAAAGAATTTAAAGAAAACCATTGATAAACATAACAGAAAGCTATCTTTCAAAGAAAATGGGGAAGAACAAGCATCGATCCCGGCCACTGAAACTAATTGTAGGTAGCTCATTCTTTTGTTCTTTGCTTTCTTGCTTTCACATTTCGGACCTTCTGATTCCCCTTCTCCTTAATTTTAGACACTTTTTGGTTATTGTAGATGCATTTCCCAAGATAAAGGTTTGGCATAAATTGTATCTAAATAGTCAGTTTGGAGATTGTAAATGGTATGTATAGGCGGCCTGTATATTCCTATAACAGCAGCTTGAAAAGCATATCAATGGTTGATATAACTTTTGTTCATAATGTTCATAGAAATTCACAAATCTTTTTTATTTTGAAATGAGCTCAAAGTATATTCTCTCTGTGGCTCGGCTGTACTTTTTCCCAGGCCTTCCATGCATCGGGTAGTGTCTTCTTCAATCCTCTGAGAAGATGAGTTGATCAATCTTTTCTTTCTTCTTCTTTCACTAATACATAAATAAATGCATTATTTATTGTTTATACATCTTCCATTAAGAATTATTACAATTTCCTGACTTAAAACATTTTATATAATTTGGAGAGAGATTGATATAACATGTAACATTGCATTAATGTTGTCTGAGAACAATGTGCTCCTTAACATTAATATATGAGTAATGTTATATATAGTCGTTTAAGCGCTATGCAATCGTTTTGAAAAAGAATAGAGTCTATTATTAAAAAATTAATATTTTTTCATATGAGTCTCATATTTATTTATTTTTTTAAAGAGATTGTGCAACATTTATACACTCCACGACTGTAAATATTATTTCTTTAAATATAATAAGATTCATATGATGTCTCTCTTGCATTGTAGAAAGTGTTCGAGTCAGGAAATCCTGATCCAAATCTCTTGAACAAAAATGATATATAACCTACACATCATATCTCTCTTCCGTCCCAGTCAAAAAAGAATATTTCTCTTCCGATCTTGTGATCTAACAAGAATCTCGACTGATAAGCGGCAATTAATATTTACAAAAAAAGAAAAACTTATCGCAAAAAATCTCACAAAAATTTTATTTTTCCCTCAAAAAATTGAAAGTCTAAAAAGTGTGTAATCTTCCTCTATCCTTCTACGAGTATATCCATGCATTTTTTAATTTTATTTTAGTATATTTTATTATTATTTATATTAATAAAAAATTTATCTTAAATTATGTTCATATTGGTTTTTCTTATTACTTATATAGTCCAATGTACATAAGGAGTTGTCTCTCTTTCATATCTTCCAACAGTAGAGCATAGGGGATTATTGACCATTTATACCTTAGAGATTCCTAGACAAACAGAATATATCATTTGACATGGATTAAAAGAGTTTGAAACCGACATAACACTCGACACACAAAGATACCGTTGTGTTTGGGACAAAATTTGTTGGTTTGTGTGCACGGTTAGTAATAGATTTAGGGCATGTAATACCTTCTATTTCCAAAATTTTCATAATTTTTCATTACATTCCAAACATCACACAAACAAAACTACGTCTCTATTTCAAATTTTAAACTTTTCCTCTAATTATTACTAAAACATAAAAATCGATATAATTTTTATAAATTTCAAAACTAAAATAACATTTGAACAACTTTTTAACTTTATCTATTCATTTTTATAAACTCCAATAATATACTTATTTTAGATTCAACTTTCTGGCTTGGGGATTGAGTATCCATACTCGGCCTCTACCTGGGACAGACAAGGTTATCTATCTGCCCATGAAAATGTTGCGGTAGTTGTCGGGCTCGGCCTTGTCTCACCTGTCTGCCCGACCATATATATAAATGTATATATATAAGAAAATAAGTTTTGTAATGAAACGACGTTGTTTTATGGGATTTTAGAAAATGACGTCGTTTCATTACGATGGTTTAATTCTCTCCCCACCCCACCCCCTCATTTATTTTCTCTCCCCCTTCTCTTGTAGCTCACTTTCCTCTCATTTCTCTCTTTGTCCTCTCCTCCAACAATTGCTACTCACCTCTTCTCATTCTCTTCGTCTTCTCATCTCTCTCTTTCTCCTCTTCCTCCTCCTCACCTTCTTCTAGTTTTCTTTTCACTTTTACATGGTCGTGGGTCATTTAAACTAGTTGTGTCTGAGAGATCCACGATCATGAACATCAGTTCCTACAGACTACAACCCGCGGCCACGACTTGGTCACGGGTAGTGTTATGGATCTTCACTTTTCATAGTCGTGGGCATGCCTATTGTCTAATAGAAGCCCACGACCATGTATTAAATAATTAATAATAACAATTAAATAATTAATGATAATTATCCTATTGTTAATATATTAATTATAAGTTAGCTACATAAAATAATTTCAAAGGAAATTTGGTCATTCACTTCCTATGCTATCACTCAATTAGGTTGTACACTCTAGATCTTTATGGGTTGGAGTCGACTAGTATTTTAGAGAGAGAACCTCTGACTTCTCTCTAGAAACCCTTCTAAACCAAATCCAGCCAGGGGGATAGAGCTTAGACTCCTCCCCCTCCCTCCTCCCAGCCCAGAACTTTTGTCTTTCCAGTTTGTTTCTTTTCTAGTCTGTTTTCCTTTATTTTTGTTGTCTTTTTTCCAGTCAAAGCATGGAGAAGCACCGTTTTGAGGTTTTCCTAACCCTTCGATCTTTCAGACTACCAAAGATTTCGCCATAAGGAGTGGCGCGTGATCCACATGTGTGGCTCAAAGTTCACGCGTGGTCTCCATGCGCCACCACACAGAGGGCTCTACTGTCGCCACGCGCGGCATTTTTGGGGTCAGTGATCTCGGTAGCTTTAGGATTGACGATCCGACACACTCCCAGCGTGGCGAATGTCCTTCACGTGCCACTACAGCTTCCTTGCTCAATGTTTTTCTGGTTTTCAGTGTATTTCAAGTTTCTGTTTTGTAGTTTTGTTTTTCAGTATTTCCTATGTTTTTTTTGTTCCAGTTTTTGTGTTAGGTAAAAAGAAAAAGAAATAAGTTATTGGATTTGTTGTCCATAACAAGAGAATCCCTCTCATTCTTTGGAGAATGGAGGATGGTTGTCCCGCTTCTCCTTTAGAGTATGTGGGTTGGATACTCTCTCCTCCTTTGGAGATTGGGTGATGGTTATCTTTGTTTTTATAGAGTGTTTTATTTTCAGACAAACCAAGATTGAAATCTCATAAGGTTTGGTGATTAGAGAGCTTATAGGAGTTAAGACAATGCTCATCACAAAAAAATTTATGTGCAGGGAAGCTTCAAACAGATGAGTAGTTTGGCTTGTAATCTGGATTTTCCCCTGTATTTATCAGTCACAGTTGTAATTTTGATTTCATTAAATGAAATGAAGTCTATTCCAGATAAAAAAAATAAAAGGTTGTACACTCGTAATTGTGAAGGTGTTCACAATGTACGGGCCACACCCAACCATCTTTCGTTTTCTTATTTTAATCTTCAATTTTTATAATAAATAATTATTTTTTATTCTATTTTTTTTTAAATTTTATTTTAGAGAGTTAAGGAGGAAAGGAAAAATTGATGAAATGTCCCGATACTAAATAACTTAAGAACTTATATCGGATGTTACCATTCTTATAAAAATATACTTGAGTTAAACCTAAGTGAGTCGAGGCATAAGAAGTATATGATTAAATTTATTTAATTTAATAAAAAACTTTATTTACAAACAGTTTAGGAGGACACATTCTGTACAATTGATTTGAAAAAATTTAAATTATAAAACAATTTTAAATTTTATTAATCAAATCTTGTGTACTGAAGTGTACGCTTGGCATGGCCCCACCAGAAGTGACTCTACAATCAAAATAAGGGAAAATACTAAGGCTCACGTAAGCTATTATTAAAACATTAAACATAAATAAAATAAAAGGAGAAAATATAAAATCATTCAAGAAGTTTCGGAATTTTTCATTCTTCATCTCTAATCTTCCTTACTCTTTATTTGGATGGTGAGTAATTTAAAAAATAAAAGTTCTCTCGACATCTTCCAAACTAGGATTGTATTCGAGCTAAGCTTGAACTTGAGCGAGCATGAGATGTATGAGCTCGGCTCATTCACAATACTATCAAGCTTGGACTTGGCTCGTTTATAAGCTAATTTCAAAATTTCGTTCGAAATCAGCTCGTTTACTTGTAATGTAAACTCAAGCTTAGCTCGAAGTTTGGTTTGTTAATGAGTTGAGCTTGAGCTCAGCTCGAGATGGGTGATTTTTTTATTTTCAAATTAAATTATAACAAAATAAAATAAATACAGATATGAAAATAAAGAAATTAACAATAAAATACAAAGTTATATCATCAAACATTCAGAACCTTAGATATTTTATGGCTGTGGTATATCAAATGACATCTTTATGGAATCATGAATCAAAAAATACTTTAAAACAAAACTTATGCAACTTGGTAAATTAAACTTCAAAAAAAAAAAAAAAAAGGTATGGAGTTAAGTCCTCAACCTTCATGAAGAAGCCAGAAATGGTTAGCAAATTGCAAGGGTCTCGATTCAGCTATCTTGATACTAAAAAAATAAGCTAATTTTTAATCTATTGCACAAGTACTTTTAATTTAATAATATTGTCATTAGATGTTTGACAGGAATGCAAAATTTAATTTGCCTCAACAATCAATGTGAAATCTCTAACAAAATACAAAAAATTTGAGAAATAAAATAAATCATCAGAAATAGCATCAAGGTCTAGACATTTCACTGAGATTAAGAGAGCCTATCATAATTCATACAGTCCTGATATAGGCTTACAGAGTCATAGCCTATATTGATATTCACTAAGATTTTTTTTTTTTTAAGTAATATTCACTAAGATATCATTAGAATTTTTTTTTATAAGTGTCACTGAGATAGCATCAGAGGACTAAGATAGCAAATTAGCAATATAACATCATACAATCTGTCAAGTGTATGTATGAGTAGGTGGTAGTTAAGACTTAAGATGCATACAAACTTCAGCATGTCAACAAGTTATCAACAAGTTAGCAACTCTGATGACTGATACCAGACTTGAACAAAATAACCATAATAGTAAGTTACTAAATTTGAACAAAATCACTATGAACACAAGTTACAAAATTTCAATAAAATCACCATGACACCAACATGCATACACTGATACACTATGAAAACATTAAACTAATTTTTAATCCCTTGCATGATTACTCAAGTACTTTTAATTTAGTAACACTGTCAAAGGATGTTTGACAGTGTCACTATGAACACAAGTTACAAAATTTCAATAAAATCACCATGACACCAACATGCATACACTGATACACTATGAAAACATTAAACTAATTTTTAATCCCTTGCATGATTACTCAAGTACTTTTAATTTAGTAACACTGTCAAAGGATGTTTGACAGTGTCACTATGAACACAAGTTACAAAATTTCAATAAAATCACCATGACACCAACATGCATACACTGATACACTATGAAAACATTAAACTAATTTTTAATCCCTTGCATGATTACTCAAGTACTTTTAATTTAGTAACACTGTCAAAGGATGTTTGACAGTGTCACTATGAACACAAGTTACAAAATTTCAATAAAATCACCATGACACCAACATGCATACACTGATACACTATGAAAACATTAAACTAATTTTTAATCCCTTGCATGATTACTCAAGTACTTTTAATTTAGTAACACTGTCAAAGGATGTTTGACAGTAATGCAAAATTTAATTTACCATTTACAAAATTAATCAACCGAATGGAGAGGAGTTAGAAATTACTTTAATTATCATATAATCCACAAAATCATCTAAATCCACCAAACTGTCCAAACGTAAATATAAACTGTTGATTAGATTTAGGTCACAAGATACAAACTGTAGAAATATTAGTTGCACTTGGAATCTAAGTCCCTATGGCTATGGCAAGAGAATTTGAGTTGCTGATGAAACATTCTTATATTGACCAAAAAAAAAAAAAATCATTTATGTATATTTTGTTATATAAAATTAGGGGTGGGCAAAAGCTCCGACCACTTTGACTTCTTTTGAGCTCCGACGGCACTTCGACTACGACGAAGTCGGAGGTTTTAGAAATTAGAGTCAGAGTCGAAGTTACTCCGACTTCTTTATATTTGATTCGAGTCGAGTTGAGTAACCTTATTCATTTTAGAAAAAAATTGTGTATCTGCCTACTGTACGAATCAGCCAACACACACCCTACGTGTCAACCGATTTTACTGTTCGATTTTTTTCCTCTTAATATGAGAGAGAACACTTGAAGAGGGAGAAGTGACAGATGTTGAGAGGTAGAGAGTGAGAGCTTGATGAGAGAGAACATTTGAGGATAGAGAGCGGTCGGTTTGATGAGAGATAAAGCTTGAGAGAGAGGGGTTTGATGAGAGAGAGAGCTTGATGAGTGAGAGAGTCTAAGAGAGAGAAATTATGAGAGAAAGAGGTTCAAGAGAGAGAGAACTTGAGGAGAGAGAGACGTAGACGAGAGAGAGAAGATGAGAGAGCTGATGAGGAGATCTAACATTTAAAAGAAATAAAAAATAAAAATATGTATTGTGTGCATCTAAAAGTTGGGGATCCCTTGCAAAACTCTTCATTTTAAAACCCTATTCCTCGGCTCTTTAATTTTCTTTTAGCTGAATATATAATATCTAGATAGAACAATGAAAACCCACGGGTGTGTAACAAGAGAAAAGTCACCAAGAAGGTCATTTGGTATTTTTTTTTTTTTTTTTTTTGCGTTTAAAAAAAATTTATAATATTATTAAAAAATATTTATTTAATCATTAATTAAAAAAAAATAATTGAGACCTATTGTCGCGACACCAAGCATTTTTTATTTAAATATCATTTCTCTTGTGAAATACCACGTGGCAACGTCAAGGCGGCTGCAGGGACACCGTAGCACGTTCCAAAATAAAAGAAGTCGTATTAATTTGGACCTAAATTAAACAATAAAGAACTGGCATTCGGTAAGCTGCAATAATTAGTAATTCTATTGTGAAAGCGTGTTAATATTACGTAATTGTTTTAAAAATTAATAATTTTATTAATAAAAAATTATTAATTATTATTTTTATGGAAATTTTATATTTTATTATTTTTTCAAAACTCTCGACGGAGACCCATGTAATTTAGAATGAATATTAATAGCTCTGGCTGTGTCAGCCTTTTGTTCTTTGTCACTTTGGCTGACACAATGGGCCCCACCCCATGACTCCCTCGATCTCTCTTATATTCTCTCTAACTCTCTCCTTCCCTTCCTCCAATCACCTCTCACTCTACCACCCACTCCTACTAACCCTCACCTGCTTCCCTGCATAGTAACCCCAACACAGCCAAACCTCTCTCCCTCCCGCATGCTCTGTTTTCCTGCGAACCAGAGCATGGCGCGCCTTACCTGGTCTTCCTTACTCTTTTTTCTTTATATCTTACATGTTTCTGGTAGGAAACTACTGTTTACTTTCTCATTTTCCGTTTCGTTTCTGTTTCTACAATGGTGGGATTTTTTTAAGGAGAGAAAAAAAAAGAAAGGGAGAGTGCCTGTCAAGCAGATTTGGCTTGTCATGCATTTTTACATTTCTTCCCTTTTTTTCCGTCTCACTTCTTTCGTTTTACGTTGAAGCCAACAAATACGTCGCATTGTCGTACATTCTTCACCTTTGATACTATTTCATGTTGTGTTTGGTTTTCTTGATGCGCACATGTTCTATATTTTGCAGATGCCGGTTCCATTGGAGTGAACTACGGCCGTATCGCTAACAACCTTCCCTCGCCAGCAAAGGCTGTGGAGCTTCTCAAATCTCATGGCCTAGGGCGTGTCAAGGTCTTCGACACGGACCCGGCAGTCCTCAAAGCCTTGTCCGAATCCGGAATCAGGGTCACGGTGGACCTTCCCAATGAGCTTCTCTTCGCCGCTGCCAGAAGCAAGTCCTTCGCCTCCACTTGGGTACAGAGTAACATTGCGGCCTACCACCCCTCCACCGCGATCGAAGCCATTGCCGTGGGAAACGAAGTCTTCGCGGACAAACGCAACACGACCCGGTTCCTCGTACCCGCGATGAAAAACATCCACGACGCTCTTGTCAAGTACAACCTTAACAACGTGATAAAAGTCTCTTCCCCCATTGCCCTCAGCGCCCTCCAAAACTCTTACCCGTCTTCGGCCGGGTCGTTCAAGCCCGAACTAGTTGAATCCGTTTTCAGACCCATGTTGGACTTCCTCCGCCAAACCGGTTCGTTCCTTATGGTCAATGCGTACCCTTTTTTCGCCTACGAGTCAAACTCTGACGTGATCTCGCTGGACTACGCTCTGTTCCGTGAAAACCCGGGTGTGGTGGACTCCGGCAACGGGTTACGGTACTTCAGCTTATTTGACGCTCAGGTCGACGCCGTTTTTGCCGCCTTATCCGCGTTGAAATACGACGACATCAAAATGGTCGTAACGGAAACTGGTTGGCCTTCTGAGGGGGACGAGAATGAGGTAGGTGCATCGATACAGAACGCGGCGGCGTACAACGGAAATCTGGTGCGTAGGATCTTGACAGGCGGCGGGACCCCTTTGAGACCCAAAGCGGATCTGACCGTCTATCTCTTCGCTCTCTTCAACGAGAACAAGAAATTCGGTCCCACGTCGGAGCGAAACTACGGGCTATTCTACCCGAACGAGCAGAAAGTTTACGACATACCGTTTACAGTGGAGGGCTTGAAGGATTACCACGATAACAGGCCACCGGCCACAGGTAATCAACGGGTGACGACCCCGGTCAGCGGTGGTGGAGGGGGAGTTTCGACTAGCTCTTCAGGGAACAGTTGGTGCGTGGCGAATGGTGAGATGGGGAAGGAGAAGCTGCAGGCGGCTCTAGACTTCGCATGTGGCGAAGGAGGGGCTGACTGCCTTCCGATCCAACCGGGTGCCTCGTGTTACGATCCCAACACACTCCACGCCCACGCTTCGTTCGCCTTCAACAGCTATTACCAAAAGAAGGGTCGTGCGGGAGGCAGTTGTTACTTTGGTGGCGCGGCGTACGTGGTCACGCAACAACCTAGTGCGTATTCTATCCCTCTCTCTTTGGCAAATCATTTCAATTTCAATTTTGTTTTTTTTAATTTGTGAAATTTTATAGCTGCGCACTTTTAAGATTAGATTTGTCCACGGTTTAGCAAAATGCTATACGTGTTTGCTACCATGCGCCGGATTAAAATGGGTCCGGCAGTGGTGGAAGCTACGTCAGAAAACAGGCAAGTCTGTGAAGGCTGGAAGGAACAGTAGAAAGGTTAGCACGCCATGTCTGTCGGTGAATACTTTTTCTTGATGACGTGGCTGGATCTAGCTACTGTTCTTGATAAGTAGGACCGTGTCACCGTGGTAACTCAGCCTTGAGGAGTTCTTTGTTCTTTAGAAGAAAAGTCAAAATTCCCAACAATAAAAGGGTTTTGTTTTGTTATTTTGTTGCTGAAAATTAGGCTTGAACAATCCTGCTGTGATAGCTTTTGCTGCTTTTACTTCTGCTTTTGGCTAAAAAAAAAAAGGGTGTTTTCTTTTTGCAGAGTTTGGGAAATGCGAGTATCCCACTGGGACTGGATACTGAAGAGAGAGCATGCAATGGGGAACTGAGAATGGTTGACCCAAGATGTTGCCATGTAAAAGAGTAGTCGAGAGAGAGGGTTTACAATAGCATTATTATTATTTATTGTACTTGTTCAATCGGTAGGTAGTAATAATTTTGGGGTTTCTGAACTGTTTTTGTACTAAATGTCGGAAGGAATCGTACGTTGGTGTCAGCAGACAATGAGCTGGGACTGTTTCATCTGTAATTAATTTCCTCAATCAATCCCTTATTTTAGTATTGTTGGTTTGGATGTTGCAAGTCACCTTGTCATGGCATTTTGAGGTTGTCACTTTCCTTAGATTATCTCTTGAAAAACATGTTGGGTTTCTTACCCTTCCCTTTTTCTTTTAAGAAATGATCTTTCCCTCTCCTTTCCACTTTCATTTCATTTGATTTCATTGTAATGAGAGTGATACAACTTCACATGCAGTATCCATATAAAATAAGGAATAATTATTTTTATTTAGCGGAATCTCATGTCCTCGAGGTTGAATCTTGTGCTATTGATACAATGACGTGATGAGCTGGAGCAAAGATGGTCCAAGGGGGGCCCTTCTAATAACATTGCGGCCTATAATGTTTCAGTTCCTCTTTGGAAAAACTGGTCTGCACTTTTGAGTTTAACAGCCCCCAATTAGAATTAGAGATGTAGGAAATTTCATAAAATACAAACTACTAAAGGTCTCACCTGATTAAACCCATCTGAGATGGAAAAAACCCTTCACTCGTACATGCCAAAACAGACCACTGCTTGAACTGCCGCACCGTGAGAAACGAGGTTTGTCACCGCCACCAAGCTCCGTCGCCCCCACTGAGATCCTGTCTCTCCATCTTTTTTGGGTACTCGACGTCCCTCTCCTTGTTCCGTCGCCCACCACAGTAGCTGCCCACTCAATTGTTTTATTTTTGCACTTTCTAAATGTTAAAGTACTGCTTGTAATCAGGGTTATGGCAATATGTCGTTATATGTATTGATAAGGCAGTAGAGGCATTGGACAATAAGTGTTTGTAAAAAAGACTCAAAAAGATAAAAATTGGAGCTATGAAGGCTTTCTGTTCATGTATCAATTATTTTGAAAATTTCGACTCATTTTTTTTCTTTTTTGAAGTATGTTCTACATATACTGGAAAACATTGACAAAAGGACCCCTAATTTAAGGGCATTAACGACGAAGACCAAGATGATTAAAGCATTCTGATAACATGAAAAAAAAAAGATGATTAAAATCTTCTGATACATGGAAACATCAGACCTCCAAATGTACAACAGAGTCATGCAACTCTGTTTCTTCCTTCGCCTGCAAACAAACAGCTTTCAATATCCAATTGTGTATGAAATGCATGTATGCATGATTATTAATAAAGAAATCTAGCTTAGGTGTGTCGATCATCACATCCACTGAAGCATATGCACTAAGTGGGTCTTGAACTCTGGTATAACCATGTAATTTTTTTAATGTATATTACATATTTAAAAAAAAAAGAATAAGAATTTACTAGTTAGAATGGGAAATAAGTGACTGCATGTATTTCATATTGTGCCTAGCTTCAGATTTTTTTTTTTCCCTTGTGTTTACCCGTATTTTGTGTTTCTTATTTTGTAACAAAGGATCAAATTTGGAGTTTCGATAGTGATTTTTGGTGACCAAGAAACAGAGGTAAATAAGATGCAGAAACACGCTCGGAGTCGAGTTCCTGCTGCACCGTGAGGTCGAGCTCCATCACGGCTCGGGGTTGAGCTCCTTCGCACCATGAGAAACGAGGTCTGTCACGGCTTTGGTGGAAGAAATCTCACTGTGTTGGTTCTGGTTTGGGATGAGGGCTTTGGTGGAAGAGGGAGAGGGCAAGGGGATGACCATGGGTTGGGTATTGAATTTTTTATCAGTTGTAGTCAGGCACATAAGAGGTATAATGGAGGAGCTACGTGGCAAGAGTTTATTGGAGGGCTATTATTTGGTTATTAACGGATTGACCGGTGGGAAGGTTTTCTCGTATTGTTTATCATGAAGAGAATTTTGTCAAAATCTGAATGGTAGGAAGAGCCAAGAGGAAAGACAAATTCTGTCAAAAGAAATTTAGCCACATGAGATCAAGTGTACATTCGTGATGTACCATGCACCTCATCTCTATCTACAAACTACAAGTCTCATGACTCAGCTGCAGAGTACAGATTCTGCTTCCTGCCTCCTTG
Organism: Pterocarya stenoptera; assembly: GCA_003123785.1. Lineage (NCBI taxonomy): Eukaryota > Viridiplantae > Streptophyta > Magnoliopsida > Fagales > Juglandaceae > Pterocarya > Pterocarya stenoptera. The sequence continues at coordinate 70,667 of QEOT01000008.1, read as the reverse complement.
TTTTGGTCTCTCTGCGGCAGACTCAGTCACATGCAGCATTATTGCTTCCAGTACTGCATATTTTGTCCTGACTTCATTTTCTACAGTTAGACATTGCAACATGATAGGTTAATTCCTTCAGATCAGTTAAAATTTTTAAGACAAATAAAAATCAATGATTTCATCCACAAAATGTGCAGAGTTTTTTGTAACGATCGCTTGGGTAACAGATTTTAAAGCCTTGAATGGCTCTCCACCACCCAAAATAAACAGAAATTAAACATCATTGACAAAAAGAGAATCTCCTAAAGGGATCAAAACTTTCCTGCTAAATAACCTTTTTCTTCTCCATCCAAACACGTGTGAACCTTCCTAGCTAGCTTCTTGTACAAACCACTCCATTAATCCGTCAACAACTTTCCTCGATCGGCCAGGGAAGAAGTGTGGAATGCATGCAACAATAAAAGCTCTCATTGTAAGAATCTAAACAAAGGCTATATACAAAGGTGATCAAGCCATGCAAATAAAATATACGTACTGGGCTTGATCTGGTGTACTGGTACTGGGACAAGATCAACAGCATGGCCGCAACGATGCCTAAGAAGATTAGAAAGGCAATTGGAGCAGTGAAAGACCAAACCAGCATTAGCCTGGCCAAGGTTTCCAGCAACAACGCTACAAAACTTGAGGTCTTGATCTTGAGGGCCACAACCCATGACGAAATCCCCATCGACGAGCGCTACGTGAATGACATCCTCCAACTCGTTTCCTCCAACAAAGTCTACGCTGCGACTTGTGCCCAAGCCCTTTCCAAACGCATTGGTAGGACTCGCAATTGGATCGTCGCTCTCAAGTCCCTCATGCTCGTCCTTCGAACTTTCCAAGACGGTGATCCTTATTTCCCTAGGGAAGTCCTCCATGCAATGAAACGTGGTGCAAAGATTCTTAACCTTTCTAGCTTCCGGGATGACTCTAATTCTAGCCCATGGGATTACACCGCCTTTGTCAGAACATTTGCTCTGTACCTCGATGAGCGCTTAGATTGCTTCCTCACCGGGAAGCTTCAACGACGTTTTACGTACAGGTCAACGGAAAGCAGTACCCACCACAGCAGACGACTCATGGCCTCGCCGGTGCGCGACATGAAACCGGCAATGCTGCTTGATAAAATCTCATACTGGCAGCGTTTGCTCGATAGAGCCATAGGCACAAGACCTACTGGTGCAGCCAAGAGCAATCGCCTGGTTCTGAATTCCCTCTACGCAATTGTCCTAGAGAGTTTTGATCTCTACCGTGACATTTCTGATGGGCTTGCGCTTCTCTTAGACAGCTTCTTTCATCTGCAATATCATTCCTGCGTCAAATCCTTTCAAGCTTGTGTTAAATCCACGAAACAACTGGAGCAGCTTTCTAGTTTTTATGATTTGTGCAAGGGAATTGGGGTAGGGAGGACCTCCGAGTACCCAAGCGTGCAAAAGATATCTGACGAGCTTATTGAAACATTACAGGAATTCTTGAAAGATCAAGCATCATTCCCTAGTCCTAATGGTCGATCCCCATTGCAGCTTTCTGCGCCACCTACCAAGGACGACCCTGCTTCGAGTGGTGATGAGAAATTGGCTCGCGATGATCAATCAGAAGAATCAATGAGGGTTTCATTACGGAGAGCACGGCGCCGGTCAGGATTTAGTTCAAGTTGCACATCCTTGGAGGACCTTATGAGTCTTACAGAGCCCGGGAAAAGCCTTTTTACGTCCGCTGAGCAAGAGTGTTACGCGGAGGAGCAATTAGAGAAAGAGTCTCCTCGTCTAGAGGATTTCTTTAGGTCTGGTGATCGAGATTACGGCTCAAACTGTTCGTTCTCCCTTGAACAAGGATCGTATTCATGTTTTGACCTCGTGTCTTTGGACAATGACTGGCTAAAACATGAAGAGAAGCTAGAACAACAACTAGGACATGAAACCCAAGAGACATCAGATTTAGAACGGGACCGACCGAGTAAAGGTTGGGAGCTCGTTTTGTTTGAGTCAGCAACCCAACACGAGCAACCTGCTACAAACTTAGCGAATGGCTTTGAACCCTCTGTTGTGAAGGACATGTTCAGTCAAGCTTCACATCCTCAACAACAATACAATCCATTTCTACAAGACGAAGTAGAAGTTCCTGCTATTTTAGCCACTGCCCCTGCATCGGCTACCAATGAACCGGCAGTTTTTTTGGCGGAAAATACGTTCTGTGTTGCTCCCACGTTTCATGCAGCAGGACCAACTTTTTGCGTACAAATAGAAACAGAGACAGCACCAACATTTTGTGCCAAGGATTTTGAGGAGGCGACGACGGTGACTCCGACATTTCGTGTACTGAATTCTACTGAGACGTCGACGGAGGCACCGACTATTAACTCAAATAATTACGTCCAGATTTTAGCCGCAGATCCAAACAAAAGTGACCCTTTTGAGTCGTACTGCCCCGTTGCGATGGGCGCCAGTCAGCATATACCTAATGGTTCAATGAATGAAGAAAGTCTGCTGCACGAGCAACGGATGTGGCTGGAGCACCAAAACAACATCATTGCGAAGCGCATGACTTGATTTTGTGAAATAGAAGTTCCGGAAGTTTGTAAATTTGAATGTGATTGTACGTACGTGAATTATATCTGGTAATGAATCTTCTTTAGGATGCTACCTTTTTTTGTATTAGCGAATTTGTGTACGTTTTTGCAGCCTGAAAACTACGAGCATGTCTCTTTCTGCCCAAAAAGTTTCCATAATTTAAAGAGATATAAATACACATGCAGACTTTCATTGTATTATTGTTGAGATATAACTGCCAGGGATGTTTGGAGTCAAGGATGCAAGAGGATTCAGAAGATCATGTCAGGCTACAGAAGTTCCTTCTTAGAGGTATGGAGCCATATGATCTAGCATGCAAGATGAATTAGATGAAGCTGCTGCGACTGCTCGACCGATCTGGTTTAGAAGGAATAACTTTATACATGTGAAAGACTTCTCTCATCCAAGTTCTCTCATCAATAAAGCAAGAGAAGAGATCCAAATTATAAGAAATCTGAATCCAAAGATGTGTAATTGTAGAAAACATCTCCATCTGATATCTTAACCCCAAATTGTATTCTACTTGGTGATGCCAAATTATAGCAAAAGGCCCATTAACGTTTGGAGATGTTATTTGCTTATTGAGCCGAAGAGTCCTTCTCGAAAGCAAAAGGCCCATTAACCCATTACATTAAATAGGAACGAACCTCATGCAATCGAATTTCAAGTATGTCTTTCGATACATCCATAGCTCCATAGGAAGAAATGTCCCTAAGAATAAATTTTCTAGTATTAAGGTCAAACATGAACTTGCAAGGAAGGCGAGCATCTTGTCTTGGATAGAACAAAAGCATTTCTTTAATTTGCAGGCTTAAATTGACTGACTAATTAATTAGACTATTCCTGATCTAAAGAACATATCCTTTATATTCTTCATCATATGCCAAATTATTTGATTTTCATTTTTTTAAGGCTTTCCTGATCTTGTTAACAACTAAAATTCCATCTCTATCATGACTATATTATATGTTTCTGTCATAGTTTGTTAGGCATATGAAAAACGAATTAGATCACGTGTGACCAACAGATCGATGTCGCAATTAATTAATTCCTCATAAATCATTTTGAGTAAATGAACATGCAAGAACTGAGAAACCTCATGTTTATCAAGGAAATTAACAGGTCTGATACTTGACATGATGTATTTGATCTGGATACATGGCCCATGCTATATTGAAGAGTATTACTAGATCGAAAACATTCAGTATCTGTGTTTTTTGGGCAAACAAATATAATTGGATATTTACACTTTTAGGGTGTATAAGTTTTGTACAGTCGTTTAAAAAATAAATCTAAAATTATATATAAAAAAATTATTATTTTTTAATGGTAAACTCTACTTTTACCTCTAAGGAGTTGGAAGACTTTTAAATTTCGAAAAGAAAAATTCTACTTTGCCTACTCAATTTTTCTCCTCAATTTGACATCTCATGTATTTCAAATTTTTAATTTTTTTTACTTAATAATTAAGAAAGTGACTATTAGTATATTGATATTTTTTTTATATTTTTTAAAAATATTTTAAAATTATAAAAAAAATATGAATAAAAAATTAAATTTTTTTTTAAACTAGCGGTTTTTGGAGCTATATATAATTAAAAAGAAGTAATTTAATAAAAGTTGTACAAGTAACTCGATTTCTTGGAGTGTTGTCCATCCGTAACAATACTACTATTGTACGTATTTCCATTCTTTATAAATAGAGAATCTTCTGTCTTTTCGACGTCGTAATTGGGGTTGAACGTTTACTTTGAACAACGTACGTACACGCCCATGAATTCCTTCATTTACATTAAAATTCATCCGGATGCTTTAATTTAAAGCAAGTATGGCATGCTTTTCAACACTCCTACAATAAATTTGCATGTGGAACATTAAATGAGGTCGTCTTTGGTCGTTTACTTTGAAAAACTTTAAGTTGCCTGTTTGTTTGTTTGAAAAAAAGAATAAGAACTTCAACAGCAGTACTGTCTCATTTGTGACAAATTAAATACAATTAGCGTGCTTAACAGTTTTCCCCGGCCATCTTATTAATCCTCATGGGAAAAGTGTAGGTTTACGTGTATAATCCAAATTTTCTGTCTGGATGATATACTAAATTTTGGATTCAGATTTACATGACCATTGCCAGACAAGCTAGACTTTGAACTTTCATGAAAATCTTGTATTTGAAATCATGGTTGATTTGATATTCAAACCGAAATGATGTGGTTCTTCTATTTAAAAGTAATAATCTTATGGAATTCCATTCGAACAAGCAATTATATATATATATATATATATTAATATATATATAGAGGGACACAAAGGTAGGGTCGAGTGAAACGTCCTTGACGTCACATGAAGTTTCCAGGCAACAACCTAGCTAGCTACCTTCCTTTCTAATCACATATATTTTCATCTACACTGCATATATACAAGTTTATACCACTTCATGATAAGTTTCAAATATACAAGTCTAACACGTGTATTTTATTAAAAAAAAAGTGGAATATCCTCTTAAGAAAAATTGAGTTTTTTTATGTTTTTTTTATGGCGTGATCCACCTTTTTTTTTTTTTTTTTTTTTTTTTTTTTTTTTTTTTTTTTTTTTNCACCATGTGATGAATTCAATAAGCACTACTCTATATATATATAGCTCAAGCTCATGAAAAATTAGCAAACCCTAAATTAGAAATGTCCATGTGCCATATGTACGTACGACACCAACCCTACAAGTTACCTCTTAGTGTGCGTATAATTACAATATCAACTTCTACTCATTTTATGCATGCATACGTATGTATTTTACCACAATAAACGACTCACTTACAGTTAAATATCACCATTTTCCATTTTTGAGTGGTAAAAGTAAAAGATATATATCTAACATTTACAAGTAAATTTATGAGGTATGCAGAGGTTAAATACAAGATGTAAATGAGTACTATTCTAGGAAGAACAAACTCATTTTAATTTACACGTACGCATT
>QEOT01000008.1:12817-28493 GCA_003123785.1 Pterocarya stenoptera | reverse complement strand
GTACCAATATTGACTCCTTGGATAGTTAATTTCAAATTATGGATAACGCTAGCTACTAATATATCGATGGTGAATGAGAAGGTTGTAAATGTAATTTACGTTTGGCTAGGATTATATGGGTATGCTGTTAGGAATAAATGTAATCTTAATTGGACTCTAGGATTGCAGTGATCCGATAAGGTTAAGTATATGATTTCTCTAGATAAGTCTAAAGGTATGTTTGTCCCTGCTTGTCACTATTGTGGAATAATTGGACACATGAGAACAAATTGCTTTAAACTTAGAAAATATAAGGAAAAAGGAAATAGAAATAAGTTGTTTAGCAAGGATGTGAACTTGGAAATTTAAGTAAACAAATTAAGTAATCAAATAAACACCCTAGGTAAGAAACTTGGTGAACTATCTAAATTATGTTTTCCTAAAAATATGAATGAAACAAAGACCAAGTGGGTAGTAAAAGAAAAAGCTATATGCCTAGTAGCACACATGGCACTCAAAGCTATGGACATTAGCATGTGACATCTGGAAAGTGCTTGTTCTAGAATTATGTAAGGAGATAAAGGGATGGTTAAAAAGATTGAATCCATTAGTGGAGGTTCCGTAACTTTCAGAGATGGAAGTACATCAACAGTGGAAGGAAAGGGAAGTGTGGATATTCTTGATTTACCTACTCTTCATAATGTTCTTTTTGTTAATGACCTCAAGGCTAATCTGTTAACTATTAGTCAGTTTTGTGATGATCATCTTTCTATACAGTTCTCAAAGAATGAATGCAAAGTCTACAATAATGATGAAAAATAGATCTTGAAGGGTGCCAGGACTGTTGACAACTGCTATGGAGTCTCGCATATAAGCACAATACATTGTCACAAAGTAGAGCTAGATGAAACTGAGTTATGGCACTATCATATAGGACATATCAACCAGAGACATGCAAAAAATCTCTAAAAAGGAAGCTGTACGTGGACTACCCAAAATTTTGAAAAACAAAAAGACATTTTGCAAAGCCTGTCAGGAAGGGAAGCAGACCAAGGCACAGCACAAGAAAATAGTTGATATTCTGACTTCAAGACCACTCAAACTGTTACACATGGATTTGATGGGTCCTACTCAAACTGAGAGTCTTGGTGGCAAGAAGTATATAATGGTCATCGTGGATGATACTCAAGATATAAATGGATCATTTTGTTGAGAGACAAAACAGAAACATTCGACCTTGCAAAGAAACTGTTCAGACGACTACAAACAGAGAAGAACTATTCTATATCTCGTATTCTTAGTGATCATGGGAAAGAATTTGAAAATACTAATTTATCCTCTTTTGTGATGAACAGGGGATACATCAAGAGTTCTCAGCCCCAATTAACCCACAACAGAATGGAATTGTCGAAAGGAAAAATAGAACAATACAAGAGATGGCCCGCACCATGCTGAGTAACAAAAAATTGGCCCTATATTTCGGGGGAGAAGCTGTCAACACTGCTGGACACATTCTGAACTGTGTAGTCTTTCGTCCAGGAACCAAACTCACTCCATATGAGTTATGGAATGGAAAGAAACCCACACTAAAGTACTTTAAGGTGTTTGAAAGCACTTGCTACATTCTAAAAGACAAAGAAAATACTCACAAATTTGACAACAAGAGTCATAAAGGAATATTTCATGGATATTCATAAAATAACAAAACTTACAGAGTATACAATCTGAGGACTAAAACAGTAATGGAGTCAATCAATGTAGTTGTGGATGACAATTCTAAGGAGATGACAAAAATGGAACTTGACAGTCTTAGCAGAAAGTCTGAAGAAAACTCAACCGATCAAGAGGACACAGATCCATCAGAACTTGCTATACCAACTCGGTCTCAACTCATGAAAAAGAACCATCTACAAGAATCAACCACAATCATCCAAAAGAGAACATTCTAGGAGACTTGGGTAAAGGTATGAGATTAAGAAAACGACTTTTAAATCAAGTCTCATATGTTTGCTATTTGTCACAGGTTGAACCAAAGAAGGTGTAAGAAGCATTACAAGATGAAAGCTGGGTGAATGCCATCCACGAAGAACTGTATCAGTTCACTCAAAATCAAGTATGAGAGCTAGTGCCGAGACCTAAGGATCATAACATCATTGGAACAAAGTGGATCTTCAAAATTAAGTCAGACAAACATGTCACCATTGTTCGTAACAAGGCCAGACTAGTAGCACAAGGATACACTCAAGTTGAAGGGATTGATTTTGAAGAGACTTTTGCACTAGTGAACCGTTTGGAATCAGTTCGCATATTGCTAGCAATTGCCAGCCATTTACATTTTAAACTTTACCAAATGGATGTTAAAAGTACATTTTTAAATGGCATACTCAATGAAGAAGTATATGTAGAACAACCGAAGGGATTTACCAATCACTTGTTTCCTGGTCATGTTTCCAGGTTGAAGAAAACTCTTTATGGATTAAAGCAAGCACCTCGAGCATGAAAGACTCACAAAATACTTGCTTGACAATGACTTTGTATGAGGTCAAGCTGACCGAACATTGTTTTTAAGAAAATTTGGTAAGCATATGCTTATAGCTTAGACATATGTAGATGATATTGTGTTTGGATCCACTCTTGATAAACTTTCACATGAGTTTTCCAAAGAAATGAAAAATGAGTTTGAAATGAGTATGATTGGGGAATTAAATTTTTTTCTTGGAATTCGAATTAAACAAACTGAAGAAGTAATTTTTATTTCACAATCCAAATATGCTAAAGATCTTGTTAAAAAATTTGGCATGGAAGGGAAGACACATGCTTGCACTCCGTTGGGTACCTCTGTTAAAATATGCTTGGATCCTACAGGTAAAAGCATTGATCCTATTCTATATAGAAGCATGATAGGAAGTCTTCTTTACATTACTGCTAGCAGACTTGATATTGATTTTAGTGTAGGTGTCTGTGCACGATTTTAGGCAAATCCTAAAATCCTAAGGAATCACATCTCACAGCAGTTAAAAGAATCCTGAAACACCTAAGTGTTACGGTTGCCTATGGCATCTGGTCTTTCAGAGATTCAAATCTAAGTCTGATTGGCTATTCTGATACTGATTGGGCTGGTAATGCTGATGATAGAAAAAGCACCACTAGTGGTTGTTTTTATGTCAGTAACAATCTGGTAGCATGGATGAGCAAGAAGCAAAATTTAATCTCCCTATCCACTGCTGAAGCCGAGTACAATGTAGCTGGCAATTGTTGCACTCAACTTCTTTGGATGAAAAAGATGCTTGAGGACTACGGTTCTCTCAAGATACTATGACTATCTATTGTGACAATACAAGTGACATTAGTATCTCGAAGAACCCTATGCAACACTCATGAACCAAGCACATAGATATAAGGCATCATTTCATATGAGACTTGGTTGAAACAAAGGTAGTGTCACTAGAACATGTTGATACCGAACACCAACTGGCATATTTGTTTACTAAACCTTTAGATGGTCTAAGGTTTGAATTTCTAAGGAAGGCCATTGGTGTGTGTGTGTGTGACATGCCTTGATTTTCGTTTAATTTTCATTATAATAAAAAAAGAAAGGGGGGGTTGCTTGTTTTGCTTGGTTTTTCAAAATCCTTGTGTTGTTATCATGTGTAAGGTACATGTTTTTAGAGTATACTGAGTCAATGAGCTTTGTGACTTCACCAATTCATTGTGTTGGGATCGAGGTAGATCTTCTCTGGTATGTGTTCTTACCGTTGATGCACAAACTCTTAAGAAAGATCACTCAAGAATTCGATTTTCTGCACTGGAGGAGTTAAATCTGACCTTTTAACAATTTGGTGACAACATGCATATACTTATATAATGCACCAAGAAAGGGGGAGTTTATGCTTTTGAATTGACTAAAACTAGTTGAACCTATTACCCAAACAGATAAAGGTCTCCTTTTGCCATGCACACAGGTCAATCTTTATAGAAAAAGTCGGGTGTTCAAAAGTCATTACGGAAAGAGACGAACACTCATGCATGGTTCTAAGTTCTAATTGTCACTGTAAGAAAAAAATCATTGCCTTATTCATTATGAAAAAAGATGAGCAATACAAAATGGACATATAGGCCCTATGACTGTGTGCTTGGAGGAAATGCTTTTTCGGGTATATAAGCCCTAGCATAAAGTTTGAGTTTCAAGGAAAATCCTCCCTTATTGCAACATTTTAAAGAAAGGGGGAGTAAGAAAAATAAGAAAAATAAAAAGGGGAAGGAAATAATAACTGTGGAAAGATTTCTTTGCCTTACACACACACAAATTCTTGGGAGGCCATCTATTAAGAATGAATGCTAAATAGTGAAGACTGATCAGTTAGAAATATTTCTCCTAAAATAAATGAAAACGTGTTGAGTGGAACAAAGGTTAGGACAAAGAAATAACTCAAAAAGGCCCAAACCTTATGGATGAAATCTACATACTTTTTCTGGGTTCTTTAAAAAGTGTTTTCCTTTTTCAAAATTTATAATAAAAAAAAAGGGAGCATGAATAACTGGAATTAATGTGCAGAGTAACCTTTAAGGCATACTCTACATGCTGAGAGAAAAGGGGGCCCGCGTGCATTGCATATTCCAGGCCTTGGGTCGGAAATGAGAAATAAAGCCGCTCTACAGCATTAACTGCATGCCATCACCTCAAATCCATCATTAAGCCCCGTTTTTCATTCTCAATCACTCTATTGCCTTCTCCATTACTCTTTGAGAGAGAAAAATCCCAAAATCATTCCGTGCATCTCAAAGCAAGTTGTGTTGATCATTTTACACAATCTCAAAGTAAGTTTTATCTTCCGAATACACTCTCCAAAGTTTATTTTATGTTACTTGAAAACTCTGCTAGGTTTTGCTGTCCTCAAAATCTTCAGGAGTTCCCTGAATTTTTTGAAGTTTTTGGAAATCTAGTTGGCTTAGGATTTAAAAATCTGTTAGAAAGGGTTAGACACTGCTTTGAAAAAAAATGCATGGTGGTTTTGTTATGAAAGATGACGATTAAAATCTGTATGAGAGTTTGTTTGGTTAGTATCAATGTCGCTATCCTCCACTCTGTACTACAATGACTCTATGGTTAGGGCTAGATATTCTTCACATCTGATAAAAATTGCTGAACATATATGTGAATTTTGTAAATTTACTAGAAATACATGTATGATTGGATTAACTGTTGAGGACAGTATTATTTTATCTTCCACTCTGGTTATGAATAGTCTTTTGATCGCGATAAATTAGTCGAAAAAGACTGTTTTTGTTGTAGTGAGTGAATCTGGGTACTTTAGTACACTATGTATTCATTATACTAAGAAATGATTTTTTTTAGAAGAAATTCAAAACAATTGCAAAGAAAGCCAAATTTGATCGCAAGGCACCTCCAGAAAAATCTTCCACTAAGGAGGGAACTGAGTCACTTGAGAAAACACCAAAGAAATCTAAGGTGACAGACAAAAGGTCAGCTCCTAATAAAGGAGTAGGGAGTACCTCAAAGCCTTCCTTCAAAGACTCAAAATCACCCAAGTTCATTAATAAGGGAGCTGAAACTGCATACAAAACCGTGTTCTCCAAGAGGAATGTACTTGGAGAAGGAGAGGTAACTTTAAATGACCTAAATGACCCTGATTTTGAATTCATTGCCCATATTTTTGCTGACAGAGGAAGGGAGAAGATCACTGAGGGAGCTGCTCCCTATATTGACATTGTTAGGGAGTTTTATGCCAATGCCTTACTAAGTGTTGATAACAATTTCATTACATCTGTCGTTAGGGGAATTGACATGATTATCACTCCCGAGGTCATTAGAGAGTTCTATGAACTCCCAAGTGTGGAAAACCCAGGTTTTCCATACAAGGGCATAGGGGCCCCATCAATAGCCCAAATGAAAGATTTGTTTACTGGGCCCAGTGCATCAGCTTGGCCCCCAAAGATTCATAGGCTCTCTATGAAATCATTGCTCCCTAAATATAGGTTCCTTGCCAAAGTAGTTTTGACAAAGCTTTGGCCCATCTCTAGGCATATTGAGCTGACAATTGAGAAAGCCCAATTTATGTCTGAACTAGTGAAAGGTATACCTATAGATCTCTCCTCCCATATTGTTGATGTGATTTCAAAGGCCAAGACTGACAAGACAGACAAGGAAAGCCTGCCATTTGGAGGCCTTATCACAAAATTGGCCAGAATAGCTAAAGTCCCTTTAAGAAGCACTGAGGCCACATTCAAGTTATGTGGGAAGATCTCCCCAAAAACAGTCACCAAGTCAGAAGCAGTAGTTAGTGGGAAGAAAAGGAGTTATGCCGAGGCATCCACATCCTCTCATCCTCCCCCAAAACAATCCATTGAAGTTGTTGAACAGCTTCAAATTTTGCAATCAAAGTTTGACTTGTTTGTGGACAAATGGGAAGAAAAGATGGGAAAGATTGACCAAATGCTCACAGACCAGCAGGAAGACTCATAAAAGATGAATGACAGGCTGCAACAAATTGTATTGGATGTGGATCAAATTCTAAAACCAAATCTGATTCTGACTGATGCTGCAAACATAGGGGAAGAAGGGATGAAGTGCAGGCAAAGGGAGCTGGGCAGTGCTGACAAGATGCAAACACCACCATCCACCCATCCACCATCCTTTTTAAATCTTTTCATTTAAATTTATTTCAGTTTGGTTTGTACATTGAGCAATGATCGGTATGTTCTATTTTGCGTACTACATTAAACTGATATATGTGTGTTTAGGCTTAGACGTATTGTTACTTCACATATTTTGCGATGATCAAACTTGATATGAAGTATGACTGTTTATATGAGATCTTTGCTGGTGGTTGGTTAGTTGCTTTTGCAAGTTAGATTACATTCATCCAATATATGTTGGCATCATCAATCAGTCAAAGGGGAAGATTGTAAATGTAATTTATGTTTGGCAATGATTAGATGCGTATGCTGTTAGGAATAAATGTAATCTTAATTGGACTCTAGGATTGTAGTGATCCGATAAGGTTAAGTATTTGAATTGTAACTCTTCTCAAAACTTGTTTATATTATAAGATGAGAGTCCATAAGAGTCCTATGTATATGTCGAGTCTAAGAATCAGTTGAAAAGATAAAGATGCAAGAGTTATTGAAGAGCTGAAGCTGAGTTGAAATCAATATAATCTAGAAGAAGTGATCCAGTCCGAGATGTTCACCGATAGTTAGCAAATGTATCTAACTGGGATTCTGGATAATCCTGTGAGCAGAATTATTATCCAAACCAATGACTGCATTGCCTATTTATAGAGGAGTCGGCTGAAGGTTTTAAAAAACTTGAAGAGCACACATTCACAAGTATTGAGAGCTTGAAGATCTGGGAAGAACTTCAAAAGATTGTGTGAGAGAAAATTCTTGTGAGAAGGATTTTCCAAAAAGACTCAATCCGAGGGATTGAGTGAGAGCATACTCTAAGGGGGAGTTGTTGTGTTCTAGTTCAACCATTGGAGGTTCCAGTAGGAAAGACAAGGATTGGAGAGTATGAGAGGTTTTGACTACCTACTGCGGTAGAAGACAAGTGGGTTGCGTGTCTTGGGTAAACATGTCTAGCTACAAAGGTTTTGTAAACGTTTTACTTGTACTAATCTCAATCATTAAAATTGGATTTCCTGGGTTTGGTTGCTCTGTATGGTTTTACATTTGAAGTGTTTTTCAGATGGTTGCCCTTCGTAACCAAATTAAATTGTTAATGTTATTAATATTTTATATTGGTTACTAATCCGTGCTTATAAGTTTTTGTTTAAAGTGTTAACGTACATAAAAAGGGGTACTTGGATAATTTCAGAGGTTAGAAGCAATATCATAAATGAGAAATTCTATTTACATTCCCTATTCTGGAGACTGCCCACGCACGCCCTATGTAGCTGAAATGTTGAAAACACATCATTTTACTAAGTGGAAATAAAAGAGGGAATTGACCAAGTGGAAAGAGGGAAAACACAGACCAACGTCCATCCCTTTCCCCTTTCTTAGTGCAAGACCAATTTGAGCCCTTCGTGTTACAAGGCTGTGTAGCAAAAAACGATTGTTGGATACCCATGATCTAAGCCCTTTTTAATAAGATTGTTGTTTACCCAACAAAGAAAATCAAAGAAAGAAGAGCAAAAAATACTTCTTCAGAACCAATTAATCAGATTTTTCAAGTCAGGGAAAAACATATCAGACAACACAACAACTTTGTGCTCGTGTTACAAGGCAAGGATAATAAGTCAGTTATAAAATATAAAAAATGTGGTTGGCGGTTGACTGTGGTGGAGGAGAAACTCAAGTCGACGGAGGCGAACAAAGCCCAAAGTAGATAGATTTTGGGAATACTCGAAATGAAATACTCGAAATGAACACGACAATGAGAGTGGAATTGAAGTCGATGCATAGGAAAGCCGATGGTGGTGGAAGGGGCAGACGGTGGTGGACTCGACCGGTACTCCGTCGGACTGGGATTGAAGAGAGAAGGGAGGGAAATCTTTGAGTCAATTTTAGAAATAAATAAAAAAACAATTACAAGTCTCAGTTCTCTGATTCACAATATTTTACTTTTTTGGCAAACGCATGAAAATCAACACATTTTTCTTTCATGTAGTACTATAGTCGATACTCTTTCGATTTAATTAATTCGATCCTTGGTTTAGCTGGATTGAATTTTGTAAAACCGTATATGTAAAATATGGTTTCAAAATTCGAACTTCAGCATGTACGTACGTTTCCATTATCAATTTTCACTATATATCTTCGATCGATCTCAAGGCAATCCCAAAAACCCAAAGCGTATATGAAATAAATATTCAGCTTATAATTAGCATCGAAGAAGTAATTAAATCATGACATGATTTGATTTAGAAGATGAATTTTAAAATTCAAATTCTATAAATCAAATTTTTTCTATTTAAGTTATGTAGATGGTGTGCTCTACACCTCGGCTCGAAAATATAATAACTCATATATGTATATATGTGTGTATATATATATATATAGAGAGAGAGAGAGAGAGAGAGAGAGAGAGGACATTTAATTTATCCAGTACTACTGCATTGATCAGTTTCCACGAATTGATCATCATGTAAAAATGCCATCAAACTTCCTATCATAGATTAAAATTTATAATATACAAAATTGTTAGAATATAATAGTGAATGAGATGAATGCGCGAGAAAAGCCTAGCTAATTAAAGTATTGAACTGTCTCCCACTTATAAGATCCAGTCATGGAAAACCACGCATGAATTCCTTCATATACATTGAAATTCATCCGGATGCTTGAGAGATAATTTTCTTGTAGTACTGATCGATCATGCATGCTTTTCAACACTGCTACAATAAATTAACATGCGGGACATTAAATTAGGTCATGTTGGGTCGTTTACTTCGATCAACTTGCCTGTTCGTTTGTTTGAATAAGAACTTCGCAGTGTCCCATTTGTGACCACCTAGTACTGACAAAATACAAGCGTACTTAACATGTTAAGCACCTAGTACAGTTTTTAGACTTGTGATCAACCCCATCTCATTAATCCTCAGAGGAAGAACTACTGTACAAGTGTAAAATCCAAATTTTCGGTCTCGATGATATATTAAATTCTGGATTTGGATTTACACCAATGCCAATTAAACAAGATCTTGATCAGCTTTTCAAGAAAATCTTGGATTTGAAATCATGGTTGATTTGAGATTCAAATCTAAATCTGATTTTTATATCTAAACGTAACCTTATGGAATTCCATTAGAACAAGCAATATATGGCACAAAAAGGTAGGATCGAGTGATCCTTGACTATGGGGCCACATACTGATCATGATAAAAAAAGAAAAAGGTGGATAATTGGTAGCCATCACCAAGTTGGTAACAGTTACAATATGCATGCCACTGAATATGTATGAAGATGGAAGCAAAGTATATAACGCAAATACTTTAACTTACGATAAAATAAGAGAAATGATATTTACAGTCAAAAAGTGCATAAGTACCGCATACTCATTTTGAAAAAGTGAGTAAATATGAGACCCACATGAAAAAATTAATTTTGTAATAGTGAACCTCATTCGTTTTCAATAAGAATTATATACAAAAGATTTGAACCTTGGAGATCCAAATTCATGCTTATATGAATTTTTAAAAAAAAATGTAAAAATATGCTAACATTCACAAGAAAAATTTAACCTAATTTATACACATACACCACACAACCACAAAACTTTACAAATTACAATTCATGACTCCACAAATAGTGGGGTGTTGTTTAAAAAAATCCACTTCATCCCAACTTCAAGGCTAATGGCATAAAAGGAAAGTAGACACAACAATTGATAGAGGGTTCTTATTCCCCATAACTAAATGCAAAGACTTGACTTGCAGAATCCCTCCAATGCAAAGACCAGGTTCTAGTAACTTGAACATTTCCAATGCAACACATGCTTGCAAACTTGAGTACAAGAACCTGAAGCAAAATTATTTAGAAAAAAGAGGTTAAAAAGCTAATCACTTGATTACTCCCAAACTAAATAATCTGAAAAGCATAAATCTTCAGAGTCAGGTGCTTTAGTTTAACAATTCCTAGTTTTTTTCACGTGTACTTATCTTAATAGCTCAAAGAAATCAAGTGACAAAAATCATCTTATAGGATAAAGCAGATTAAAGTGACAAAAATCATCTGCTCAGATAACTTATGATAACATAAGTGTTGAGTATTGTGGAAACTGGTCCACCGCTTGAGCAGAGTATCTAACCGCTCGAGCGGATACTCTGCTCGAGCGAAGTCAGGCAGAGAGGACCGCTCGAACACCGCTCGATAGACAGCTCAAGCAATTGCAGGAAACAAGTTCGCTTGATGCGCGCTCGACACGCCGCTCGAGTGAGCATCACTAATTTGGCTTAAATTAGGGTTTCCGCCACATGAAGTATAAATATGATTGTTTTATGACTTGTAGCCGTACTGTGAGTGAATAGTAGTTGCCCAAACTATTGTATTGTGATTCCTTAAGAAATAAAATCCTCTACAGCTCCTGTGGACATAGACAATTTGCCGAACCACGTAAATCATTGTGTCGTGTGTGATTGCTTATTGTTTGTGTTTGTTTACGTTCTTGTCATTGTTTTTCACAATAATTGGTATCAAGAGCCAAGGTTTGGGTCTGAGGAAAAACGATGGCTGGAGTAGAGATGAAAGCATCACGGATTGAGAATTTTGATGGCACGGATTATGGATACTGGAGGATGCAGATAGAGGATTACGTCTATGGGAAGAAACTTCATCTTCCATTGTTGGGGACGAAGTCGGACAGCATGTCAACTGTTGATTGGAACCTGTTGGATCGACAGGATCTGGGGGTTATTCAACTAACCTTGTCGAGATCCGTTGCTCACACGTCATCAAGGAGAAGTCGACTGTAGATCTCATGGTGACTTTGTCAGGTATGTATGAAAAGCCGTCAGCGAATAACAAGGTACATTTGATGAAAAAGTTATTCAATTTGAGGACGTCAGATGATACATCTGTTGCACAACATCTGAATGATTTTAATACTATCGCAATCAATTGTTGTTAGTTGAAATTGAATTTGATAATGAGATACGTGCATTGATACTTTTGGCATCACTGCTAAATAGTTGGGAAGCCATGAGAATGACTCTTAGTAATTCTGCCAGTAAATCAAAGTTAAATTATGAATTCGTGATTTGATTTTGGTTGAGGAGTTGTGCATTAGAGATTCAGGTGAGACCTCAGGTTTGAGTTCAACATTGAATGTTGACTCTCGGGAAAGAGCACAAAACAGGAACTCAAACAGAAGCAGATCAAAATCATGGGGCAAGAGCAAGTCAAGGCCTGGTCAACAAGCAACTTGTTGGAATTGTGGCAAGGCTGGCCACATAAAGAAGAACTGCAAAAATCTCAAGAAGACCGAGAATGATAGTGCTAATATGGTAACTGAAGAAGTACAGGATGCACTATTGCTTACAGTTCATAGCTTAGTTGAAGACTGGGTACTGGATTCATGGGCCTATTTCCATACATCTTCCTATCGGGAGTTAATGCAAAACTATGTTGCAGGTGATTTTGAGAAGGTGTACCTGGTTGATAGGGAGGCTTTGAACGTGGTGGGGATGTGAGATGTGGGTATTGCACTCCCTAACATGAACAAATGGACCTTACAGAAGGTCAAGCACATTCCTGAGTTGAAAAAAAACCTTATTTCTGTTGGACAGGTTGATGATTGTGGCCATTCAGTAGTGTTCTCAAATGGCACCTGGAAGGTCACCAAAGGGGCATTGGTAGTAGCTAGGGGTAAGAAAACTGGTACACTTTATATGACTATTGGTTTGGATAACACTATTGCTACTACCGTTGCAAAGAGCACAGCAGATTTGTGACATTATAGGCTTGGCCATATGAGTTAGAATGGCATGAAAGAACTTTTGTCTAGAGGCAAGCTACCAGAATTGAAGTCAGTTGATCTTAGTATGTGTGAGAGTTGCATTATGGGGAAACAGAAGAAGGTCAATTTCTTGAAAAGTGGTAGAATACTGAAGACAGAAAAACTGAATCTTGTGCATACAAATATGTGGGGACATTCCCCAGTGGCATCCCTTGGAGGTTCTCATTACTATGTCACATTCATTGATGACCACAGCAGCAATGTATGTTCTTATTTTTTGAAGCATAAATCTGATGTATTTGATGTGTTCAAAATTTGGAAAGCCATGGTTGAGACAGAGACAGACTTGAAGTTGAAATGTTTAAGGTCTGATAATGGTGGTAAGTACATTGATGGTGGGTTCAAGGAGTACTGTGCGACTTAAGGTATCAGAATGGAGAAGACCATTCTTGGGACGCCATAGAAAAATGAAGTTGCTGAACACATGAATGGAACCATTAATGAGCGCGCTAGAAGCATGAGGCTGCACGCTGGGTTACCACCTACTTTATGGGCAGATGCAGTCAGCACTGCCGTCTACTTGATAAATAAAGGACCATCAGTTTTGTTGGATTGTGGATTACCTGAGGAGGGTTGGAGAGGAAAAGAGGTTAAATTTTCTCACCTTAAAACTTTTGGCTGTCTTTTTTATGTTCTTATTGATTCTGATGCTCGTAGTAAACTTGCGGCTAACTCAAGGAAATGTTATTTCATTGGCTATGGAGACGAGGCATTTGGCTATCGTTTTTGGGATTATCAATGTCGAAAGATTATAAGAAGTAGGAATGTGATTTTCAATGAAAAGATTGTGTACAAGAACAAGACTAGTACAGTTGCTGAAAAAGTTTCTCAGGAGTCTAATTTTGTGAGACTGGATGACTTACCAGAGGTCACAGTGCAGTGCATAGATGTGAATGACGGGGAGTGTGGGTCTAGTACACCCACTCCTATTATTCCGCAGTTAGATCCAGGGCTGTCCACTCCTATAGCTGCCGTTCGTAGGTCAGTTAGGACTATTCGTTCTCCACAACGTTTCTCACATACTTTGAACTATATTCTATTGACAGATGGTGGAGAAATGCAGAGCTACCAGGAAACTTTACAAGATGAACATTCTAGCAAGTAGGAGCTGGGCATGAAAGATGAGATGGATTCCTTGTTAGGGAATCAGACATGGGAGTTGATAAAACTTCCATCAGGGAAAAAGGCATTGCAAAACAAGTGGGTGTACCAAGTGAAGACTGAGCATGATGGCAGTAAGAGGTACAAGGCCAGACTTATTGTAAAAGGCTTTCAGCAGAAGTAGGGTATTGATTACTCTAAGATCTTTTCTCCTGTGGTAAAGATCACAACCATCAGGTTAGTGTTGATTATGGTTACTACTGAATATCTATTTCTTGAGTAGGTAGATGTAAATATAGCTTTTCTTCATAGAGACCTTGAAGAAGACATCTACATGCACCAACCTAAGAGGTTTGCAGTACAGGAAAAGAAAGATTCAGTTTACAGACTGAAGAAGAGCTTGTATGGTCTGAAGCAAACTCCTAGACAGTGGTACAAGAAATTTGACAGTTTTATGTACAGTGCAGGATACATCAGATATTAGGCAGATCACTGCTGCTATGTCAAGCAGTTTGACAATTCTTATATTATCTTATTGTTGTATGTGGATGACATGCTTATTGCATGGGCTAGTATTGATGAGATTAATAATCTGAAGAAGCTGATGTCAGAGCACTTTGCAATGAAGGATTTGAGAGCTGCAAAGCAAATCATTGGCATAAGAATTGTCAGAGACAGAGTCAGAGGGACGTTGAGACTCTCTCAGGCTGAGTATGTGAAAAAGGTACTCAGCAGGTTCAATATGGACAAGGTCAAACCAGTAGTACACCCTTGAGCAATCACTTCAGACTCAGCAAGAATCAGTCACCAAAGTCAGAAAAGTAACAAGACTACATGAGTAAGGTTCCTTATGCCTCAACTATTGGTCCACTTATGTATGCTATGGTTTGCACTAGATCAGATATTACCCATGCAGTTGGAGTTGTGAGTAGATACATAAGTAATTCGGGAAGACAACATTGGGAAGCCGTGAAGTGAATTTTGAGGTACCTAAAAGAATCCTCAGAAACGTGCTTGTATTTCTCAGGAGAGAGCTTAGAAGTGCAGGGCCATATTGATGCTGATTTAGCTAGAGATGTTGATAGCAGAAAGAGTACTACAAAGTTTGTTTACACCCTGAGTGGTACTGCAATTTCATGGGGTTCTAATCTACAGAAGACAATTTCTTTGTCGACGATAGAAACTGAGTGCATTGTAGTTTCATAAGCTGCAAAGGAGATAATTTGGCTACAGGGCTTCTTGGAGGAATTGGGTAAAAAGAATCAGAACGACACTCTCTACAGTGATAGTCAGAGTGCCATATTCCTTGCCAAGAACCCAGAGTTTCATTCTTGGACTAAGCACATTCAGATCAGGTATCACATTATACGGTCATTGTTGGATGATGGACAGTTGTTGCTTGAGAAAATTTGTAGAAGTAAGAACCCTGCTGATATGTTGACAAATGGTGTTACACTTGAGAAACTGAAGTTGTGCGCAACTTCAGTTGGTCTTCTAGCATGAAGATAGAGGCAGTAGGTGGAGGATATCATGTTTGAGGCAGAGGGCGATATTATGGGTGTACCAGTCTCCAAGTGGGAGAATTGTTGAGTATCGTGGAAACTGGTCCACCGCTCGAGTGGAGTATCTAACCGCTCGAGTGAAATTAGGCAGAGAGGACCTCTCGAACACCGCTCGACAGACAGCTCGAGCGATTGCTAGAAACAAGTTCGCTCGACACGCGCTCCATGCATGCTCGACATGCCGCTCGAGTGAACATCACTAATTCGGCTTAAATTAGGGTTTCCGCCGCATGAAGTATAAATATGATTATTTTATGACTTGTGGCCGTGCTGTGAGTGAATAGTAGTCACCCAAACTATTGTAATGTGATTCCTCAAGAAATAAAATCCTCTACAGCTCCCGTGGACGTAAGCAATTTGCTGAACCACGTAAATCATTATGTCATGTGTGATTGCTTCTTGTGTATGTTTGTTTTTACATTATTGTCATTGTTTTTCACAATAATAAGCATTTAAGAACTTTATGTAATTAATAAACTAATGCCTTCGCTCCTCCACAGACTAGAAGTGAAGTGTGGATGGCAAGGTCCAAGTAATGAATTCAAACATAGCGAAG
>QEOT01000006.1:101532-113682 GCA_003123785.1 Pterocarya stenoptera | reverse complement strand
GTTTGATGCGGTTACAGCTATTTGGCTAGTTTTTGTACACCACTAGTTAAGATCATCACATTGGTTTATGTATATGCATATACAAAATCACATCTTTTAAAGATCCACTTTATTATTCAAGCAAAACTCTCACATTGACTTATGCATATTTAAAGTAAAATAATAATAATTATTATTATTTTATTATTATTAATTTTTTACCTAATTTTTTTTATAGAATTTTCAATTAACACGTACTAAGTTAATACATGTACTATTTTAATACATGCAATTAGCACCCAAAGAAATTCCATTAGCACCCAGTACATATATTAACTTGTACTCAAAACCTGTACATGTATTAATACAATTTCATACATCCAAATTTAGCAATTTCATATATAATAAAATACATCAAATTTATATATACAAAAAATGAATCCCATATCCTTATAAACATCACATATTAACATGCACTCAGAACTTACATGTGACTAATATCAACTCCATAATTATGTGCTAAAAAACAGTTTGTAATGTCAACTTAAGACAAATTTCATGTATCAAAATCAACTTGATACAAATTTCAAAAAGTTGATTTTGATATAAATTCATTACAATACAAATTTATCCAAGATCATTACAACACAAATTTCCAGCAACACAAATTTCCAGCAGCAACAACAAGTCCTCCAGCGGCCCCACCACCAACAAGCAGTAAGAAAAACCAAATCCCACCAACAACAAAATGCACCCAATCGATTGGTATCCACCCACCAACAAAATACAGTTACATATAGAGATACAAAAAATGATTTATATTTCATAACAACCAGCAGTACAACAATACCCAAAACATGTCACCATAGTCCAAAAAATTATCAAAAACTGTACAAAACAAAGCATACAACTATGTACGAGATATGACCTTATTCCCTTGTTCCTTAATTTCAATTTCAACCTTTATCTTCTTAACAGCTAGTAACTCAAAATCGTGATTGTCTAACCTCATTAATGATTCTTTTATTTCCAACATATGAATCTTCCTATCATATATCATTTCCTTTATGGCGTCACTAAATTCATTATCTTCTCTTTTCTTAGTTTTTTTTTTTCTCTCTTTCTTTTTCAACTTTTTTGCCTAGAAGTCTCTCTCACTCCACGGGCACATTTTTCATCTCTTCCCTTAATCATATTGAGTTTGGAGTACTACCTGAACATGAGACATTGTCTCTTCTTCTTATGCTCTCCGAGTCTTTATGTGTGTTTGCCATTTTAATTGGTGCCTTAAAAGATTCCAACAATGATCCATGATGAAGTTGGTTTTTGGGTCTCTCGCTACAAAATTTTGCCTTTTCAATCTACAAAATAGTGGACCAATCAATGGCACAAATCATTAATAATTAGAACAACAACAATTTTTAAATGTAACAAATTTTTTAAACGATTATACATTGTTTAGCTCAGTTGCACCGCTTGAATGTATTCCTTCAACTTGGGCCATGGAACCACAAAATTTATTAACACATTTTTGAATAGTTGACCACTGATTGGTCAAAGAGGGAACAAATCGTTCTTAGCAGTTAGGTTTTTTATAAGTGGAGTAGTAATCATAAATTCTACACCACAATTGTGTTGAGGTTTGGTCAGTCCCCTGTATGAAATCTATACTAACGTTAAGCCAAGTTGAAATGAGGAGAGTATATTCTTCGACAGTAAATGACACACCTCTCTGGGAGTTTTGTTTAGGTGCCCCTTTTTCCCGTTGGGGTTGTGTCGCTTGGACATCAACGAAAGCAACTTCCATAATAGGGTTGTTAATACCACCATCACCACTTTCTAATAGTTTAGTGAAGAAGGGATCCTCATCAATTAAAGTGTTCATCATTCAACAAAATATTGAAGGATAAAATGTTACTAAAATAGCAAATATTAAGCAAAACAGGGCTAACATGTTTACAAATTACAAAAATCGTTAAACTCATATATATATAAAGATATATATATACATGTTTCGAGGTAAAGACCTACTTGTCTTAACAGGATGGACCAAGATAATAAACTCATCTCTTTTATAAGTAACCAAGATAATAGACTCATACCAGACTTTTAGATTTATGGTTTTGTTGGGCTTCAATAACAAATCAAAGAGAACTAGAGCATAGGGATAGGAAAGAATTGAAAAAGAACATAGTTTTTGGTTGCTTAATACACCTGAGGGAGAAGTAAGATGAGTTCAATCAATTATAATCATCCCCAATATTGTCAAAGTGCACTTGATCAAAGCATTTTTCCCTCGTTCATATGTAAAATAAAGTTGAAAACGACAATTTTGTTTGCAGCAGCTAGGAAACAAGCATTATTCATATTGAATAAAAGCCTATATCTTTTCTCTCTTTGTTTTTAAGTACTATTAG
This sequence comes from Pterocarya stenoptera, assembly GCA_003123785.1. Taxonomy (NCBI): domain Eukaryota; kingdom Viridiplantae; phylum Streptophyta; class Magnoliopsida; order Fagales; family Juglandaceae; genus Pterocarya; species Pterocarya stenoptera. Next base: position 111,286 of record QEOT01000006.1, on the reverse strand, counting down.
AGTGTTATATGGAATGCACTACCCAGAAATAGAAGACCATATATGTCCAATCTCCCCAAGCTTATATCTTTTGCAGTAGACCATAATTGAAAGAATGTACAGGTAAAATCATGTAGGTGAATATAACTAATTTGAACATTAGCATCAATATTTAAGATCGAGATTTTTAACTACAACCACAAAAGGAAATATGCTCCAAACACGTTATTTGATAATGGATGTAAACAAAGAAACCCATTGGCTTTGATTCCTTAGACAAAACACAATTCAAAAATAAATTTTCAGCAAGAAAAAAACATGAGTTCAATGGCTAAAATTTACATGTAGGGGTTTTCTTTATTCTATAACTCATAAGAGGACTAAATGATTGGATAACAGCATCATCGAAACCAAAATCTAAAAGCAAGAATAGAAAATCTAGTCCATGAGGTCTAAAAGGAAGAAACCCTAATCTAAAACTAGCATCATCGAAACCCTAATCTAAAACCAAGAACAACAAATGAAGAAATAGCAACATCATCAAAATCGTGAAGAAACAGAAGGAGAAATACTTGTTTTTCAACTTTAGCAATTTCATACTTGAAATAGAGAGAACCAATAGAAAACCAAGCAACCGTGACGAGTCCAGAGCAGTCGCAAGCTTCGTCAACAGCCGTTGTGAGAGAGAGGTGCAGGAGTTTGATTTTTTGTTGGGGTTGTTCGAGTCGAGAGAGTGATGGAGAAGAGGAAACCATGTGGGGAGAACTGGATACATTCGGGATGAAAATAATCCCGTTTAAGGGGTCGGAGAGAGAGTGTGTGTGTGTGGGAGGAGAGAGAATAAATGAGTAAAACATATTTTATAGAGTAAAGAGTAGATTTCCAAATTTACATAAACACTGTTTATAGATATATAAATATTTGGAGATGCATAATTCAATAAAAAAAATTTAAACTCATATTATACAAATATGACTTTAGATATGTAAATCCATATTGGTTGGATGCTCTAATAGACCGTAGGAGTAAAAATCCATGTGTTCTTGGAATGTTAGTGTGGCAAGTTCTAACTGGTCATTGATAAAACACCAATATGACATACGTGAGAATTAGAGAACACATCTCATCTTAATCATTATAATTTTTTTAAATTTTTATATAAAAATATAATAAATAATTTAATTTTTTTAAAATTTAAAATAAAAATAATATTAAAATATATNTTCGTCAACAGCCGTTGTGAGAGAGAGGTGCAGGAGTTTGATTTTTTGTTGGGGTTGTTCGAGTCGAGAGAGTGATGGAGAAGAGGAAACCATGTGGGGAGAACTGGATACATTCGGGATGAAAATAATCCCGTTTAAGGGGTCGGAGAGAGAGTGTGTGTGTGTGGGAGGAGAGAGAATAAATGAGTAAAACATATTTTATAGAGTAAAGAGTAGATTTCCAAATTTACATAAACACTGTTTATAGATATATAAATATTTGGAGATGCATAATTCAATAAAAAAAATTTAAACTCATATTATACAAATATGACTTTAGATATGTAAATCCATATTGGTTGGATGCTCTAATAGACCGTAGGAGTAAAAATCCATGTGTTCTTGGAATGTTAGTGTGGCAAGTTCTAACTGGTCATTGATAAAACACCAATATGACATACGTGAGAATTAGAGAACACATCTCATCTTAATCATTATAATTTTTTTAAATTTTTATATAAAAATATAATAAATAATTTAATTTTTTTAAAATTTAAAATAAAAATAATATTAAAATATATTTTCTAATAATATTTTATTTAATTACTTTTTAAAATATTCCATCTCATCTCATCTAAATTGTATGTTCAAACCCGGCCAAAGTTGAAATCCTAAAACCCCCGAGAAAGAAACAAAAACCTTGTAGAAACTACTGACATAGAGTGACATTCCGCCCTATCCGTCCCTGTTTCCTTTAATTGACTCTCTCTGCGCAATGGACCGGTTTAAGCGAGAAGATTCCGATGATTCTTTCTCTGAATTCACTCTTGCTGAGGTAATCCATCTGCCTCTTGCTGTATCCCCTCGTGGGTTCGTCATTTTGCAGCTTAATCTAGGAAATTTAACGACTTAGCTGTGAACGTATTCTTTGACTTTTTTGTTCTGTGTTTCGAAATGCGATTTTTTATAATGGGTCCCTCACTCAAATGGTATTGTGGGTTGCCAATTCTTTTTTTTATCTTATTTATCTAAGCTCATAAGTGTATGTATTGCTACCAAACTTTGAAATTTAGTGTTGCTCATTTCGTTTACAAGAGTGTTTAAAAATTCCAATGGAGGAACTACAATCGATGATGTAGCTTGGTGTAGAGTCTGTGGCTTTGTCTACACTGCATGATTGTGCATTTGTGCTCGCTATATACCAGTGGCAATATCACGGTTGCAGATTTTATTTTTTCGAGATTATGATGGCATTTTTGCAAGTAATGCATCTGCAACTCCAAAAGAGGGGGAAAAAGGGAATGTGGAGTGTTGATGTCGTGTTTCGCATGCCTGGGCCACTCCACGCTGGCAGTCAGGCTCTTCCCTTCAAGGAGGAGAATGGGGGAGCTCATGGGCCGTGGTACCTCCGACACTCAAGTCAGTTTAAGGTCGAGGGAGAAGAAGAGAATAGAAGCTAGATTGAAATGGCAAACAATATTCAAGAGTGAGAGCGTAACCCTTCTCTCGGCGGAGTGTGGGGTATTTATACTTGGCTAAGACGGGTCTCGAGGTGATAATGACATGTGGATGCCCCGTACTAGATCACACATCCTTGCCCATTTCCTGCTTCGCCCCAATCGTGCTAGGTTTGGCCAGAGTTGTTGTTGGCACCCAGGAGGGCTTTGGCATTGCGTGCCGTCCCTCGGGATGCATTAAATGGGGTGTGGCCCTGCCACGCATGCTTGCTCCTGCGCCATTAAATGCGGCGTGGCCTCGGTTAGACCCATTCATGCTCCATTAAATGCGGCGAGGCTTCGGACAGGTTCCCTTGTCCTTTAGCGTCATTTGGGTTGCTCTATCAGGATCTGGGAGTTCTTGATGGTCAGCCATTCCACATGTCAGTCCACCCTGACATGCCAGAATCGGCGGGTCCCTGGTCAGTGTGTCAGGCTGTACAGTCTTCAATCCTCTTGTCAAGACTCTGGCTCTACGCTCTTCCCCCTGGGCCTTCTATGCCATCCCGGCCCATCCTGACTCTCGTGCACGGGCCTAGTCCCCAGCCCAAGCCTAGGCCTTGTCCTATGCCTCTCGGGATTTCTCCCCTCACATGGAGGAGGAAACCTCTAAAGTGTACCAATATCACCTATTATTGCATCCAAGGTTTTATTTTACTTCTAGTCTCAGTCTGTAAAATGCTGTAAATTTTTGGTTATGGGACTTGTTTTGTACAGCACCATCTGACTTTTGTTTGCACATTGGACATAGTGAACAAGCACAACAGTCAACAACAAACGACATCCTTACCTCTTATAAGGATATGATTTAGCATGTTGTTTCATATCAAGTGGTCTAATTCTGCTTTCAGAAGGAAATTGACAGTTTACATTTCTTTTTGCTTTGACATGCGAAAAAGTTTCGAGTTTAGCTAATCATCTGAACAAATTTTTTTTCAAATTATGTGTGTCTGTGCTGGAGCATCTTGTGACATCTGAAGAAACGGTTTTTGATGAAAAAGCTAATGGATGTACAGTGCAATTTTGTATGCTATCATGGGTATGTTATGTTTATTCTACTAACCGATATATGATTGAACCATGTGGCCCACATTCTTTTAGACTTGTAATAAGCATGGTCCTTCATTTTGCCCTGATATATGGCACCCTTAGCTCAATTATCGATTTCTTGAACCTGATAGATGGAATATATTGTGTTCTTTTAATTTGCATTTTATGTTTAATATTACTGTCACACTGCTCTATTTTGCCTAGCTTCTACAATGATTATTATTTTATGTTCTTTTACAGATTATGGAAATGGAAAAAATATTTAAGGGGGTAGGAGAACAATCACTGGGTCCACAGTTTTTCCAAGATATTGCAACCAGTTTTAGGTGAAATCAATTTCATTCATATCCTATCCCTAGTGTAAATGAGTGAAACCCTTTTTTACAGTTATATCCACATTATGTGCTTCCTTAAAATGAGCTTTAACTAATCATCATATCCTATGTTTCTCTTCCTTGGCCTGCTTTATCACTGCAGTTCCTCAGCAAGTCGTGCTGGAAAACCTATCATAACATGGGATCAGGTTTTTATGTTTCTTTTCTCATCCAAACTCTATTGTCTTCTTTCCACTTGAAGGTGTTGTAACTCTGTCTTGTTCTTTGTTGTAGGTGGAAAGTTGGTTCCAGAATAAACAAGAGCAGCCGCTAGCTAAATTCACTCCCTCGCATGGTGTCGTGAAATTATTTGTTGATACGCCAGATGCACCTATTTTGAGCAATGCACCTGAAAGTTCTCCAAGTCCTAAAGGTGAATTTTGTTTGTCAGCATGGGTGGAACTTTTGACAAAGTAGTTTAGGGTATATTCCGTTGAATGAATTTATATGGAATTTGAAATTAAATGCTCATTTAGTGGTTTCATATAAATAAATTTTCAGAAAAAAGGTCGTTTGATTTGTAGAAGAAGTAAATGCAAATTTGTCTGCTTAAAGCTCACCTAAGTTTTCATGGATGTTGCTTCAGGGTGGCATTTAAAGATGAGGTTGCTATAGCTTCATGCTTGATAATCCCAACACCTTTTACAACATTCTAATTCTGTAATATTTTTTTTTTCTATTGCATGGTTGCATAAACTGGTGGGCCCCAATTTAGGAACTATTTGTTTGCTTATGAAAAGGGACTCACAGGCTTTCTGGTTTACTTTTGTGTGATTTGTAAGTCACAGTCTGACTTACTATGTCGGTTGTGTACTTGTGTAATTGATATCACAATTCATTTACAAATGGATTGCATGGGTTCAGTTTCCAATATCTCTTATCTAGATTATAGTTAGTATCTTTGCTGCCTATTCATAATCAACTGTGAATATTATATCATTTTCTTTTGTTGTAACAAACTCTTGTTTGTTTTAAGCATTCTCAATTTTCCTCCATGTCTTGTCCAGTATTGTGGAGTGATTATTCTGCTACCTTTTCTTACTTGATAACCACTTGAGATGATTATTTTGTGGCCATTTGTAGAGTAATATATTTTTGGCAATTTCAGTTGTAATTATGCTATGTTATCCTCATGTGAAGCCATGAGGTGTACTATGATTCCAAAACCCAACTATTTTGCTTATTATGGTAAAGCTGAAATCTTGCATGCAATTTAATCCAATTTCAATACAGGTAAAAGGATCACAGATCTATCAGAGTTGTCATTTGAAGCTAAATCATCAAAAGATGATGCATGGTGAGAATGTGTCTAATAATTGAGAAAATTCAAAGCATTATATATAATTGCTATATTTGGTTTTGAGCTATTTTAACTAGCTGCTTTAACTTATATGCCTTCAATTATTGTTTGTGTATACTTGTAAAAAAAAAAATTATTTGTGTATGTAATGCTTGTAATCCTGAGGCATTTTAAGCTACCTAGGGAGATGAGACCCGTGAAGAATGTGGGTATAGCTACTTTTATGTCTGGGCACATTATGATTGTCCAATCTGATTACGATTAAGTTGTAAAAAGGAGTGTATCCTCTTCATCAACCAGGATACAGTCCACATTATTTTGTTTAAATATGTTGAGAAAGTTTACTGGCTTGGTTTGAAGTTTTCGATTTCCTTGGTCTTTTTCCCTCAATATGCCCCACTTGAAATAATCGAATCGGCCAAGGTTGGTTGTATGGGTTTCCTTGGGATATTTCAGCTCAAATTGAGAGCAACCGAGACCACTTGTAAATTATAAGACAAAGCATAAACAGGATAATGTGCTAGAGAGAACTTTTCAATTAACCAAGACTTGTTTGTTACATGTTGTTAGAGGACATGGTTGTAATTAGTGTAACTTATGAGAGTATAATTGTCATTTGTATGTAGTATATATATGCTGTTGAACATCAATGAATAACAAGTAGTATTCTTTCTCTATCTTCGACTACACATGTAAAGGAAGCCATTAGTTCCGTGTCTTTTAAAATGTGAAATTTTAGCTTAGGAAATATGGGCACAGAATCAAGCTTCTATTTTTTAAGACAAATATGTTGTCGATTGGTAGTTAGGTTTGTCCTTGACTCCTATAATAGTTATGGTGGAGTCGAGCTGCTGCTGTTCTGGCTTCGGTCTCTTGAAGACATTATGAAATTGCATGAAACTATGTGAAGTAATTACATCAAGATGACATGATGAATGGAATAGACTATTGTATTGCTTCTTCATAATATATCCATATTGCCACCTATAATCTTTGATGACAGTTGGGAACTTAAAAAAAAATTGAGTCATAATATTAATTATATAACTAAACAGAAGACCAAGAAAGTAAGCACTAAGGAACAAATGGTTTTTGTTAAATGTTGGACTCTGAATTTTTGGATCATTTAGAAAATCAATTAAGGGACACAAAGCTTTTGACTTTAATTAACTGGCCTTGCTAAATCGTGTATCTTTCTCGGTATATCCAGATAAAGGTAGGAGCATAAATTGAAACTTCCTGAAGAATAACAGAACTCTGTTTGAACATTTTCTGTACATTCAATGTCTACTTCAGTGATGGGTACGATTTTATTGGAGTTTGATGTACTTTTTATTTGTTTATTTTTTCAGTTGCATGATAGTTTGTAGTTATTACCCATATATGGTTAGGAATCATTACCAACTTCAACCTCCACTCCCCCTAACCCCAAACTTCGAGGTTTGGCCCTTTTCTATATTGCTTGAAGTTAATGACATCTCTTATTGTACTTTCAAGTGTGTGGTTTTCAATAGACTAAATGATCTTCAAGATAGTATTCTGGTGTACAATCGCTGCCTCTTTTTTAGGATTGTATGTTGACTTTTAATTAATTCAGACTAAATGTTGTTGATGTTTAAAGTTTAAACGCTTGATGAAAATTGAAAAAGATTAAAGTAGTAGTGTACCTCGGACTACCAGTTCCATGAGCTTATGATATAAACTTACCACATCTTAGAAACTCACAAATTTATGTTTACATCCAGGATGGAAATCGGTTCCTTAATGTATAACCTTAGTTGTGAATATTGTAATCTCCTTTTCAATTGAGTGGTAAATGAAATATTTCTATTGCATTCCAGGTACGATGTTGCGTCATTCCAGAGTTACAGATTTATTAACTCAGGCGAACTTGTAAGATTCAGGATCAGTTTTATTATTGATCAAGTACTTTTGGGTAGTACAATTTTCTTAATGTTAGTGCCTTACCTTTGTTAATATTGTGAAGGAAAAGACAGAAAAAGATATTGTGAAGGAAAAGAATAAGTTGCTCCATTGGGTGTGCTAAAAGAATGGAAACTACCTGTAGGAAATAGGAACCTGATGTGCATGGTCAGATTTCAGGAATCATGTTGGCAAGAAGCTGTTACAGTTCGGATTATAACACCATTAAAGAAAATTTCTGGTTATTTACTGTTCATCACTCTCACACTGTATATCACTATTAGCAAAATAAAAAATGCTAGGGTAAGAAAATGATGTTTAAGAAATGCTTCATATTCTGAAGAACACACATGGGCATGCTCTATCTGTACAACAAGGAGCTCTTGTTGGACTCCCCATTTTGTGTGGGTTCTATCATTTCCTCAAAAAACCAATCTCTATGCTAAACTCTCACAGAATACAGTGGGAGTTGTGATGCTGTCCAACAAAGAAAGATCACAATGCGTGATATTGACCAACCTACATAAAATGTGTGGAATCATGTTTATACATTACAGGAAGTTCGTGTACGATTTGCTGGCTTTAGTAATGATGAAGATGAGTGGATCAACGTGAAAAGGGGAGTGCGGGAGCGGTCTATTCCTTTGGAACCATCTGAGTGTGAGAAGGTGAAGGTTGGAGATCTTGTGTTGTGCTTCCAGGTAACCTTTTTCCTTTGTTTCCTTTGTGTGTGTGTTTGTGTGTTTTTTTTGTTATAATTTTTAAAATTTGATATGTCCGTTAAGCTAGAAAATCATGCAGTTGAGATTAGAGGTGCAAACGGGCCAGTCCGGTAATGGACCAAACATTTTCGGTCCATCCCTTTTTTCGGACCAGACCAGTAGCTATCAGTCTGGTCCAGTCTTTTTTTTTTCTTTTTTTTTTAAATCAATTAATAAAAAAAATTTATTTATAATACTAAATTAGATTAAGTGATTTATTAATGTGGTTTATGTAACAAACTCAATAAAAAAAATATTTTATAAGGTGAGTGATAATAAATTAAATGAAAATTACATTATTGATGATGTTAATTATTACTTTATTACTAACTTAAAGTATGTTAATGCATAATGAGCCATATACAACTTTTAACATTTTGTATTTGAAGTAATAAGAATAAATAATTTAATTATCTATACATATTACATCTATAATTGAGAAAGATACATACTTAACATACTATTATAAATAAGCATAAAATATTTAATTATACATACTATTATAAATTATACATATATTATAATTTATACTATAACTCTCAATACTTAATAGTATTAGTAATACATTAAAGAATATATTAATACATTGATACTAAATATATATAGTTATTGACTTATAGTGATTAGTTATTATAAATCATGATTAGTATAACTATATAATAGTATTAGTATAAGGTATTAGACTATTAGTAATATAGTATAACTATATATAAGTAATATTAGTATAAGTATAACTGTATAACTATAGTCTATACTTAATTATAATATAGTATACTTATATATTAGTTAGTGATAGGATTAGGTTATATGAAAATTATATAATTAATTATATATATAAATTATAATTTTATTTATTTATTTACATTCGGTATGGTCCGGTCTGAAAAACTCTTGGACCGTGGACTGGACCGAATGAAGTCCGGTCCGGTCCGGATCGAATTGGCCAATCCGGTCGGTTTTTTCGGTCCGGACCACCCGATGAACACCCTTAGTTGAGATGATTAACTTCGTACTTTTGAAATGTCCATAACAATCAACTATCAAGATTATTGGGCCAGCGATAAATTGGGAAGAAAAAAAGTGGAGTACCTGGTTCGATGGTCAAAAACTTTCCCAGATGTTAAGTGTTCTTAACTTTCAACGTCTTATTCAAACATTCAGGAAAGAGATGATCATGCAGTTTACTGCGATGCCTATATTTTGGAAATCCAAAGGATACCACATGACATAAACTGCTGCAGGTGCATCTTCGTTGTCCGCTATGACCACGATTACACTGAGGTAATGCAAGACGCATGAATTCTCTCTCTGTCTCTCTCATTTGCATAGATTTTGTGACGCATTGAAGATTGGTTTTGCATATGTCCGGGTGTGTGAGACAATCAAAGGAAAGGCAAATCCTTTTAGTATGTGATGATTGCAGTTCAGAAATTCGAAAACCATTGACATTTTATGCTGCCTGATTTCCCAGGAAAAAGTAACGCTGGATAGGATATGTTCCAGGCCTAAAGATTATTCAGGGTCCGCTTCTGACGTCCAGACAGGGCTCACACAATATCATTCACGGCTCAGCTTTGATATCCCAGATGGAGTCAAATTTCCTTTTTAACCTACATTATCCAATGCTCCAATTATTACCATTTCCATTAATTGTAAATTGTACCTGCAT
>QEOT01000006.1:62258-89885 GCA_003123785.1 Pterocarya stenoptera | reverse complement strand
ATAATATTATTGCTGCTTTTATTCATATATATAAATTATCATATTAGACATGATTTTTCCCTTGATTAAGGAAAGGTAGCAAGTGGGAAACATTATGCTCAAGGACTACGTAAAACGAAAAGCCATATGGTCCCATGTTCTGAAACAAGTAGTACTACTCGTGCATTAATTATTCAATCAATAATTATATCTTTAATTCCCATATCATTTACAAATTATTATTAAGGTAAATTTGCATATATACCGATCGACGTCCCTGAGTTTTGTTTTGGGCTTTTGGGGCGACTTCGACGTGCGTATCATAATCATCCGGCCTCTAGCTACTAGCTAGGGAGCTTTGTAACGACAAGTACTTACAAATATTTCTTAAGGCGAAAGTCATTGTTTGAGGCAACGAAGACAAACTAATTTCAATCTATGGTATATAAAACGTTAGATCGTGTCTGCAACATTAATAATGACACGATTGAAAAGCCATAAATTTGCACCTATTTATGTGATCTAGTAAATTATTCTTACTTTGTCATGAAGACTTTGAAGATCTACAGATCATGGGAAAAAAACAAGTTAGAAAAAAAAAAAGATCATAATATTTAGTGGGGCCGTACTTATCTCCTTGGCCAGATCATGATCAGGCGCCCCAAGTACGCAAATTGATGAATAACATAACATAAGTTCAGATAAATTAAAAACCAAACAAACCGTAGTTATTTATAATTAAAGGTGCGTACGTACCTTTACTAGCTAGCTTTTAACTGAAAGATTGAAACTCATCTTTTTTGTTGCTTTTTTTTTTTTACAGTTTTTTTTTTTTAAATCGACTTCATGATATTCTGCTGAGCGGGCAGTAGTAGATTTGTGGCCCATGCATTTGCTTACCTTAAGCACAAACTAGATAGAAAGGAATCAATTGCATCTAGAGATTATCAGTTTTATAATTATATCTTACTTTTCGCTTTTTCGAAGGATGAACATGATCAATGATTCAATGGGCTTCTAATTAGGAAAGAAAGGATCAATGAAAGGACATGATATCAATGACAGGCTAAATAAATAAATTATAGTCTATCTGGTTTGGATTTTATATTAATCATGCCTTGTAATATTGAAAAGGTTTTTGCCTTGAGCAACCAATTGAGGTCTTTTGATAACTGGGAAATACGTGGCTTGATCACTTCATATCATATGGTCCCATGTCGAACAATCAAATAAATCGAACATACACATTTGCTGCTTTCTCATTTCTCATCGTGTTCGAGCCTTTAATATCATGGGTTCAGTTGTTTATTGGAGGAGGATGGATGCCTTTACAGTTTCACACCCAATAATCGGGCTTGCCAACGTAGACCTTTTGCGCCGGAAAGGCAAAAGAGTTTGGCCCAAGATTAGCTAGCCCAAATGGCTGAAGGTTTTGTCATTAATTTGATGAATCGAGAACTGAGATTTGGGCTAAGAGTATTTCTTAAAGTAGGTAGGCCCAACGGTAGGAAGCAGAGGAAACGACAAAAGAAGGGCAGAAGAAAAAGCAAGTTATTAACGCCCACCGTGGGGCTCGAACCCACGACCACAAGGTTAAGAGCCTTGCGCTCTACCAACTGAGCTAGACGGGCTTAGGATGTGATGTACTTATACAATATTAAATTACGTTGTAAATGTTTTTATGATTCTACCAACAATACTCGATTATAATTTTATCATTTAGGCTTATTATTTTTTCTCATCAATTTAAGATAACTAAGAGTTTGTATTTGGTTCATATGCTACATTGAATTCTCCATCACTTGTTTTCTTGCTTATTCAATAGTGCACAAAAAGTCAGTTTTTATGTTCAAGAACTGAGTAGTTCTCTCTCTAGCAAATCTTTACTTGTTATTGACTAAAAGATACTTAGGCCTAGTTTTTAAAAATATCTCGCTACTATTTATTATTTTTTTATTATTTTTCACTACTATTACATATTCTATCACTATTTTTTCACTATTTTTTTACAGAATACCTTATTTCTTTTTGCCAGCATTATTGAGCATATTTTCTTTTTCGAATAGGAGCTTACTTTCGTCTCTTTGATTTGGGAGGTAACAAATATGCATATGGGTTTGGAGGCCTAACTGCCCAATGAAATAAACAATCTTTAAAAAAAAAAAAAAGTTCCTCAACAGGCTGAACTGAATATTTGGGCCTTTGGGGCATCAGGCATGCCCCCGGCCTCCTTGCCCCTCATCTTAACGAATTGAACCCCGTGTTAACGGGTCTTAAAGCCAGCCCCAAGGCCCCCAAATACCGGGCCGAGACCAAGGCCGGCCATGTATAGAATGTGAATCCCGAGATATTTACAACTTCTTCTACATTTTAACTTTATGCATACTCTTTACAAACAAAAAAATCTTTACAATTTCTTATTATTTATCTACATTTCACACTTCATATTTTCTTTTCTTTTATCAAATATTTTTTATATAAATAATAAATAGAAATTTTAAAATAGTTTAAAAAATCATTTTAAACAAATTAAAAAATTAAAAAAAATATAGAATATAATGAAGGTTGTGAAGCAAAAATTCCTTTACAAATATTGAACTTACACTTCTATATTATTTATTATCCGCTTTTTTTAGCCTCCATTCTAAAAAATATAATTATTTGAGCGTAATATATATATATATTTTTCAAAAGGCCATTTGACTAAAAAATCATGTTCATCGTAGAGCCATTCAAATTGGACTTCTGACCCGTATATTAAAAAAACCTTTATTGTATAGATTATTTAATTGTTCATTATATATAGATCCAATCACACCCTTTATGAACTTTATTTTATTTTTAATATTATCTTAAACATTTATAATTTTAGAAATAAGAATTTTATTTTTATAGAGTCAACTGTCAAGTCATCTAGTCTTGCCGTAAACAACTCTAAATTTGATCATTTAAGCTTAACAAATTTTAAGATTATGAAAAAAAATTTTATTCAACATAGAATATTTTTTATTGCCTTAAACAACATTAATATCTAATTCATATGTTGATGCATTTTTTCACTATGACCCAAACCCAACACTACGATGGAATGGTCCACGATAATGGCTTGAATATTCATCTATCGAATAAATAATAAATGATTTATTATTTATGTTTATGTTTATAGATTCATATGATTCGACATAAAATTCTATATTAATAAATCATTTGAGGTTGAAGTTTATTATATTTTGTAATTTACAGTCTTGCATAGCATTTCATAACTCACAATACAATAAAAAAAAATATGGTTGAAGTGAATTGGAATAAGATGCTTTACTTCTAAAGAAAGCCCCACGAATTGTCGACTTTGTTTTATAGGGTTGCTAGATGCTTTGTAGTGATTCCCTTATTTTATAAAAGAATAATGCTGTATCCCCCGCTCTCAGTCCCGCTCCCAGTCTCGTTGGGATTTTTTTTTTTGTTTTTTATTTTATTTTTTTTATTTCTTGATTAAGAAAATAAATTTTAATAAAAATGTGATTTTTTTTATTTTTTAAAAATATTAAAAAATATTAAAAAAATATATGCTGAAAAAAAAAAAACACATAGCGGGACTGGGAGCGGTGTCCATAGCACTGCCCTTTATAAAAATCTCATTCTTTATTTAGAATAAGAGAGCTTGGTTATCTTAAATAATTTTTATCTTTTTATAGGTCAATTAAATTTTTTTATTTTATCTATAATTTATCTCGTCGGTCTATTCTTTTTATTATTGATAATGAATTAAACCATATTTCATTTCATATATTATTATTAGAAAAAGAGAAGTGATATTTATAATTATAGAATATGCATGCATTATTTTTTAAGAAAAAAATAAATATGAAATTTATATAAAAAAAATTAATTTTTTAATAATAAATCATTTTTAATAAAAACTTATAATATTATTTTTCAAAAAAATATTAATAACTATTTCTAAGAAAAGTATCGTCGGAAAAATACACCACACGGTACTGTCATCATCCGCACGTCTTCGCACCGCATCGTGGCTTGCTTTTATCAGAATATCCCAACCCAAACACTTTCCCGTAATTACACCTGCTTCTGGTTCTATTCTAATTTACAGAGAAAATAGAAAATAATATCCCTGTTTCTAACGACCGTCAACTCCAACCCCTCGACGGTTCGTAATTACCCACGCAATAAACCTCAACTTCCAGATTTTTCCCAAGCAAAACCAAATCCTATTTTATGTATATATAAACAAATACCCCTATTTCTCTCTCTTATCTCACTCTACCTGAAAGTACACCAAAGCCCCCCCGCCTTCCCTCAGGTTCCTCATTGCTTCTGTCTCTCTCCGTCCGTACATTTTTTCGATCTGTCCGAATCCCTCATTTCCTGCTGCGAAGCCACGATCTCCGGCACTCTGATTCTCCGATCCTTCGATTTCCTGACCTAAAGGCCCGGACTTGTACACATTCATCGTTCGAGTCCACTGCGTCACTCTGATTCTTCTGCAACGATTTTCCATCAAAATATCGGACCTGGGCACGTTCGTCGTTCGTAGGGACTCGTGCTGCAACCTTGATTCCACGGGGAATAGAGCGAGAGGTAGAGTGTGATTTTCTGTGGGTGTGTGAGGGAGAGAGACTTTTTTCTTTTTCTTTTTTTCTCCGAGCTGAGGATGAGATACGAAGGATGAACGATGCCGGTACTGCGTAGTGGAGCGCGCAGGGGCCGGGCAGCAGCGAAGCAGCAGCAGCAGCCGAATCCTAATCCGGCTGAAGTCGGGGAAGCTATTGCGACGAGGACGCGTCGAAGACGCGCGGCGGCAGAAGCAGCAAACAACAACATCAATAATAACAATCAGAGGCAGCACCAAAGAGGGGCCGATGAGAACGTAGTTGTCGCGACGGCGGAGGAGAAAGAGAAACTAGGATTGGAGGAACGTGGTGGTGGTGGTGGTGACGGTGCGGAGGAGGAGGAGATAGGGGAGAAGCAGATGGATGACTGCGATAGCGGTGGGAGGAGTAATGAAAAGGTGCATGCCGGTGAAGACGAAGGAAGCACCGCTCCGCTTCCTGAGAAGGTTTGGACCTTTTCTAATATTAAGTGTATTTTAATACCTCAGCACATTGTTAATTGTTTTGGGTTTTGTTGGTTGCTTCTTTTGCTGTTACACGAGGATGTAATTGCTGTGTGTGATTGTAAATTTGATTTGGTTAGGTTCTGATGCAAATTTATAGTATATGGGAAGGTGGGATTCTGAGAATGTATAGACTTGCAATTGGGAATTTAGATGCTGATGCAGGACTTAGGTGGTTTATCTGTTTCGAGTCGTTTGGTTGAGCTGGGAGTTAACTCATTGCAGCGGAACTGGTTTAGTGGAAATATGGACTTTCAGTTTTCATGGTAGAGTTAGATTGTGAACGTATTTTCTTGGGTTTACGTGAAGGTCGCAGGTTCGAGACCTGCATGGGCCACTTTTCAATCACCTATCAAAAAGATTGTGAACGTATTTTCATGGACGATTGCTGCAAGTGTCTCGATGGTGTATGCTGTTTGAACCATTACAACGGAGAAGTGTTTTTACTAATTTACACCTGTTATTATGACTTTGGCATTGGCGCTCATGAGAATAGTTTTTTTTTATTTTTTTATTTTATATATAAGTAAAAATATTATATATAAGTAAAAATATTATATATATATCAATAGGAGTAACCAAGTACACTGGATGTATACAAGAAAACACCCAGCCCATACTAGAGAGCCCCTAATGACCCAAAAAGCCCATACTCAAGAGAAAAGTTAGAAACCCTTCAACTTTGGTTCTGTCATCTTTTTCAGTCGCTTGCTTCAGATAGGTAGCTCTTCTGCTGAAAGTTGTGAGGATTTAATAAACAGGAAAATTAAGTGGTTACTCGATACATATTGTTGTATGGATGTATAGTTATACAAGAATATTTGTTTACTTATATCATATAACCCCTAGGGGTTGGCTCAAGTGGTAAATGTCTTGGTCTTGGTTGTATGCTCCCTCCAAGATCCAAGGCTCGAATTCCACTGGGTGCAAACAATCTTTAGGAACCATTTAACTTGGGGATTAAACCACCTTGAACTACCCGAGGTGCACTTTTCGGAAAACTCTTTGCCAAGGGCCTGTGCACCCCTAGGATTAGTCGGGACGCTGTTCCTGGACACCCAGTGCCAATAAAAAAACTTATATCATATTTGCTAGATTCCCCTGTTAATTGTTGTTTTATAATCTTTTTAGGGATGTTAAGTGTTCAAGTAGAAATTGTGCATATATGTATGTACTTACCAAAAAACAAATAGTGCACATATATATAGACATTCCCATCATCACACTTGTTAATGTGATCACCATGTTGCGTGATAATACCCTCATCTCTTGCAGCTCTCATTTTATCGACAAAGAAATTATAATAGGATTTAAAGAATATGTTAGAAACTCTTAGTTATGATATATGCTTAATGGGGACCAGCATCCGTTATAATAAATAACATCATCGTTCTACTGTTTTCTGTTCTCATTGTGTGGGGGATTGTGGTTCCATTTTGAAGATATATAAGGACAATGTAAATATTGGATGGTTCCTTAAAATTAATAAATGTATGTAACAGATTTGGATTTGTCAGCCTGCCCTGCAAAAATCTGTGCTTGCAGGGGTGTGTGTGTGTGCACCTGCATAAATATAAATGTGTATATTTTTTTTAGTGTGATGATTTGATTTCTATGGTTTTTTTGCTGCAGGTTCAAGTCGGTGGTTCCCCGATGTACAGAATAGATAGAAAGTTGGGCAAGGGTGGGTTTGGACAAGTGTATGTTGGTCGGCGTGTTTCTGCTTTAAGTGCAAATGAGAGAACTACAGGCTCTGGAGCTGTGGAGGCATGGCATTCAATCTTTATTATTACATGTTGGATTCATTGAGTTCATTCCATGCATTTTTTCTATTTTTTTTTTCTTGTAACCATTCTATTCACTTTGTCAAATAGGTGGCCTTAAAATTTGAGCACAGAAGTAGCAAAGGATGTAACTATGGACCGCCATACGAGTGGCAGGTGTACAAGTGAGTGCGTTTATTTCTCTTAATTTCTTATGAGTGTCAATTTTTACAGCAGTTATGAATCTATTACTGACTTCTTGTACTTGTATAGCACTCTTGGTGGCAGTCACGGAGTACCACGTGTACACTACAAGGGCAGACAGGGTGACTATTATGTCATGGTAAGCTATTGTTTTCCTTGTGTTGCTGATTCTCAAATGACAGACTTCATGCTATTCTCTTTCAATCTATCATTGAGCAGTCTTAGAATGAATTTTTAACTTAAAACTTTATTGCGTGCAGGTTATGGATATGCTAGGTCCAAGCTTGTGGGATGTTTGGAATAATAACTCTCATACGTCAGTTTAATGAAACTTACTCTTAAGTTCATTCATCTTTTTGTTAAATACATTACCATTTTATTGATGAAATTGTGTCATTAAAGCAATTTCTTAATTTCAGAATGTCCATTGAAATGGTTGCATGTATTGCCATCGAAGCAATATCCATTTTGGAGAAGATGCACTCTCGAGGGTGAGATTTTTTTTTTCCTGTGACGATCAGGCTTATGTTCTCGTTGAAGTTTTGATTGTTACACTCCCTTGGCCATTTTTTGTAATTTTGTTATGTATGTAGCAAGTTGGAGGGTTGATCCAGAAGGGCAGAATCTGGAAATATAATATATTGGGGGTGGGGGGGCAAAATTATAAAATTAATATTTATCAATTTTGCTTTGTATAAAAATCATAAAAAACAATTTCTTTAGGGGGTGTTTTTGAAATGTTGGCAATGCAACAGTTAGTTCCGCCCCCGGACATAGAATTTGTTGGTCTCTTCTCCTTTATGGTGTTTTGTTATGGAGGGGTCATCCTG
This sequence comes from Pterocarya stenoptera, assembly GCA_003123785.1. NCBI lineage: Eukaryota > Viridiplantae > Streptophyta > Magnoliopsida > Fagales > Juglandaceae > Pterocarya > Pterocarya stenoptera. The sequence continues at coordinate 81,975 of QEOT01000006.1, read as the reverse complement.
ACATTTTCAATATCTGGTTGATATAACTTGAAGAGTAACCTAATAATAGAATATTCTACAGCATGAGTATTAGAATCATCACATTAATGGAAATTGGTTGTAAGCAGAAAGTAGAACTGTTCTTGAACATGTGAGTGATGTCCTTAAGATGGTTTATTTTCTGAATGTTTGTGTGTGAAAAATTAAAGTGGAAGAATCGATTATTGTTTTGTATTTTTCAACAGATATGTGCATGGGGATGTAAAGCCTGAAAATTTTCTGCTTGGTCCTCCTGGAACTCCTGACGAGAAGAGGCTGTTCCTAGTCGATCTTGGATTAGGTAGTTTTTCAATGACATTATGATAATGTTAAGTGCTCATTGTATAGTAGTGTGCATACACTCATTGTTTTATCACTGTAAGGGTTACAGCTACTAGATGGAGAGATAGTGGAACTGGCATGCACGTTGAATATGACCAGAGACCAGATGTTTTCAGGTACAACCAGTCATTGTATCTGGGCAGCATGCAAAATGTTTATTTAAACTGCTTTACCCTGGACCTTTATTTTTTTATTTTTCCCATTATTTTGGTCCATGACTAATACTTTCTGGTTTGATAGGGGAACGGTGCGTTACGCTAGTGTTCATGCTCATTTAGGGAGAACTGGTAGCAGGAGAGATGATCTAGAATCTCTTGCTTATACACTTGTTTTCCTTCTTCGAGGTCGTTTGCCTTGGCAAGGGTACCAGGTTTGTCCTTTCCAACTTGTGATAAAATTTTGCATTTTTTAGTATATTCATTTTTTAACAACGCGGTGTTTGCAGGGAGAAAATAAAGGGTTCCTTGTTTGCAAGAAGAAGATGGCAACATCTCCAGAAACCATGTGTTCCTTCTGTCCACTACCTTTCAGACAGTTTGTTGAACATGTGGTGAACTTGAGGTTTGATGAAGAACCCAATTATGCAAAATATATTTCGCTTTTTGATGGAATTATCTGTCCAAATCTAGATATCAGACCTATAAACACAGAGGGCGCACAGAAGGTAATGATTTTATCCTTTTGTGTTTGTTAGTTGTTACTCTTGAGCTGTGGTAATCTAATGTTTGAAGGTAATCCAATTATACTTTACCTATTGTGAAGCTTATTGGTCATAAGAGAGCTCGATTGTCAGTGGAGGAGGAAGAAGATGATGGACAACCGAAGAAGAAGGTTCGTTTAGGAATGCCAGCAACGCAATGGATTAGTGTTTACAATGCCCGTCGACCAATGAAACAAAGGTTTAAATCCTTGCCTGTGCATGATGCATTATGTATTATTCTCGTCATTATAACTTTGTGTAGTTCTTGTATGTGTGATTTGTAGTCCTGCATTATATTTTACATATAGAAATTAACTGAGATTGCTGAATGCTGTGGATGAAATTTTGTTGCCTTGGCATTGCAGGTATCACTATAATGTGGCAGATGCAAGGCTTTCCCAGCACATTGAAAAAGGAAACGAGGATGGATTATTTATCAGCAGTGTAGCTTCATGCCAGAACCTGTGGGCATTAATTATGGATGCTGGTACTGGTTTCACTTCACAAGTTTATGAACTCTCACCTTATTTTCTTCACAAGGTACTTGTTACTTTTGATCAATTTGAAGCTGTTGTCTAAATTAATTTAATGAATTCATCAACGGTTTTATCCTTGTGTTGCCACCAATTTATCTGGGTATTTGATGTATCATTTGTCTCTGTTATAGGAATGGATAATGGAGCAGTGGGAAAAGAACTATTATATCAGCTCGATAGCTGGAGCAACAAATGGGAGCTCCTTAGTTATAATGTCCAAGGGTTAGTCTTACGATTATTATTATGTTTAGCTTTCTGGAGAAAGTTTTAGTTGTCATAACTGGCTAAGTTTCAATCTGTTTTTTATTCGACCAAGATTTTATTCGTTGAACCAGGTACGCAGTATCTGCAGCAATCTTACAAAGTTAGTGATTCATTTCCTTATAAATGGATAAACAAAAAGTGGAGGGAGGGCTTCCATGTCACTGCAATGGCCACTGCAGGGATCAGATGGGGAGTTGTGATGTCTCGTGGTGCAGGATTTTCTGACCAGGTCATCTTATCTTTATTAATAATGTTTGACAATATGTTCTCTAGTGCAGAAGCATTGATAACTAACTGATAACGTCATTGAATTCCAGGTTGTGGAACTAGACTTTCTTTATCCTAGTGAAGGTATTCATCGGAGATGGGATTATGGATATCGAATCACAGCAACTGCAGCAACTTGGGACCAAGCTGCTTTTGTTCTTAGTGTTCCAAAGAGGAAGCCTGCAGATGAAACACAGGAGACACTCCGAACATCAGCTTTTCCTAGTTCACATGTAAAGGTGAATTTTGTACGCCTTTACATATTTGATTTGGCCTTTTCTTTGCTAGTGATCTTTAAGATGTTTATGGTACCTTTCGTGACAATTGGTCTTGCAGGAGAAGTGGGGGAAGAATCTTTATATTGCATCGGTTTGTTATGGACGAACTGTTTCGTGATCTGACTGTTGTTTGGGGTGCCAATGTGCATGTAGTATGTTGCTCTCATTGCCGTCTCTCCATTTGGGATGCCCTGGTATTCAAAATGGTATTTTCCCCGGCTTTAGAGAAATTTTGATGGCTAAAAAGGCTTAAATTAAATGTAAGTAAGGTACAGACTGTAGAAACTCTTATTTTGTGTTCCTCAGTTTGTGTAGAAATTTGGTGGTGTTTACTTATCATTTTATAGCCCATCCTGGTGAAAACAGGAAATCTCAAATCTGTTTTTTTTTTTCCTTGATTCCCTGTATCCAGCACGCCATCACTCAAAATATCACATTACTGCTCATTTAGGGTGAGGATCAGGTGGATAAAATTGGACATTTCTATTGTTTGGGTGATTTGGAGCGACAATTTGGGATGTAAATTAATCAATGTTCTTCATTTTGTTACTCAAAGTTTTGTACGTGCATTTATCTTTTCTTGGGTTAAGAATCATCTTAGTTTTGCAAGCAGGCAACGGCTATGTTTAAAAGCCATAAGCCCATAAGCACTGCCAATTTCTCATATTGGCCCAACCCCGAATAGTGCCATTGGACATAGGCAATATAGAAGTTGGTGAGCCCACCTTTCACAAAGACAGTATATTACATACAGTACGATGAAAATATCTGTTTTTGCTTGGCTAATTAGAGGATTAGCATTGGTATATATATATGCAAAACTTTTTATTTTTATTTTTTATATCTATTTTGTCATTCAAGTAAAATTTTTTAATTGGTTTATGCATATTTGAGATAAAATAATAATAAAATATTATTTTATTATTATTATTAATTTTTAAAAAAAATTAATTTATTTATATATTTTTTGCAATTAGCATGAACTATATATATTTGACATTAATAATATAAATGTGATAATAAAAAATATAATTTTTTTATATATTATATTGAAAATATAATAAAATGAAAAATATATATAATATATTATAATAATAAAATGCCGGGTAATGAAAGTTTGTTGTGTTGTTGAGAGGGAGAAGAGAGGATTGAGAGAGAGAGAGAGGGAGGAGAGAGAAATAATTAATAAAATAATATTTGAAAAGTGAATAATACTTTGCATGACTTTGCATATAGTCGAATGCATCTCAGTCACTTCGGAACTGTACAGCCCACAACTTTAAAAGCTTTCCTTATCTTACTGATAGTTGCTACAGCATAGGCTCTCGTACTTTATTTAATTATTTGCTTTTTGCAATACCCAACTTCTAGGAACTTCTCATTTATCACTTATGATTTAGCTACCCGTGAACTTGGGGTTGTGGCTGTAGGGCAAAAGAAGACCCATCTCAAGCAGTCCTTTTCTTTCTGGGTTTAACCACTAATTATATATATATATGATTATATCTATGGTTCATATGGCTACATTAGGTATACACGTGACTCCGCAACCCGTATCATTTTGTAGTCACTTAAACCAAAGGAGATACCCAAAAGGCAATACTTCATTTAATATTTTGGTTGCTTTTTCTTTTATTTATCCTTTCTTGCCATTTAATGTCAATATGTTTAACTTATTAGTGGGGTTTTGAAATTCTAAAATTGATTAAGTAGAAAGCTAGCGTTTCCGTCTTTATATTTTTATTGTTTTGTTTTGCCTAGGCCTAGAAGGAGAGATCAGCTTAAAATAAAATTGCTTTCATTTTGCTACAAATGAGTTACCTAGCTAGGTACTTCTTTCATGCACCGAATATATAGCACCTGATCCCCTCATTAAAATGGACAAATTAAGCATGAGAGGTACGAGCTTGGACTACGATCGGATGTGTTCCTCCAATACCTTCTTCTAAATATGTCACTAGCTAGCTACAATCAACCTATACTAACGATTTTAATGATCCCATCAATAGGAACATATTCTTTTAAGTGCAACGAGGTAGAGTACTGGGGCACTAGGCCGGGAACAATGAGGTGGAACATATTATTATTATTATTCATTAATAATAAGCTACTCATTATTAATGAATGGCCAAAAAACAATACTAGTAAAAGCCAAAATTACATGCATGGTTTTTTCTTGGCCACTAGTAACTTCAAACTTCAAAAAGCAGAACAACTTGCATTGTCGATCAAAAGTTTCTCGAAAAATTTAGCATGTTCATGACTATTCACGCTTACATTGATAACTGACATGTGAGTTTCCAAGATCCACATAAATTCACTGCTTAGAGTCTTAAAAGTAGGACACTAAATAATATAAATAAGAACGCTATGCTTTCCTTCTTCCACCGTCAGATACTCTTCAAGTTACTCTATCAATCAAGTGTTATAGCTCACTAAGTTCTCATCTGCAAAGCTCAAAACACCAACTTTTTCCTCTCTCTCTCTCTCTCTCTCTCTTAGAAGCTTTGTATCGATCTATCATGGCACCTCATGTAGAGGCTATTGCTAGCCCTTACAGCAGGAGCAACAACTTCTCCAAGCCGCCAAGGTCCTCTTCGGCTAGCCTTCAACGAACGGTATCAGATATTTCATTCGAACTTAGCAAGGAAGCGATTGATTTAGAAGAAGTACTCCCTCCAATTTCCGAGGTTGAAGATGCAAGATGCGAGTGCTGTGGCATGTGCGAGGAGTGCACGCCGGAGTACATTGACAAGGTGCGCAACAAGTTCTTCGGAAAGTGGATATGTGGGCTGTGTACCGAGGCAGTGAAGGAAGAGGTGGAGAAAAATGGAGGGAAGAGAGAGGAGGCTTTGGGTTCACATATGAGTGCATGTGTTAGGTTTAACAAATTTGGAAGGGCTTATCCAGTTTTGTTCCAAGCTGAGGCCATGAGAGAGATGTTGAAGAGAAGCAAATTGGAAGGGAGAGGCGTGAGAGGCAAGTCTATTAGTCCTAGGGATCACAAAGGAGCTGGGCAAAAGAAGGGTGGGCTCGCTCGGAGTTCAAGTTGCATTTCGGCGATTACGAGGGAGATGAATGATCTCACCATGGCCATTAATTGAGTCACCAGCAAGCTTTTATACATCTCTATGGAAGGACATGCACGATTCTATCTATACTTTATGAGCATGTAATTCCGTCCTCTTCAAGATCCTAATGTCTCTGATCTCCTTATTTCCTAAGTATGTTCTTTGATCATATATATATATATAGTTTTTGTGGACCAACCTTAAAAGCTTTTTGTTGGGTTAATTCCAAGTTAAACACACCTGATCTTCATCTCCGGGGCTTTTTAGCTTATACCTTGGATGATTTTGCTGTATGCCTTGATTTCAGTTATCCTCTCAGGGATTTTTTGGGTAGGTTCAGGATCTCCCGTCTCTTATACCTTCCCGGGATACGTAGCAAATCCTAATATATTTCACCCTTCGGGGTTTTTATGGTTTGGTTCAAATGATCATTCACAATCTATTTCCCTCCAGGTTTTTCCTTTTTGGGTTATGGGCACTCTGTCCATAGGTAGTTTTTAATTTTTATTCCCAAGAACTGCTATATCCACAAAAGAAGTAAATTAGTTTCCTCAAAAAAGAGAGTCCATGACTCCATTGAGTTCTTCCTCATGGAGGATTTGGAATTGGGGGTACTGGCTCTCTGACATGAAATCCTGCATTAGCCGTGCACAGCTGTGTATACAGCAAAACCTCATTGGTTGTGAATCATGTATTTCTGCATATTTACGCGGGTTAAATAAGATGATTAATTGGAAGTACCCCTCGAGAAACAGTTTATTTTCTGTCGTACTCCCCTTTTTATGTTAATTGGAAGTAATAACCGAACTGGGATCATGTACACATAAACAAGATCAGACTTGTTCTAAGCAGACTCTGCATGTTTCTTTACAATCTACTACGTGGATTTTTTTTTTTTTTTTTTTTTTTGAAGTATCGGTTCCTATGGGGGTGAAAACGACAATTTAATTGAATAATTCATGGTTGTAACTAATAAAACACCATCCACGTGAACGAGCCAATTCAATGAATTTCTACATTGTGATACCAAAGTCTTTGATACGGTGGCAATCTACAATTAGGATTACAAAACACCCAAACAAAAAAAATACCCAGGACGTATACATTTCTTTTGGTCTACTACTGCTTAATGTGCTGGGTCCTGTTTGGAGAGAAATATTAATTAGCCATCCTATGCTCGTTTTTGTTCTAGATCTGGGTCGAGGCCCCAAGGGTTTTGAAGCCCAACCATCCAAGACCAAACCCAATTGCACCATCAAGTGAAAAAGCTCGGTTTCATTCTTTTTTATGGGTCAGGTTCTCGGGGTTCAAGGTGTACCAATCATTAACGTTTTGAATGAACTCCAAGCATTGATAAATGATAAGTTAGTACTTGGGACTAGGGAGATCAGAATAAATTCGCTAGTTACATCATGTGATCTGTACAAGTACATAAAAGCACAGCACGTAACATGGTCAAATTCAATAAATCAAAGGTCAGCTCGGCTTGGTCCTCAGCAGCTTCAGTTTGGTCTGGTTCGGGAAACATGACCAATTTTTAGGTGTTGGTGTTGGATACTTGGGATACCTTCCAACCCACCTTCGATGCTGCCTGTTCAAATGAGATTACAACACGAATGCCAAAATTCATCCCTAGACTTGACTTTCTTCTGCTCTACTGCTTAATGTTGCCCGTAGATTAGGAAAACTTAGTACCAACCCAAACCTGGGTGTGGGACCTTGGGACAGTCCAGCCCCTAGAAGAATATGTTGAATTTGAGTGAGTGCCTCCTTAAAATCAATTGACTGATTAAAGCATAAAATACAAAGGAACATGCATCACTTACAGGGTACAAACTAAAGCGGGGTAACACACCCAGTCTTGATCAGTGACAAGGTTTTTTAGCAAAAAGACTAACAAGCCAATATAGAACATAAAGATTTTGGAAATTCCATAGTTCATTTGATCTGCCTCCGATATGTTAATGTCATACAAAAGACCAATTCACAAACATAAAGCAGATGCAATGAGCATTCTCTTCTTCATTCAGCACCTTCCAAGCCACTGCTCTCTCATAGGAGACTGGTCGGCCCATGCTTGAGAGACAGATACCACCCTGGAGACATGCAAAGCCCTACCGAAAGGAGAAAAGTAAAACATAGGTTAAAAACCAATCAACTAATCCCAATCTTATCAAATTAGTTTATTACAAGTCTTTTAAGTATTGCCTTATGCAGCACAAAAATGACCTCATTACAAGTAAAGAAATATATCACAACTCTTATTAACTGGTACTGCCGAGGGCTTCTATACTTCACAATGAATCCGTCAAGGCCCTATGCTAACTCCCCTTAAGCATATGTACGTTTGGTTTCAATTACTACGAACATGAAATCAAATGAGAAAGATGCAGATTTCAGATGATTTTGCCAGACCTGTTGCATTATCTGTGGGAACTCTGAGCAGAGCGTTTTTCGACCATGATCATCAAATATCTTTTCCAGAGTTATGTCTTGCAGTGCAACCAAGGTGGTCTCAAGCATGTCAAGCCCTGCCTGGTTCGCAAACGTAAAAACTGGCAATGCCTGAATAAAGTGGACGTCAGATTTTATTGGTAAAAAGCTCAATAATTGAACTTTAATGAAATCTGCACACATATGGATTGGAATTCATATCTTCAAAAATTATGAGGGCAATATACATAAGACAGTTCATGAATACTCCTTCAACCTCACATTCTAAGCAAAGAAATCAAAGTTTGATTTGGCATGGTTATCAGAAAATAATCTCTTTTTAAAGATTAGGCTATTCATACTCTTCGCTCCTTTGTTTTAGTCTGAGCGATAATTATCAAGGACTTTGAGCATTCTCATGTTGGGAGAGAGGGGGTGGGCTCTTAGCAAAGTAGTTTTTATGCACACCTTCAAAGAGCAGCACATTATTGCATCTGAGTGATGCCACAGGGTTTTGAGGATGGATTCACTCCCTTCATTGCCAGATTTGAGTAGCTCCACACCCATATAGCACCTGCAAAATTAGAAAGAGCCACATGACTAATCTGACCATGGAATACATAAACACTGATTCCCTTTCAAAAGTATCCAAAAAAACACAACTTTTTTTATCAGTAAAAATTTTCTAATAAAACAACTAATCCAGAAGAAAAAGTAAAAAAATTGTCATGCCTCGCATGTCAAACCGTTGAGTGTAAGATAAGATCAAGCATTGAGCGTGTCTTCATTGGCTATCAGTATGAGCATTAGCATTGGATTATGCATATCCAAAAATTTGCATAACTATGAACAGTGTTTCTACAAATTTGGAGATGTACTGTTCACTCACAAAATCTTATTTTACTACTTTTTTCTCTCTCCTCCCCCTCTCTCTCTCTCTCGACACCAATGGAAACAAACCCTCTCTCGAAACATTTCTTTCTCCTTGCTCTCTATCTCTCGACACCAACGGAAAGAAATCCGAAAGAAAAAAATAATTTTAGGAAAAAAGTAAATAATAATAAAATATTGTTATTATTTTCATTAAAATCTTTAATATAAGGAAGAGAAAAAACATATTTCTTCCTATGCCAAAAAGCATTGGGAAGATCTATTATTTTATTATTATTTGGCTCAAAGATGCATAATCCAATGTGAGAGTTTTTCTTGATGTGATTTTGTATCTGCATGTAGAGAAACTAATGCTAGTGCTCTAAGACAAGGAATCTCATACTATCAGTTAATAATCAACGTTTTTAAGATGAGATCAAATTTGGTGATGCTCTTATTCTGACAGATTCAACCAGAAATACAAAGGACGAATGTTAACAACTCTCCTCTCACTCCTATTTCGTGGGAAAGGAAAAAAAAGTGTCACATGCAAACAGTACTAAGAGGAGATTGATTCTTAAAAGGTCAAATGTTTTAGGCTAGGCAAAATAACCACCTTTCAAACCTGACCGAAGGTGGTGGGTTTCTGGCATTGGTAAAGATCAGATAGGAAAATAGATTTCAAATAGAGCTTGGAGTGGTAATCAGTGATGGATGATGGATGATGGAAAAATGACTCTCTGAACCCAATAGACCTATGCTGCCTAGTCTGATGGCAGGATGCAAGATCTCACATCCACTAACAACCTGCCACCACCCTGCCACCATTACGTGGTGTTGCTCACATTAGCTAATCGACCATCAAGTATTGGAGTCTACGCGGTTGTGGACTCCAATACTTCATGTGCTGGATTAGTTAGGGAGTCATCTCAGATGGCCGACACTCTTTTAAGTTTAGAATGTGCTACTACTTCAAAGTCATAAGCTGCTCCTTCAGCTGGCTTTGGATGTGTGACACGCTGGCAATCATGCCTCAAATAAAACATCAGGAAATGGTCATACAAATGTTCTATTTACCTTAGGAGCCTTTACCATCGGCAACCAAGGGTCAGTGCTCTGCCTTGAAGTATCAGACATCATGATGATGTCAAAATTGCAACACGTGACTCTTCCAATATCTAAAGTGTGAAGTGATTCATTTACTTATAAAAAAAAGTGTGAAGTGATTCATTAACCCTTAATCTAAGACAGGCCAATTTAAGGACAGCACAGCAAAACAGTCACCTGAATACATTTGAAAGTTATAACTTCCGCACCTGTAACTCTGGCAGATCCAACAAGCAAGGGTCTGAGCTTCAGGAGTACCCAATGGTGGCCGAAGGCCTGCCTGTGAACTTAAATGAGAGGGAGAGAGTGCTAATGCCACCCTCTGAACTGATGATATAATGCTGCGGACATATTGACGAGCCATGGATGCTACATGTTCTTGCATGTGGCTCTCAAATGCAAATTCAAATGCTATTGTCATCACAGATCTCACGGAGCCAGAATTAGCAGAATAATCGGTAGAAGCTCTATTACCAGCTTGCCCAATTTCAAGAGCAGAGGCAAGGTCCAGTGTGCGGTTTGGACTAGAGGCTTCCTACAATATTTTAGGATGCATCAGTTAAGAAACTATGGTTATGTTTGGGGGCAAAGATGAGAAATCTCATCTCATCATTACATCTTTTTCAAATCCCCATATAAAATATAATAAACAATTCAACTTTTTCAAATTCTAATTCAACATTTTCAAATCCCAAAACAATAATAATATTAAAAAATAATATTTTAAACTTTCATTTTAATACTATTCACAAAATTTTCAAAAATTCTCATCTTATCTCAACATCCAAACCTAATCTAACAGAATGTGGTAGAAGAGAACTCGCAAAACATAGTACATGGGATTTGAAGCTAACCTTCCCAGAATCAAGAGGGATGATGCGAAAACCCGAAGGCAGAAGAGGTGCATCGTCAGCAAAAGAAGCATCAATTGGAGCAAAGATCAGCTCCGCACAGGTTCCAACAGCATTCTCATCCATTCCACTACAAAGCTATTAAAACGGAAAAAAAAAAAAAAAAGACGAGTAAATTAAAAAAATATAACAGGAGTGAGAACAGTGTGAGAAAAAAAAAAAGATAAGACAACAAGAAGATGGTTTGTGCACTATATCAACTTCCTAGACCAATGCAACCATGTATGTACCATTTAATTCCATATGCTTAGTTTTCAACATGTGCACCAAAATGGGTAAAGGAAGCCAGCTACTTTATTCCAATAGCAGTTGCTAAGGTACCAGATTTGACTGGCAGCCTGGTTTTGTTCACTTGGAACTTTAAGATAAGGAAAAGGAGAGAGAAGATATGATTTTGATTAATTGAAGAACACTGATATACGACAGTGTGGTTATTACAAAACTAGTGGTTCTGCTTATAACAGAAGGAAATGAAATTTGCACAAATAGGCCACGAGATAAAAGCAAACAACCTATAAGAGAAAATATAGCTTTCAAAAATAATAAAACTGCAATTTAACTAGATAACAAGGAGAATGGGTATTGAACTCTGAGAAAGTTGCCAACCCTAGAGGTGGACAAAAACTGATAAAACCGGCTGGAATTGACCAGAACCAGCAGCTGGATGCTGGAACAGGCCAAAACCGGTGGAGAAACATCGGTTTGTTAGGTTCCCGATTTCAACCCTGTGCAAACCAGTGAACCAACCGATTATATATTTATTTTTTTATTTTATTCCTATAGAAAGTGACATCGTTTCACTTAAGTTAAACAGTATCGTTTCATTAATATGAGTGAGAAAAAAATTAACTAAAATGATGCCATTTAGTTTAATAAACCAAACAGCGTTGTTTTGGCTAGGGCTGAAGCCCTGACCCCCTTCTCCGCAAACTGGCGTTCCACCAGTGGCCCAGAACCGCAAACTGGCAGTCCCACAAGCTGCTCCGTTTAACCGACCAGTTAGCTATCCTCCCTTCGGTCGGTTTGGTCAATTTGGTCTGCTCAAAATGGGCAGTTGGTTTTGGGCCGGAACCACACCGATAGGTCAGTTTTTCAGCCGTGGCCAACCCAAAAAATTATCATCTCAATTCAAATTCCAAAATCGGTCGTTATACACTCCTTTGTCACATAACTTAATCCAAACATTTGGAAATTTTATAAAACAAAGCCTAAGGCAATCCAGGCTAAGCTAAATGCGAAAACAATTATGACTTCACAAGTTTAAATTGGACAAGACATAATAGCGGAGCATAAGACAAGCAATAAAGGGAAAATTACTTACTTGCAATAGAAACATCTCTCTAGGCATTATGGTGTCTTCAGGAGTAGGGCCTACACCTTCCAACTTGATGACTTCCAAGAACTTGAATACAAAGAAATAAGTATCACATGCATGAATAACAAGACTAATAACAATGACTTGTAAAAATAATACCAACAACAAACGGATAGGTATACATTAAAGACAGATTTGAGAGTTATTGCTCACCTCTTCATGCTCCATAGTGTGAGCTAGTGGAAGTATAACTTGGCCCCCAAAGCCTCCAACTCGAGAACCTGATAAGCTACAGGGACCAATCTTAATAGCTGCAGCCGAATAAGCATCAATATTGTTGTCTGCCCATTCAGATCTGTGCTCTCGCAAGAATCTAAGAAGAATCGCAGGAGGGACATTCTGAAAAAGAAACAATAAGTACAGGATCAAAATAAGAATAATTACCAAAATTCAGGTCCAAAATATTTTCAACCACATAATAAGTTTTCTGAAATACTTAACATTACATGCTTCAGAGATAGCTAAAAACAATCAAGTCTTGTTGACTAAAACATTAAATCATACAGTTGTGGATTTATTCTATAGTGAGGAATCAGTAATCACAACACGGAAAAAGTAAAGAGGTTTTGATTGTCATGTGTTAAAAAATGCTCCCCATAAGAATGGGACAGTGCTTGTACATTTGAAAGGCCACTCACCTGAACAACTAATATAATCAAATAGCATAATTAACTAACAAACTGCTATAACATTTTTATCTCCAGGTATTTATTTCCACGGGCAATTGGGAAAGAAGTATCACAAGCAATCAGCACCCTGACCTGCAATAGCATTGATGCTTTAGCACACAAGACAGCATTACTGACGGCTGGAAATCCATTAGCAAAAGGAAGATTTAAACCCATCAGCTTCTCAGGAGATGAGTTCACAAGAATAGTAACGTCATCCATGCCATCATTTCCCATCATCGACCACCCCTCATCACTAAACCCATTAAGTGCCTCATTAAAACCCCTGCCAGAAAACATCTATTGGATTTAGAACAGCAGCGGAACATTAATGGAATGTAGAGTCATGTCAAATGATAAGAATATGTTAACCTGCTCAGCCTCTGGCTAAGTGCTCTGAGAGCTGCAGGTCGCCTGCCCCAGCCTGTAACATTAGACTGAGAAACCTCGTGAGCTATCTGCCTCAGCTGGCGTAGAGCCTGTATGAAAATGAGAAAGACCATATGGAATATAAAAATTCTCCCCTTTATAGTTTACAATTAACCCTTTCTCAAGTAAATAAGAAGTTTTTCGTGATGGTTCTATTTGCCCCAGGCAGTAGTAGTAACAGTCACACTTTGTACCATGACATAAGTAGAAAGCTAATCTTACCGCCATAGTCGTCTTTTGTGCAAGCACAGTCGAGGATTCATACAGTGGGCGTAATACTTCTGGTACACTCCATGGCTATTTAATAAGAGAAGCAAGTGGAAGTTAAACTTCATCTAAACAAATATTCCAAAAACCAAAGTAAGCAACCAATGATTATCAAATACAATATGGGCTGGTTTTGTACCTCCAAATCGATATGATCAACGACGTGTATGATTGAACCACCACCCTCACAAGGTCGTATGAGATACCCGCTAGGCAGCATTTCTGCCCTCACAAAATGCTGCACAGGCGGCATGCTTGGACCATTTTGGGTATTTTTAAGTGACCTCTCACAGACCTGCACACCATTTGAAAGTTGAAACAATAAGGATGACTTCATGTGTATGTACATATATGCGCTTGTGTAAACAAAGTCATTTGACTAGGACATTCAGTTCCATGAAGAATCATAAGCCCAGTTACTTTGAGACCACGTACCACGAGGCTGCCATCTTCTAAAACAGAAGTATAGCGTAGCAACCAGAAATCACGAGCAGGCGCCAATGTAGTTGGCGCATAGAGCTACATCATTAACAAATAAGAAGATTGATAAAGTAAGTAAACTGCTCCAACAGACACTATAAGGATACAACAACTAGTGTTACCTGCATGTAAAGCAGCTCAATGGTTCCACCATTTGCTGTGGGCAGCACATTCAGAACATCCACAGCTCGGCAATCGCGGAACCACGAAGGCCGATCCTTGAGGATTTCTGCAACCTGAAAAGCATAAGTAAACAAGATTATCTTAACTGCTCAAAATAGGAGCAGAGTATTTAAGGGAGAAAACCAAAAAGGCACCTACCCTTGTAGGTTCTAGACCCACTAGGCCGCAGGCTCGTGCTGCCACTCCAGTGCAACCATGAGAAATAGCAACGATTCCAATGGAATCCGGACCAGGCTGAGCACAAAGAAAGATTAGAACTAGTTGTTCGACCAAGCAATTTGTAGCATCTAAAACACAGAATTGAACAGCAGCAACCTTTTTTACTGTAATGTTTCCCCAATAAACCAGGAAAAATACGTCATCAGAATTAGAGGTCTAGCACTAAAGAGCACAATAAATACCAAGGTTTGTAATTTAATTATCTGTGTAAATATTATTTATTCCATACAATGGGAAAGAACTATCATTTAAATAATAAAACTTAAAAAAAAAAAACGTGTAAAAAGATACCTTCATTCCAGGCATTTGGACCCACTCCACAGCAGTTCCAGTGGCCTTTGAAAGAAACTCTGCTAAAGTCTCTTCTGCAATGGACAAAAGCCTGGAAAAAAAATACAAGAATGCATTAATCAGCCACTAGCGCAGAGAACAAGGTGGTCACACAGCACAATGAATGAAAAGGACTAAACAACCATATTCTCACTAACCCTGCAGGACTAGCATCCCTCGGCGGATGCTGAGGTGTCAAATGGTGTTGACCACTCGTCACCACCGATTCACAACTTGTGTCTTTGGTTGCAAGCGTTGTCTAAAAGAAAAGTCAACCTCCAATCTCAGTTTCCACACAATTTATTAGATAATAACAGCGATGATAGTAATAATGATATATCCAGGTTCTTTCAGTTGCGACAGATCGTAGGGGGAAAAACACAACGGTTCTGTGATGAGAGAGAGAGAGTAGTAAACTTCATAAATTCTTACATTCTGGGTATGTTGGCGGAAGTAACCATTCTCATACACCAGATGTGAGACCTGCTTCTGCAACCTATCATTTTCCTCCATCAAAAGTTTGTTCATGGCCGTCAGCTTCCTATTCACAGCTTGAAGCCGCGAAGCCTCTTTCCTCTGCTTCTCTCTGCATCTGAAGACATGAATGAAAGAAATTGCTATTAAAAGCATGGCAGCGTAACTATCTGGAAACCGAAAAAATAAATGTAGGTGAAGAAAAAGCGTTTCAATTAAATTGCCAATTTTTCATCATACAGCTCAAGTATAAGACATAAAAAATTCAACATTTTCACATTCTACTAGTTTTATCGGTCATTGTTTCACTAGAAGTTCATTTGTCAGTCATAGTGAGGGGAGAGTCCATGGCCAGGGTCTCATGTCATCGTTTCACTAGCAACAAACAAAGACCGCACATACGTAATGTACACCGGCAAACCTCCATACCTTCTGTTCTGGAACCAGACCTTGATCTGTTTGGGCTCAATATTCGAGAGAATTGGGCACTCGCGGATAAGCTGCTGGCGGCGAATCGAACTTGGCTTCGGGCAGTCGTGATAGAGCCTCTCGAGGGCTTCAACCTGCTCAGGTGTGTACCGGACATATTTGCCGTTGTCTATCCCTGGTTTACCATCCTTGCAGGACATTGCCATCTCCAATCAGATAAACGCAACTTATTGATAAAAAACTGAACCAAAACCAATTAGCTCCTCCCTAAGCACAATCTCCAACACTTCTAAGAGATTCAAACCAACAAAAGCAACCACAAATTTAACTCGCACTTCAGATATAAGTACCCTACAAAAAAATAAAGAAATCCCAAGTAGATTCACTTCCTTATCGATTATCTCGAGCACTTCCTAGAGCTTCAAAGCAGCAAAATTAGCCACAAATGGAAATCTAACTTCAAACTCAAGTAACCCACAAAAAGCTAAACAGAACCAAGTGGCTTATCTTCCTTAATGACAACTCCAAGCACTTGCCAGAGCTCCAGGGCAATAAGAGAGACAGACGGAAGTCTTAAGAGAAGTTATGCATTTTCTAATTTTGTGTCCACGTCTTGAAGTAATACAATCTGTCTGCAATACTGAGATTGAAAAACGAAATGATAAGATAAATCGTCAAAGGGACACCAATATATATCCTTAACTAGAACGCAGCAACCCTTGTTTTCACAATAAGAGACAGCCCCAAACACAAGAAAACATAAATCTTTCGAGATCAGAGCTTGAACCTAACGAATTATCGCGAAAACATTCGAAGCACCTGAGTAAGAAGTGTTTCACAAAATACCGAAAACAAAAACACCACGAAACGTTTCGCACCAGATTTTTCCCCGTGATTTAAAGCTAAGCTCTTTCACCCATCCAACAACTCGACCAAGATCCAACTCAGCTAATCCTCAGAAAGAGTCCCAACCACCAAGTTACCAACTCGGAAACTGTAAAAAAACCAAGCCCAGAATAGAGGGTTTCCCAGAAGATCCAAACTTGCTCTGAAACCAAATATTCTTGCCGATTTCACCCTTTTTACGGCCTCGAAACCAGCCAAAACGACACAGTTTGACCAATTTTCATGGTCCCCAAATATTCCTCTGCTACCCCTGAAACATTTTCCCAAGGTTTCACGAAAAGAAACAAAAAAACATAGCTCAAATCAAAGGCATTACACTCCCGAAAATGGGATATCTTTCTCTTCTTCTCTATCTTCTGTCTTAGGGTGAAGCTAGTGGAAGATGTTGTGAAGCATGTGATCTGTTGCTTTCGGAAGCAAAAGGAAACAAAAGAAGAGGTGGGAATGGGGAGAAGTTGACAATAATCAGGAAAGAGTGAGACTTAGCCTGAAGACACAGGAAAAGTTTTTGTGCTCTGATTTGCTTTTGGTTTCATTTGCGTTCTTTGTTGTTGGTGGTGTTGCGTTTGCTCCCTGGCCCTGGGTTTTCATTGGTTCGTCACTTTCCGCTCAGAGGTCTTCACTCTCTACTGTACTTTTTCCTTTTCCTTTTTTTTTTTTTTTTAATTATTATTTTTACCAAAGTGGTGGGGATGCCGTCGTGACGAAAGTGCCCTTGCGGGGCAGTCTGAGACTCTGAACTTGAAAACGGTGTTTCCCGCAACCTCAGTGAGATCACAAATTTAACCCTCGTCTCTGTATCTGTCTCTTCACATTCTATCTAAAATGGTTAGTAAAAATAGTTTATATATTTTAATCGACACTTTTTTAACGAACTTTTTATTATTTAATCTAATTATTCTTTGTTAAACTTGAGGATCACTCATTTTAATAAAGATGACACAGGGAACCCTCCGTTCAAAGGGCAGTGCTGTAAAACGAATATACGCCGGTAGCACTAGCAGTAACAGGCAAGTGGAGAAAGAGAGAGAGAGAGAGAGAGAGGAGGTAATTCGGTGTAAAAGTAGGGGCATTTGAAAAAGATAGTGGGTGAATCAGGAGCTTAAAAAATTACAAAAGCAATTTGGGGGAGAGCGGAGAGTTTGCGTGGGATACAGAGGACACCATGATGAGGTTTTTGCATGCGTCCTCCCTCGATTTTAAAAGCTCGATATATAATGATAATAATAATAAATAAATAAATAACAGAAGGCATTTAAATATTTCCTCGACAGTTAATAAAAAAAAATATATGTATATAATTCCGACGGCATCATAGCACTGCCATCCGTATATAGTCGTAACAAATATACCCACATACTTGACATGACACTGAGATGACATGTGACATAAAAGAAATGGGAGTGATGAGATGGTGGGTGAGTGATGCTATCTGTAGGGACATAAAGGGGTCAGCAGGCCTTATCGTGCCTTATGTGTCTGCTTGGATATCAGGAAAATTAAAAATTAAAAAATAAATAAAGAGTAAAAAAATATCAGTGGAAGATACTCCCCTTAAATAGACGCTATTTTTTTTTTTTTTGGGAGTAACTTAAATAGTAAAATAGTACTCTTGAGAAAAATATTTTTAAAAAACTAAAGTACAATGCTATATTTATTTTTTTATTGTGGTGGATGATAATATGGTACCTGATGAAAAGGACAAATACGGATGCATATTCTGTATCCAGATATTACTGCACTAAAAAATTAAAAAAAATTAAAAAAAAAGACTTTTGAGTCCGATGCAAGCCGCAAACTGTATATTTTTTTTATTAACATTTTTTTTTTATTTTTAAATCCATCTCAACTCATTATAAAAATTATTTTAAATTTTAATATAAAATATAATAAATAATTTAATTTTTTCAAATCTCATAATAATAATAATATTAAAAATAATATTTTAACAATCTTTTATCATCTCAACTCAACTCAATTCAATATCTAAATGCAACCTAAGCCTTTGATACCAAAATTTATCAACTCATTTATCTTTATAAATTTTTTAAATTTTCACAATCTTTTCAAATTAAAAAATAATATTTTAACTTTCATCTTAACTAAGAATTGACATTGATCTAGCCAAAGCCAAATCTATAATTTAGCTAAAAATTAAAGTTTTAGCTAAAGCAAAAGTCATTGAAGAAACTAGTCCACGTTGGACTAACCATCCATAAGTTAAAATAATAATATAATATTATATCTTTTTAATAATAATTTTTTTATTTCCTAATGTTTATTGTATTTTACAATGCAAAAAGGAAACATAATTCCTCAAAAATTCACAACACAACAAATACGTAATTCCTAATGTTTATTGTTGATTATTTGAAAATAAAATATAAGTTGATGAATGAACAGTACCTCTCTAAATTTAAAGAAGACTTTAGAATTACTATAACTCAAAACTTACGTTAGATGTTTTTTATGAGTCCAATGCAACTCATTTTGGCAAAAGTTATTTATATTTTGCTCTTATGTCATCTCAACTCACTATCCAAATCTCTTCTAAGAGTATTGGCATTGGACTAACCAAATACTAATGCATCTTCATACTTTGGCTAGGCATAAGCAAAAATCATCTACATTAAACTAGTCAAATCACTAAAACTTAACATATAAGTTACAGTAAATTAAGCTCCCTAGTCATCTCTAGCTAAATACTATTCACTCACAAAAATAATATTTTAATAAATTCCAAAAAACATTATATTATCTAATTATTTTAAAATCTATATTATCCATTTTAATTTTAATAAATAGTCCATTATTTTCTACCTTATTATATTTCATTAATAATAATTAAATTATGAAATTAAAAGTAAATTATTAATTAATATATAATTATATTTTCTACCTTATTTTAAGTAAAAAATAAATTATTAATTAATATATGATGTGTATTTGTAAAATATATAATATTATATCATTATTTTGACTTTAAAATTGCTAGTTTAATATGAATTTAGCTCACTAAAAGTTAATGCTATGACTAAAACTTGAAATTCTAACAAAAATTTAGACTTAACAATGCCAACATTCTAAGAATACTAACATTGGACTAGTCAAATATTAGTGAAGTACAAAATATACCTAAGTTTTGCTTACATGAACTGCA
>QEOT01000006.1:13454-51955 GCA_003123785.1 Pterocarya stenoptera | reverse complement strand
TTTTTTTACAGGGAAAGAGTGAAAAGAATAGCATGCACTAACACAAGCAGAACTATTTATATATATGTTCTTGAACCACCCCATGTGTACGTATATATATATATAATGTACGTATATATATGCTAAACTTAATTAGGTAGGCACATGGTCGCACATAGGCCAGTTGGGCTATCATTTGATCATTAGCCTCCAGTTCATTTATTTGTCTAATCTTCTTGACCTTTTATGCTTTGACTATTTTAATCAGTTCCAACGTTATTTTAATTCATTCTCCTCCCAAATATAACCCTGGACAAAGATATCGATCATTGTTTGCACAAGGAAATATTTCCCTTTTTGTGTAACAATGCATGGTTTTGGGTGTGGAAAACTTTGATATTTTCAGAAAATATCATTTTCCATCTAAAAATGTTTAGGCACTAAGAGGAATTTCACAGCTTCCAAAAAAGAAATCTTCACCTCTTCCAATTTAGAATGAAAAAAAGAAAAAAAAAATGAGAACCACTTCTATAAAACTCTTATTCTGGAATATTGTTTCTACCGATCCCACCATTAATTTTGACAGATTAAAAAAACCATATAAAAAATTCCCTCCTCCATCTCAAGTTTTCTGTTTTGCTATATATTAGCCCAATTTAGCATCAACTGCAGGATATTAGATCATGATCCAGCTGGTACAGTTGATACTCTTTAATTCAGACGAAGTTGCAGCCTGCTTTATAGAGTAAAAGCACCAAAGTCCACCATTAATAGTTTTTTTAATCATTATGCATGAATCGGACTGTACATAAATTATCTCCTTGCAAAGGTAGCGACCTGGGCCAAGCTTGGAGATTAGCCCATCTTGGGATATTGTCCACACTAAATAGCCCATTTTATGCAGCTGGCCAGCCCACTGGGCTAAGCTTGCATGGAGATTAAATTGTTTATAATTTATACTCCCAAGTCCTTGCTAATTCTCTCTTTTTTTGTCTGTCTTTATTGTTTTTTGTGGGGGGAGCGGGGGTTTATAATTACTTTTTTTTTCCGTCTCAAACCCACCAATCAAACACCATAAATCGGATACATTTATGTGTATATAATATTGTGGATTGTTTAAAGTTATGATCGATCAATTCAATCAAATAGCCATCAAGGTTGTTGTTTCGCTACATTTACAGCTAATAGAAAAGGCACTTATCCTCCACACGGGGCCAATTAAATCGAATAGATATTAATGTTCCTACCCCGAAAAGGATTAAGACACCAATCGAAACCGATCGATCGAGGGAAATAATTATTGATCCCGTGAGGCGTGAACATATATGTGCTAGCTTCAACAGTTTAAAGTTTGGAGTGACAATGAAATTTGTACAGAGATGATTTAGGCGCACGGGATGCGAATGAGATGGAGATGATCTGCTTGCTTTGCTCTATAACCTCATATTTCTGCAGCTAAAAGTCAAGCTTAGTCCGTGATTTAACAGAAAGCAACGTACATCGTTGCCTCATGTTATGGCTATATATATAGACATGTCTGTCTGTGAAGTGTACTGACTTCAACGTTTTTGGTGGTGATGGGCAGAACTTGCTACCCAATTTGTTTGATCAAAAGAGTTGGGTTTCTGTGCTGTAAATGGCGGCTAACATCTGTTGCTCCATTGAAATGGAGCCTAAGACCTTGAATCAAGGACAACTTAACCGTGCCAGGGTACGTAAATTACGCTGCTTTAATTTTAGCTCGTTTGTTATTTGAATTTTCTTTTGCAGGTTGAAATTTGTTTGTAATGCAGGAAGTGGCTGCAGATGTTGTTCAAAAAATGGAACCGAATGAAGCTTCGATTGTATTCATTGATCAGGTGAGCGTTCATTAGTAACCAGCTTACATTATATGCATGCATGAAGGCTCAAGGAACTACGACTTGTAAGAATATCTAAATTCTATGCCATACATATATATATGTACTAATATTCTGCTCATAAAAATTGCCTGGCCTGTATGTAGGGATCATCATCGAGGCCATTGGTTCCAGGAAATATTGATATTGATGCAGATGATCAGAGAAAAGTATTGGAAGAGGGAAAGCAGCTGCTGTATAAGCCTGTTGAGTGCGAGGAGACGAAGACGACTCACATTATGGGAAGACCTTGTCAATGCCCCTGCATCGCTACCATGATTAGCGTAGAATCCCCGGATCAAGTGGGGCTCAACAGAGAACCGCTCTCGGCCCCATTTTAAAACTTGTTATGATATGATCATATGTTGTTGTTGTTTGGTGTCCATGGACCATCATTCTTATGTACAGTAATAAATCATGTTGTAAGATACAGTACTACTTACGTACCTACTGCAATAAAACCATATTTCATTATAGGATGATATTTTTTGCTGAGGGGCAGGCATGAGATAATTATAAACTGGTATATGTGACCATATTTTTACAACTAAAAATGATTATTTATAACGAAAATAGATTTATTTTAATTAAAAATAATAATTTTGTTAAAAATAATTAATTACAAATAAACAGTTTTCTTCTGATTAGACTAGCTCTAATATCCTCTTAACAATACCAATATTATATATAAAAGATCGATCGAGTGCATGTATCATGCATGCATCTGCGCAAGAAGAACATCGACTCAATATAGCAAATGAAATCGGAATGATAATAAACTCAGTACTGTCGACGTACGTCGTTCTTAATTTCTTGGAAAGAAAAAACTTCATTTTGAACAAAAAAGTAAGCTAATGATAGCGAAAAGTAATGGATGAGGAACGAGGGTATTTACGTCATCTCAGTCAAACTCTTAAGGATCCAACCGTCGTGAAGTTTTTGAATTGGATTGAGGTTTAGGGTTTCGTTCCATTCAGAGCAGCTCTGTTCTCGAGCTGTTTTTGGGAGGGAAAACCTCCACACCCTCCACATTTCAAAAATCCTATTCGATTCCACCTAGCTCAATCCCAAATCCCTCCAGGTACTCTCTCCATCTCTCTCTAATTTATGTATGATTGCCGAGGAACGCAAGAAATGAAAAGAAACGTCGATAATTGCGATTTTCCAATTGGGTTTTGTGGGCAAACAAACTGAGGGAAAAGTCGTGGATGATTCATTTAGTTATTGCGCCTGATGACGAGTTCCCGGCGTAGCGACTGAGTGGAGGATTTCTTACGTTCCAGATTCTTTTCTTGTTTTTTTTTTCTTCTGTCTTTTATTAGCTACCAGACCAAGGGATTGTTTAAAATCTTCTATTGAATTAAATTCTGCAGTGCAATTTCTGTTCATTGTTGAGGAATTTTAGCTTCAAGGACCTAGAGTTGCGCAGCTAATTCTTTGTTACTTTCATCACGCTATGTTAATGTTTAATTTTTATATGCTTGGTGTATATCGTACTTGCTTCGCTTGCTGAGAAAATGAAATAAGTTAGATGATAATTGTAATTTTGGTAGATGTACTTAGATTGTTCTCTGCCACTTCATGCAAAGTAAATGGATCATTTTTTTTTTTGATAAGTCAAAGTAAATGGATCAATTACCTAGGAATGTTGGCGTAATTAATCCTGGAGCGATGCTTTCTCTTAGTTTTCAATGAATTTTAGTAAGCTGGATTTATTTAGCTGATCTTGACCTCTTTTAATAATCTTCACTTCATCCTTGTTCAAATCAAACTATGTTTCATTGCCGTGAAAATTTATAAATGAAAATAAAAACAGACTTTTTTAATAGTATCATTTTTCGGTGTGAGGAGCAACCTCATAATTCTTTAATTTTGATCTATTTGGACCTGAGGAATGATCTATGCCTCTAAATTGTGGCAAAAACCTTTATTTTACACTACTTGAGTATTTTCCTTTTTGTCATTTCATGGAAACTAGACAGTGGGTAATTAGCTCGATATTGGTTTGCAGATACTGCATTTCAGATTTTAAAATTATGAACACCACAGTACAGAGAACGCCCAGATCCGGGAGACAGTCATTATTTTTCCAGGATTTGGCATCTCCCATTTCTGCCAGGAAAGGAAAGTTTTCAACTCCAGGCCAGGCAGCTGCAGTATCTGCTCTATGGCGTGAGAATTTCGCAGGGACAGATCTTCCACCTCCTCCTGTTTATACCTTGGAAGACCGCTCAGACTTTTCCCCTGAATCTGGGATTCTAGATTACCCAATATCTCCAGAAGTCAAATCAGACCCCAGAACTCCTCTCCAGAGTTCTGGTCAGAACTTCCCAACACTGGGGAAAAACAAATCAGAGACAAGCACTTCCTATGCCCTGATGGGTCCACAGCAAAACCAACAGGGTTCTGCAGGTTTTAGTTGGTGGTCACCTGCAAAGAGCGGTAGTGAGCAAGATGAGAAAGGAAAGGGTTCGCCTGTTGAGGGTGTGGTTCAGCCTGGTGCTTTGATCACACTTCCGCCTCCAAGAGAGGTTGCAAGACCAGAGATGCAGAGGAATTCCGTGCCTGTAGGGAACCTCAACGAGGAGGAATGGGTTACAATTTATGGGTATTGTTTTAACCTTAGTTCTCTTTTTCTAATGATTTTACCTATATAATTTGTGGCTTTAATCTCTCTTCATCCAAAATAATAAGAACTAATAAGAACAAAAAAATATCTCAACATCCCCTACTTTTTTTTTTTTTGATAAGTAAAAGTACCTTATTAGTAAGAACCATTAATAAGGTTCTTACGTACTGATCACAGAAAACATATCTCCACATCCATATTTATAGCTCTTTACAAAATGCTTTCAAAGGAAATAAGGTTTTGCAGTATTGAGAGTTTGGCCAAACCATCTTCATTAATTGTGAGTACTGAGTTAAGCTCTTGTGTGGTCAATCGAGTTTGGTTGTTTATTCATAAAAAAAATAGAGTTTGGTTATATGTTGTGTGATAATTACATAAGGAGATCCTATTATGTATCACAAACACTCAGTGGATGGTTCTCCACAACACTATTTAAGTTATACGAGCTACTAAGCGAATTTTAATAGGAGTTGTTCTCTGCTTTATCTTAGACAGTCTTTTGCATGCTAGTGATCTTATACTAAATAGTCTTCATCTTGGAGTCACTTTGCTACTTGAATACTGAATGGAAATAGCATATCATTATGGAAAAGGGTTCTTGGAACCCTATCCAAGGGAGAAAGCCAAGCAAAAACCTATGATGAACAAGCCATCGCAGATAAACCCTCTCGAATAGAATATAGCAGGAAAATTTCTTGTTTTTTTGGTTGTATTATGTTTTCATGAGCTTATATGGCTTGGTAAATCTGATAATTAAAGCATCATCAGGGCTTCTATTTTCTGGAAACATAATAGACTAGTTTCAATGTTGAATCTCATGGTGTTTTCTACCTTTGAAGTATGAAAATTTATGGTCTGGAGCTTCTAGGTCTGTATCTGCGCATCTTACTAGAGTCTCAAACCCTTTGAAGCTTTGTTTGTGATATTCCGCTTGTTATCAACCATATAAGTACATGAAATGTGCTTATTTACTTCATTTTCTTGTAGGACTATGATACTTTTTTTTTCTCTTAATAAGTATACCATTTTCTTTTTCTTCCCAGGTTTTCCCCAGCTGACACCAATTTAGTATTGAGGGAGTTTGAAAAATGTGGTGTGATTTTGAAACATATTCCTGGTCCAAGAGATGCTAACTGGATGCACATTCTGTATCAGGTCTCTTTTCTTTCCTGTTGTTTCAAGTTTGATAAATATGGTTTTTTAGTCAACAGCAGCAATCTCTTAATTCCATCTTTTCTTAGGGCCTTTGATGTTAGTATTACTTTGTCAATTTGATATAGTATGTCTTTCCCTTAAACTGGGGGTTTCTCCTATGTATACCCTATTACCCCTAGTGTACTTGGATTGTGCTCCTCACTCTCTTTAATAAAATGTGGTATCTTTACTTAATAGCAAATATGAGATTGAAAAGCATGCTTATCGGTCCCATTGATAAGGAGTGGATGCAAATGGAACTTGAACTGAGAAGGCGATAGACTGAAGAACTCCCTGATTTTCTCAAAGAAAAGCTGGCTTAACATAGCCAAATTCGTAGTTGTTCTCTCTTGAAACCTCTGTCTATGAAGGCATTGTCATTTATAAAAACTTTCCTGGTTTAGATGTGCTAAATGTGGAAAAACTGTTACCTATTCTTGTGTTCAATGCCGGCTTCTTGGTTGGTGCTTGCTCCAATGAATTATGCAAATTTCAGCAATGTGGAATAATGACCTCTTTTTTCCTCTGATATGCTCATTTATTTTTTTGATCAGTAAAACAAGGACTTTATTGAGGATAAAAATAGGCATAGCCCTAGTGCACGCGACTTTTATATGCTCATTTATTGTAGGGTAGAAGTCATTGAATCTGTCTTCAACTGCATGCATTCCTACGAAAGCAGGATCATGTATGTAATGACTGTGATGCTGAAACATGTCTTCGTGTACTCCCGGTAGTTCTCATATATATAGTATTGAGATGAAATTGGATTGTGTGTGCATTGGCTATATTTGAGATTAAAAATAAGATATTATATGTGGAACTTGATATGGACAATTTAGTGCGCTGTTTGGTTTGCATTTTTGAAGTATTTTATTGCTAATACTAGCGAAGTTGCCTTGAAATTGATTGAAAAAAGTGCATTATGTTTACATGCTGAACAAAGAGCATTTTAAGTTATCAATCTCTGCAACAATGATCTGACTGTTTGTTGGCCATTATTTATAAATCCTTCCTATTAGGCTGTTGTTGTTACAATATAAGCTCATTCCTATCCTTTTTCTCTGGTGCTTGGAGTTTGGACAAAGATTTACTGATTTGGTTGCTTTTGTTGGTGCAGAATCGATTTGATGCTCAGAAGGCTCTCAGCAAGAATGGCATGCAAATCAATGGGGTACTAATTGTAGGCGTCAAGACATTGGATCCAATGCAACGCCGGGCTTTGGATGAAAGGCTAAGCAATCAGGGATTCATGACTTTACCACCACCTCCACCATCTGCAAAATCCTCAGACTTGAACACATTGAGGTCCCCTACTCGTCCCTACTATCTTCAAAATGGCAATACCAGTGCGCGACAGTCGGGAGGGGCCATTGCTTCCCCAACAAAATCTTTGGCGTCCAAAATCATGGATTTGATGTTTGGAGTGTAGGCCAGCCAAGTGGCTTTGTGCCATTTAGATATAAGCAAATATGCAATAACACAGGCAATTTGAAATACGAGAGATTTTGCAATTGTAAGCTTGAAGCAGGTTTTTTCCCTCTCTTTTGCTCCCAGCGAGATACGTTTGGTCTTTTTGTTAAAAATCGTATGATAATTGAATGTACCATTCACTTCGTGGTGGATATGTGTCAGTATGTAACATTCACCATTTTCTGATGTTAAAACATAGATGCGTTAGCATATGAACATTTGAGTTCTACTATTTGTTTGTTTATCTATTTTCATGATTATATTTTTCAGTTCACGTACCATCATTGTTGTAATTTGTACCGGTTAACATCCGACAATGGTATGGTTGTTTTTTCCAGTTACGTAAGACAGACAAGCAAAGACCCCTAAATTAAGCAGTGACCTTTAAATTGCATGTTTCTCCAATAATTTGCTAATGGAACATTATCATTTCGTCTACTTTAAAAGTTAGATATATCACTTGGGGGGGAAAAAAAGGAAAGCTCAAATGACAACCAAATATGTCGCCATTACAAATCAAAGGCAATATATGGGGTCTTAACAAGTTTAGGCTGAATTTTCGAGTTCAACATGTCTTTCGGGAGGGGAATATAGCTGCGGATTTCCTTGTCGCATGGGAAGTAGTGGCTGTAATATGGACTGGTATGCTTCAGAGGAGTTATCTTACAAGCTGAAGGGTCTCATTCGTACTGACCGGAGTGGTTTGCCACATTTAAGAAAGGTCTGTAGCTACTCGGGTTGAAGGCTTGGTAGCGGGTCCTTTGCACAGAGGTTGAATTCTGGTTTTGCTGTTTATAATGTTGGGTTGGTTCAAAATTTTGTTGGCTTAAGTTTGTTTTTGTTTGGGTTAGTTTGGTTTATTTTTTACATTTGGTTTTAATGCTAACACTTGATGTTATCACGGTATTCTTTCGCCACAAGTGAGGGCTGATTAATAAATTTGAGACGGGATCACTATGTGTGTGGCTATCGGCTCTTCATAAAAAAAAAAAGAAAGAAAAGAAAAGAAAAAAAGTCTAACCGGTTTGTCGACAAAGCTTTGTTTGTTTGTTTTTGTTGGGAAAAAAAGAAGTTTTCTCTATTAGGCTCGTTCGGATAGTGAGATGATATGAGATGATTTTAGATAAATTTAAATAAAATATTGTTAAAATATTATTATTGTTTTGAAATTTAAATAATTTGAATTGTTTATTATATTTTGTGTGAAAATTTAAAAAAATTATAATGATGGAATGAGATGAGATGAGATGATTTCTATATCCAAACCAATCTAAATTGGACGATGATGACAGACGCTCTATAAATAAATAATTCTTTGATTTTACAAACTCGTTTAAGAAAAACTAGATTCGTTTGAAGCCTTATGGGGATTTTTTTTTTTGGGTTTCTCCTTCTCCCCGTGTCAATATATACACAAAGACTCAGGATTCCTGAGGGGCGTAGGTGACCGTGACCTCCTCCAATTGAGAGGAGAATTTGTGTCCCTCGAACATAGGCTTCAAAATGCTGCATGTGAGGGCACTCCGGCCAATGGATGTTGTAAAATCCAATTGTCTTTAAAATTTGAAAAAATTTGTGCAAAACTAACGTCTAATGAATCTTTTATATTATATCTATTTTACATTTTGCTACAGTAATTTTGCTATATGTAGAGGACATTGTTCATGGTTATAAATATTTTAAATTGATTTCTCTTTTCTTAGTGGTTGATTTTTTCCATTTCTTCCAGAGTTTCCTACTTTCATTTCAAGTCCTCTCTCGTTCTCACGCTTTCCTCTATGTTGGCTGGGGCGACTTCAATATTCGGTATATATATATAAAAGCAAGCAACATATATGACTTAGATAAAAAAAGATGCTGCATATGACTCCAATCCATTTGTATATCCTTATAGACGTGCAAGAAGCCCATTATACATACTTTTGAGAATATTTTTATTATATAATCTCCTTTTTTTTAAATTAATTTATATTTTGGTCTAGTTTATAAATTTGGATTAATTTTAAATAAGACATAATTATATTAGACATTGTATATGGGAAGATATTGTAAATATAAAAAAATATAAAAATATTATTAATAATTAGAAAAAATATTTGAAATGAATAAAAAATATTAAAAAGTATAATATTTAAATTATATAAAAGAAATTGATAAACTGATGTAAAAGCTAGTATGTAAATAAAAAAAATTAGATTTTGATGAATATATTTAAAAGAATAGAACGAAGAAACTCTCGGTCTTCGACATTGGCATTAATGATGTAATGATCAAAATATGGAGACTGGCCACATACGCGGTTGATCAGTAATTGGTTTGTACTTTTGCCACCTTCGGTAATTGTGACTCAATTTTCTTTCTGAAGCTGCCCACTGCCGTGGTTGCTCGCTGTCTCTGACGTGTGCTTCCATGTAACGATAAAACAGCAATGGGGTTCACTACCTATAATTCAGGTGTTGTATCTACTGAATCCATGCACGAGCCGGCATCTTGTGTCAGATACGTACGTACTCTCAGCTTCATGCTCATCAATAGCATCCCAGGAAAAATAGTATCGGATACAAAGCTCTCCGAGAGTGTGAATTCGGGATAAACTTCTTACAAAAAAGTAAAGAAACTAACAAAAAGCGGGGTTAATGGATTTCATTTTTTTCTGCAATGGGCTTGTTCAGATCATTTTCTTATTGGAATAATGGAAATAACGCAATGCCACTCAAATGGATGGTATACTTGAGAACAATTCAAATAATCTGCAAGCATATGGTTGAAGCTAAATGGAAGGCAAATATTGTTATTTGTAAGCGGACTCGGAAAAAGGAAGACTGAAAGAGTACTCAATTACTGGGTGATCAAGGACTCACACAGAGTCAGTTGCATGGGGTACAGAGCAATATAGAATTCCAAGAAAAATGTGAGAGAACTGAAAGCAAACCAAACAAAGCATCATTTCCATGGTACTGTTCAATCACGAGCTCTCTTCTTTAGGTTCCCCCACCTAGTTACTTCTGATCTCCACGCTTCTCACACACCCCCCTCCGAAGTCAAAACCCCAGTACTCCCCACCTTCAAGCTAATATAATATTTGATATTTTTGACCACACGGTTCAAATTAATTATCTTTTGCAGTTAATGCCTCTTCATTTTTTTAATTACAATTTAGAGGGCTTAATTCTCGTTGTTTTCTTTTTTAGGACAAGAAGTTTCGTATGAAATAAGAGCTACGTGCCGATCGCGAGTTCAAATCACGGGGTAATCTCTAATGAATCGTGGAGACAAGCACTTTCAATAGCTTGTAGATTTATATTATATGTATAGTTAGTTCTGTAGTGAAAACCCAGCACATAGAGCACATACAGCTCGGTACGTAGAAGACAAGTCCTCTAATGTGACAATTACTGCACGTAATTTTTCTTAATTGCATTTCGTATCTGATAATGAGCTTGACGCGGTCGACATACCATGATTTCCTATTTTCTCTTTTGTCTTCCACTTAAGGCTGAGTTTGAGTTTAATAATGTTCAGAAAAAGACAAGAAGCAGTAATATGGTAGGTTCCATGTCACGATGGCCACCAAATTACAGTTTCACGTATAAATGACGGTACGATGTAAGAGCAATTTTTTCAAACTTGTATATATCAGTAGAGTATTATGACATTGTAAATTTGTACGTACAATATATATGTTAATTAGTACGAACCGGAGGTTAATTAACCGGAGGGAGCCGAGCCATCTCTCTTTAAAAGTCCCCGAGCTAGTATTTAGCTTGGAGTATCCTCAGCGAAAACCTTTGAACTCAGAGAGAGAGAGAGAGAGAGAGAGAGGCGCGCGCACACACAGAGTACTGGGACAATGCTGAGTGACCGGAAGACGCTGGAGGGGGCGGTGCAGCTTGCGGAGGCGAAGGTTGCTGCGGCCGAGAATGGCTCCATGAGTGGGCCCCTCGTGGGGAGGAGGCCACCGGAAAGGAAGGTCTCGGTGGTTCGTTGGAGGTCTGACGTGGGTTACCTTGTTCTCAGACTTCTGTGCTTGTTGACCTCGGTGGCAGCTCTATCGTTCATGGTCACGGCCATGGAGGCCAGTACTGTCCTCATCTACGGCTTCAAACTCCCCGTTTACTCCAAGTGGTCTTTCTCCCACTCGTTTGAGTAAGCCTCCCGATTCAAATTACCTACATGCGCTTCTGGTCTTCTCGATGTTGTTGTTGTTGTTGCTGACGCCTTTGTTTGGTTGCTAAGAAACGTCGGAAATGGATTCTAGATGGACGGCCTAGTTGAAGTAGTCACTGTTCTCTAAAAACAAAAAGGTTGTAGTCACTGTCGACTTCAGCTTTTCTTTTCCTGCCTCTTTCTGGTTGGGTCCCAACATGAAAAAAAAAGGAGAAAAAAAAGAAAAATTATTATTATATTATTATTATCATCATCGTTATAAAAACGAATCCTTTCATTTTGGGTTTTTCGGTAGACGCAGATTGAGTGATGGGTGGAGGCTTTTCTTTTTATTGTATCCCAAATGATTCGAGTACATATTTTCAAAATCTGACTTCATTTTCTGAAGTTCCAAACAGAGCATGGCAATTGGCAAGGTTCATCCAACAAGATATTTTTCCCCTTCTTTCATATTCTTTTGTCACAATTTCCGCATTTTGGTCTACCCACTCCACTAGGTTTTTCACTTTTCACCAAAACTTGACCGGAGAAAGCGGGTCGTTGTCTTGGCTGGTTTGTCAGGTTGTGAGGATTCGGTTGAAAAACATGTTGACGTGGTTGCCCTTGTGTTCGTTGGCGCTTGTAATCATGTAATAACAAATTTTTCTCTGGCATCTGAATGAACAGAATCAGACCCGTGAATGATTTTTTCCCCTTCTTCGTTTCCTACTCGTTCCCATCTTGTTTGTTTGTTTCTTCATAGATCACTTTAGCAGGTTGGGTCTTCTCGAGTGTAGTACGGAAGCTTTTGTGACTCTCCATCAAACAAAACAGTAACACTGGAAGGAAAGTAATTTGACATGTAGTTTTGTTGTCTGCATTAGGCCCTTTTGCTGTGCCTAAGGCCGAGTTTTAGACACCACAAGCCGTTGAATGGTACTAGCTTAATTTGAGGTTGCGTATGAGTTTAATATGTTTATCCTGTACCGAATTAGGTATAATTCATCTAATAAGTGTGAATCTTGACGTGGGAAGTGTTTGAAAATTAGATGTGCAGTTTAAAGTTGATATTGCGTCTGAAGGCACATTGAGCTTAAAGGTGTGATTTGTATGATAAAAAAGTTGTTGGAACTCTGAATTTGTGGTGGGCAGGTATCTAGTTGGGATTTCGGCTGCTGTTGCGGCTCACTCCTTGCTGCAGCTACTCATTAGCGCATCAAGGCTGCTGAGGAAGAGTCCAGTGATCCCCTCACGAAATCATGCATGGCTTATCTTTGCTGGGGATCAGGTAAAAGTGATTCACCTTTCATGGA
The DNA here is from genome assembly GCA_003123785.1 of Pterocarya stenoptera. Lineage (NCBI taxonomy): Eukaryota > Viridiplantae > Streptophyta > Magnoliopsida > Fagales > Juglandaceae > Pterocarya > Pterocarya stenoptera. Next base: position 39,323 of record QEOT01000006.1, on the reverse strand, counting down.
TTTGCTAGTGGTCTCTCATGAACTAGCTAGCAGTTGCGAGAAATTATCTTTGAGTAAAACGCTAAATGTACGCATTGAAGAGTGTAAGGACCATAGTCTGAAACGTAAATGTACTGATTCTCGGCACGTGTTATATGCTGACACAGTTATATTACAGAAATCTTAAGTGAAGATTAAAGAGGTGTAGAAAAGCTCAAGGGGCCATATATTCTTTCCTTATACGAGCAAAAAGTACACTTACAAAGTTGTTATTTTATTTTACTTGTTCTAAAATACTTCCAAGTGTCTATTTAACAGCTTTTAGAAATGATGTTTTATAAATCTCCTTTTGTTCCAATAGATAAAAATCAAGTACTCGACCTGACCACTTGGATTGCAATAGGTTAGGTCATTAAGGTTGTGATGTTGCCAGACGAATGAAGTGTATATATATATATATATATGCATTTTGATATCCAAATGTATCATAAGCCTATCCCTCACAGAGCCGCATGGTGGAAAAGAAAATATTGGAAAGAGTTGGATAGTTTCTTAGGAGGGCAGTTGATGCTTTCTGAGTAATTTTGAAGGATATAATAGACAGATTCCTTTTAATCGATTATCAGCAAGATGATGCTTTCTCAGTATTTTACCCATTAGATAGACGTTGGAAGATAATTCATGATGTTTCTCAGAGCACTGTCCTCTGTCAGCTTCAGAAAATATGATTGCATCCATGTTTAATATTACCTAGCATTTTGCTGTTTTTATGAAACTATTTTATGTTTTTACCTTGTATAAAGTAGAAATCCAAAAACAAAACATAGAATCATTGACCTGATTTGTATTCAAGGTTTTTTTGCATTATAATAGATCCCAGTATCAATTTTCTGTCTCTGCCTTTTATTTTAAGCTTCTTTACAAAGAAAATCCCATTCATGCCTCCCACTCTCCCAGAATTTTGGCTTCCATTTGGGCCATACTTCCTTGATACCTGTTTTACGTTTTTAATAAAACCTGCAATTATTTATCGAAAAGAACAAAAATGGGTATATACTTTAGGCTGGCTAGTGTTTTGAAGTGCCTGATTACTTTCGGCTTGCAGGCATTTGCATATGCAATGATGAGTGCTGGGTCAGCTGCAACAGGGGTTACCAACTTGAATCGCACAGGAATCCGACATACAGCTCTACCAAACTTCTGTAAGCCTTTGCATAACTTCTGTTACCATGTTGCCATCTCAATAGCCTTCACTTTCTTCAGCTGCATCTTGCTTGCCACTTCAGCTGTCCAGGATGTGATTTGGCTGTCCAACAACTGAACTGAATCACCACGCTTTTCCACATACTTGATGTTGTTATTATGCGTCCTCTATAAAGTATATGACTCTAGGAAATAGTATCTGCATCCTTTGGTTTACTTCAAAACGAACAATGTTTTTGTATTTTGAAAACAACTGTAGTCGAGATCTAGCACTTGGTGCCCTTTGTAAGGAAGGAGATGCATGGCTTCTCGATGAGTACTTGAGCCGTGGGAATCAATGTGTATTAGTACTGTTCATTTCATATGCAACCCATCGAAAGGCTTTGTGCTAACGAAATTGGTATGGCAGGGGATGGATGACTCTTGTTTATGACAGCATTAATTTGTCTATTATAGGTTTGCAAATGTGAGATTTCAAAAGCATATCTAGATCTGACTCCTACTCCGACTCCAACCCAATGAAGTCTTGACTGCATACCTTTTTTTTTCCATGTGATCGTGTTTGGATTACTTGGATTTCCATTAAATAAGTTTCCAATAATATTATATACCTTAATTTAAAGGCATGCAGAGCTCCTTAATTTACCTTTATGAGAAAGAAATGTGTATATTTCAATTAATGCTTGGTCATGCCTGATGTGAGTTCATTTCTATGCGGACTTCACTTGCATTTATGAGAAACTACAAAATATACTGCATTTAATGTCCGGTTGGTCGTGCATGATACGGGTTTTCATTATTTAACAGCTAATTACTATTGGGCGACATGATTTTTTGGGAAAAATGATCAAAACTCACTGAGAAATAGATTAAAATCTGGTGTTCACTTTTTTTTTAGAGAGAGAAACATAATACGTGGATTTCAAAATATTGAGTGTCGAGGTTCATAATTACCTACACGCAATATTAAATACTATGAGCTCCACATATTGCGTTTAACTTCCTCCTAATTTCAAAAAATGAATGTGTTCGAAATCACTTTGTTGACATGGTAACTTCTAGATCGTTAAAAAAAAAACTTAATAATTATTAAAAACTGTCATGTTATAGAGTAAGATAATTGTATGATAGTGTATTTTTTTAAATTGATTTTTTTTTAAAAATTATTTTCTGAACTTAAAGACTTTGTATTAAAAAGAGATATGACACATAAGGTGGATCTTACAGTATTTATTGAATATTTTAATACTGTCCAAAAAATTTACATAGAGTGATAAATATTGTAAGACTACTTTATGTGTTTATCTCTAGGTCATTTAATACTCTTAAAGCTAGATAATAAGCCTGAGTAAATTTATTTTTTAAATAATCTTAATCATAATTATTTAGGTTAGCTATATTTATAAGACCCTATCAGCATCTTAATAATGGATTGAGAAAGCTAGCTAGAGCAGTACTCATTAATGATTTCTATTAATAAAGCTTCAATGAATGCACAAAACTTCAATCCTCATTTACTCCTCACTTACATCACATGTCTATAAATTGGGACCTTGTACTCAACTTCTTAATCAGAGAAAATCTCCACACAGAGGAAGAGAGCGAAACTACAGAGGAGAACAGCATGGGGAGAGTCCTGGCAATGATGGTGGCGCTATCTATGGTTGTGCTAGTCGTGGCACAACGTGAGGAGTCTTTCTGGAAAAAACCAGAACCAACCCCATCTCCCCCTTCCCCACCAGAGGAAGCACCACCCGGCGGCGGCGGCGGTTATGATTGTGGTAAAGATTGTGAAGTGAAGTGTTGGATCTGGAAACATGTCCCCAAGCATTACGCTATTTGCTTAGACCTTTGTAAGGGACACTGCAAGCAGTTCACCATCTCTGATGCCACCTATAATTGCACCTTTGCTTGTGCTGACTCAATGGCTGCCACCAAGTTTGGCTCAGGTATATCATGTTCAAGAATAAAAGAATCATAATCTTAGTATTTGCTAATTTGCTATTTTTTTTTTTAAAAAAAAAAACAACTTATTTAATGTTTCAATTTTTTAGGATTTGCATGGTTTGTTAATGTGTTGTCTATTATCGTGTGCTAGCTGCTAATTCTTTGCTGTTGATTCCGCTGATGCAGATAAAGAAGATTATGTGGATGTTTGCTTCAAAAAGTGCAGGAAGAATGGCAATTAATTAGCATTTGCTTGTAATAAAATATATATAAGACAATGAGATGAGTCTTGTATGATTAATGCAAAAAAAAAATGCTTCAAATTCTGTGGAGCATATGCTTCGAATGTTGTGATCTTCGGCTATTATGCAATATATATGAAAAAAAGAATTGTCATCTCGAGGCCAAGGAATTGTCCAGTGTATTTTATTTTCTTGTGAACATAAACCCGCGGACAATCTAATGGTACGAAACAGGCATTTGAACAGATAATTCTATTTGCAGTTGGGATTGCATGTGCAGTCTCATTTATGAATGGGAGTAAAAAAGAAAAAACATCATTTAAAAAAATATATTATTAGAATTTTAAATTTTTTTAAACATAATTGTATGGGTTTGCAGGAGCAGTTCTCAAATGGAGACTGTATTTAGACTAACTCTTATATGAATTCTAACTTATTAAGGGAACAAAAATAGAATATTAGAAATTACAAGATTATCTCAATATTATCTCATACCGTTTGTGTGATATGCAAATTAAAATATGGTGAGATTGGTTATAATAATGGCAGAGATACTCGATATTAATACTCTACCTTTATATATATTAACGTTGGAAAGAGGTTTAAGTTTGTGAACTCCATACACTTCTATTATTTATTTAAGTGATCAGTAAAAATAATAAATAATGAGAAAAATGGAGATGAGAAAAAGGAAATACGTTACAACAATTACAGTTGTCAAACAGACAACAATGACCTGTTTAGATGTTAAGGTGATCTTAGATAATTTGAGATAGTTTCGTACAGATAGATATACTCTCTATCCAAACACACAACTTATGTCATCTAAAATAACCTCACTTTTTCATCTTAACTCAACACTGTTCGTTGATGAGACATTTATTATTATTCATAACTACATTAGCAAATCAGTCATTGATAGGACTTGCTATTTTTCAAATTTTTATAAAAAGTTAAACATATCTCAACCTATTTAATACAACCAAACACATTTTAATGGGATCCACGAAACTCAACCAAACATCTTTAACTTACTACTATTTATAGATAAACTCAGATCATCTAAAATACTCTTAACATCCAAATAGAGCCAATTGTTACATAACGTATACTTTGCGTGTTGTTTTCTATTCTTCTTTAGCCTTAGAATTTAAGAAGAACTCTAGAGAGTCTTAATTAGAAGTACAGTTATTCACATAAGTACTTAATTATTAAAGAGTTTGTGATTAATATTCTTACCCATGATAATAGTAGTCCATAACTGCATCATTAATTTCAGTCAACTTTAGAAGAGGTATGGATCAGTTCAAAAATCATCTCTGCTGAGATTAGGTTGGATTGTGATGTGCTGTAGGATGATGTGCAAAGACCCCATTGGGCGTTTATAAATAAATTTGGAAATTCATAATGCTCATGTATGGCAAGTATTTGACCGTACGTTATTCCTTCAAATTAGAAAAATTAGAAGAAAACTGAAATGACATCATTAATATTTTTTTGTTTTGTTTTTGGTTTATGGATTTAAAACAAAGGCCCAAATAATCTCTAATTCGATCTCTCCTATTGATTATTAAAAAAGGCCCAAAAACCTTGCTTAAGAACTCTTCTAAACTAAATGATATTATGCTTATATCGTTAGAGTTGCCCCATTGATGCGTCATTACGACCGTGTGGTGCCATATAATTTATTTAAAAAATTAAAAATATAAACATAAAAGAAAAAAAAAAGAATTTAGAATTTCAGTCTTATTTTTTTTGTATTTTTGGATTCTATTTTATTTTAAATATATATTATTATTATTTTTAATAAGTCACGTGAGACGACCACGTGAGAGTACCACATAGGACAACTCCAGCGATTTAGTAGCAAGACTCTTAAGAAGACCAGAGGTCCGGACGCTCTGCAACGTCGAAATATTTTTTTCTTCTTCTTTTTTAAACATTTTTATACATGTCTTTAAATATTTTTAAAAAATAAAAAAATAATACAAATTCACTAATATTTACTTTCTTAACCATTAACTAAAAACGAACAACAAAAAATAAAATATTCAATTGATCACTTTTATCGGTTTAACTAGTATTTTCATTTTTTTAAAACTTTCTATGGTGGAGTTCGCTTTTTTAAAAAGGATCTAATTATACGAAATTTGTATATAATTTAGAGCTCTTTTTGTCAAAAAATGTTCTTAATGTGATTTTCTTAATATAGTACTACAAAAAGAAGCACTCCTCACTCCACATACTATGTATCTAGTTCCTGCGACTTGCTACGTTAATTAAAGTGTTTAATTTCTGAATTCCCAAAGATAATTAGTCCTATCTCATGATTATATATATATATATATATCTGTCATATCGCGCGTAATTGCACAATAACGTCCGGTTGGGGATAAGGTTAGAGCATCCAAATAAAGATTAATGGAAGTTCCACTAATGCCAAAAACTTCAAACCCCAATTTATTGTCCACTCGTTTATGGTAAAGTTTTCCAAAACTATGAGCTCATGGCCGTCTTTCGCTCAACTTGTAATTTGACAGTGTTTCAACGGAGGAAGAAAGTGTGGATCGATATAATTAAGGAGATTGCACGAGGATAATTTATTTTGTGTTGATTGTATAAAAATAATATGTTGGCATTTTCTTATGACCAAATTTAATCTGATCAAGTTGTAAATATATATATATATATTTATATGCTAGGTAGAGTACTTTAGATTGCATTGAATCGGGACAAAAAGTGCAATGATTGTAAAGACTTAGGCGAGGTTTTAATATTAGTGAGTTGAGTGAGTTAGATGAGATGTGATAAGATTAGTTGAAAATTGAATAAAATATTATTAAAATATAATTTTTTAATATAATTTTTGTTTTGAGATTTGAAAATTTTAAATTATTTCTTATATTTTGTTTGAAAGTTTGGGAAAGTTTTAATGATTAGATAAGATGAATTAAGATAGTTTTTGAATTCAAATAAGGCTTTAATTAAATCAACATGCATGATACATTTTGATCGAGATATATATCACATTAATTAGAGAAATATTGGTGCGTGGCATTGGAAATTTTACTCAAATATCTAAAAATTCATGTATCACAAATTAGATCTTCATATTCCAAAGTTTATTAGGCCAAAATTGTTGGACATTGACTCGATCGGCGAAAATCGAACAAAGAGTTTCCTCAATGTTGGCTTAACATGATTTGCTCAAGCGAAAATAGCGCGCATGAAACTCAATTAGTTGGATTTGGAGTATTTAAATAGCCTAAAGATCAAATGCTATTTATAGATTATTATGCACGAATTCTAGGATAGAAAGGGGTCACAAGAGCTCACATATTTGTCTTCCTTAATTGAGAGAAAATCTCATGATCACATGTTGAATCCTTGAGATACTATTTTCTTGATTAATTTCATTATACCAAACCATTGCATAGAGAAACCTAGCTACAAATATCACTGCAGTGCCCATTTGAAGCGTTAGATCAGATGGATTGGCTGGCCACGATCAAGTGCATGGTTGTTAATTTTGAAGAGGTTTTTCAAATGATTTTCCATGCACTTTGTAATTACCAAGATCTCTATATTGATTGTTTTATAATCTCTTTATTAAAATTTGGTTTTGATATGTAATATCTAGATTTATAACTCATGATCTAAATAATTAAAATTGTTTAGATCTCGTGTGATTATATATATATATATATATTTATATATATTGGACTGCTTTTTGTTTGTTAATTTTCTGCTCCACGTGATTTTTCACATTAAAATTTGGATATTAAATGTAACAAGTACTAGCACCCAATAAGTTGCAGAGTCTGTAGAATGTCAGTGGAAGTTCCACTCGATCATCATGGCAGGCCAACCCATGCATTTATTAAGGTCTCAATTGTAGCATTATATGTTTAATATGACACAAAACACTTAGATTTTATATTAAATTTGATAAACTAATTACTTACATAATAGAATGAATGATGAAATTCTAAATGATTATTTGATGGTTTCTACAAAGAAGCAAATTCAAAAGATTTCATTATAAATATAATAATGGATGGATTTTATTCCATGAAATAATGTCGTCTGAAATATGAAACATATGCTAAGTACTTATATTTTAAGAATTATATTTCTACGTGTATATATATAGTAACTTGTTGAGATATATATGATTTATAAATATAACTATTGTTTTATTGTTTCTTGCGAAATTAAGATTAATATTTCTCTCTCTCTGTTTTTTTTTTTTTAAATGTAAATGTGTCATGCGTTAAAAAGTTGGTCCCCTTACCGACCGCCACTGGACCTTCCCATGGTACCTCCCCCCCAAAAAAAAAAAAAAAAAAAAAATCTCAATAAGTTACTGTACGAAAAACATGAGCTACTAAAAATTTCGTAATGAATGGCTTAAAAATGTAGTTTAGTATTTAAGTCAAATTAATTAGTACTGCATGTTTTTAATGTGGCTGCAGCAAAAGTAGATAAAATAGCTAGATCGAAGGGGATCAGAGTGCTGCATGCTAGCTACAACAACTGCAAGATCAAGAATTATTCGCTTGTATTTGCAATAAAATAAAGAACAATATTGAGATGCATCTAATATATATATGAAAACAAATAAAAGACAAGTAATTAATTAATGCGTCACATGTACATGATTGGTGAATGCTTCTAATATAAAGAGATCATGCGAGCTGTATTTTTTGTTGACAAATTAACTTGACAGCTAGTGAAGTTAGAAGAAGCAGGAGAAGTTTGAAAAAAAGAAATGAGAAGCTTCAAAATATCAGCAATAATACCACAGCTGAAGAGACTAGCACAACATCCTCAACAAATAAGCAGATTATTGCACAAGATATGGAATAGTCTAGAATACTTTTACCCTTGTACATGTGTCCCATTCTCTTAGAAGGAATATTCTTATCCTTTGTGTATAAATAGGCATTGAGCACTGCACATTACAATCAAGGAAATATAAACAGAATTCTTTTACTTTTTATTCCTTTTATGTTTTTCATCATGGTATCAAGAGCCGTATAAGGACTCACGTCCAAGCTCATCCATGGTTGCGGAACAGACCCACTCCAAATTATCTCTTCCTTCTCCCTCCCATTTCATCACTGTTAAGTTAACTCATAACAATTATCTTTTGTGGAAGGCGCAACTTATGCCTTATCTCAATAGTCAAAATGTCTATGGGTTCGTCGATGACACCATTACTGCCCCAACCCTGCTTGATTCCGTAAAGCCAAGTTCTAAATATTTGGCCTGGAAGTAGCAAGATCAAGGAATCATGACCATCCTTATTTCCTCCCTATCTGAAAATTTAATAGCACATGTCATCGATACCGCCACTTCACTAGAAATCTGGACCATTTTGGAAGACCTCCTTACATCCAAGTCTCAAGCATGTATTATGCAACTCCAGTTTCAACTCACCACACTCAAGAAAGGTTCAGACTCTGTTTCCGATTACTATTATAAAAAAATTGATTCAAGATACACTTGCAGCTGCTGGTAAAACTTTAACCTCCACTGATTTCATTACTTATGTGTTGGCTGGCCTGGGCATCGATTTTGATTCAATTGTTTCTTCAATCACTATCTGTGTTGATCCCTTCACCCCATCTCAAGTCTATAGCCACCTTCTCACCCATGAAACCAAACTTTCCCACTAGCAAACCATACTTACCTCTTCCCCTGAGTTCTCGGCTAATTCCACCACCACAAATACCACAAACTTCAGTAATAGAGGCAGGGGTTCATCTCGAGGTTGAGGAGGTTACAAGGGTCATGGTCGTGGTCGTAATGGTGGTCGATTCACTCCCTCCCACTTCACTCCAAATCATCCCTCGTGTCAAGTGTGTGGCCGACAAGGACACACTACCCTTCAATGCTACCATAGATTTGATCACAGCTATCAATCCCCATCTTCTCCTTCTCTATCAGCCCATTTTACTTCCGCTCCATCTTTTCTCAATGACACTGCATCGTCTGTTGATAATAATTGGTACCCAGATTTTGCAGCGACTCATCACTTTACTCACAATTTTTCTAATCTGTCTTTGAATCCATCTGAGTACAAGGGAAATAAGCAAGTACGTATAGGTGATGGAAACTCTCTACCCATTCAGCATGTTGGCAGCTCCATGGTTCCTTCATTATCTGGCAATCTTCTTCTCTCTCAACTCTATCATGTTCCATCACTTTCAAAAAATTTAATCTCTGTTAAAAAATTTTGTGAGGATAATTTTGTTTTCTTTGAGTTTCATTCCTCTTGTTTCTATGTGAAGGATTCTCGCACCAAAGAAAATACTCCTCCAAGGGCCTACTAGCAATGGCATGTACGTCTTACCCTCTGCTCCAGTCTCTCATCAATCTCTCACTACTTCCAGAGTCTCTTCTTTCCAGTGGGACGCACGTTTAGGACATCCATCTATGCAACTTGTCTAGCGAATAATTTCACAACTATCTCTACCTGTGAAGGCTTCTCCAAAAAGTAGGTTATGCTCATCTTGTTGTCAAGCCAAACTTCACCAACTTCCATATGCCTCCTCTGAGTCTTGGACCACAGCTCCTTTACAACTTCTGTTTGCTGATGTTTGGGAACCTGCTCCCATGTTGTCTAGGGGTAGTCTTCGTTATTACTTGTCTTTTGTTGATGACTACAGTAGATTTACATGGATGTTTCCCTTAAAATGTAAATCTGATGTAGTTCCAGTCTTTTTATCTTTCAAATGAAATGTTGAAACACTTCTTAATGCAAAAATATGTGCCTTACAATCTGATTGGGGATGCGAATTTCGATCTCTTAATAGTGTTTTACATTCTTTTGGCATTTCACACTATTTAGCTTGTCCATAAGCTCATTCTTAAAATGGATCTGTTGAAAGGAAACACCGGCATATTGAAAAGATAGACTTAACACTTTTTGCTCATTCATTTTCACCTCAAAAATACTGGTCCGACGCCTTTACCACTGCTGTTTATTTGATTAACCAACTTCCCACACATGTGCTCAATAATAAATCACCTTTTGAAATGTTGTGGAATTAATGTCCGGACTACCACTTTTTAAAAACTTTCGGATGTCTCTGTTGGCCCAATCTTAGACCATACAATAAACATAAAATAAACTATCGATCATTTCCTTGTGTTTTCCTTGGATATAGTCCTAATCACCATGGTTATTTTTGTTTTCATATTCCCACTTCCAGAATGTATGTGTCTCGAGATGTCTTATTTGACGAATGTGTGTTTCATTTTCAATGGACCATTTCCAATCCAACTTCCTATGCTCCATCAAGTTTGCCCATTCCTCTCATACGGCCCACTGAACTTCCTTTATATAATCCATCTCCCGCTCACTCACGGCCCAGCACTCCAACACCTGTTATTCCTTATACTTCTAATGACCAAAGCCCACGGCCCACTTCTCCAAATCTATCTCCAGTTCACGCATGGTCCAGTACCTCAACACTCAGCCTGTCCCATATTCCTCCAGAATCTTCCACCTCCCTCAATCCATCCAACATTTCGTCAAGGGCTCACTCGACATCTGTAAAACCATCTACTTTTCCATCGCGATCCTTCCCCGCTCATCACATTCAAACTCGATCCAAGTCTCACCTTCACTTCCCTAAAATTTGAACTGACGGAATCATAGTTTGGCCAAAGCCTCACGCTCATGTCACTTCGGTAACTACCCCTGATGAACTCTCCTTTGTAACTAAGGCATCCAAGTTTTCCGAATGGAGGAAAGCCATGCAAGTTGATTTTGATGCTCTTCTCTCCAATAACACTTGGAGTTTAGTCCCTCCCAGAACCTTGTTGGATGCAGATGGATTTTCAAAACAAAATACCTCTCTGATGGCTCGATTGAGCAACGCAAAGCACGACTAGTAGCCAAAGGCTACAGTCAACTCGAGGGACTAGATTATTTAGAAACTTTTAGTTCAGTAGTGAAGTCTACAATTATCAGGTTGGTGCTTTCTATTGCAATTTCTGCTCAATGGCCAATTCATCAATTAGATGTGCAAAATGCTTTTTTGCACGGTTCTCTCGTTGAAATTGTTTTTATGTCTCAGCCCATAGGGTTTGTTCATCCTCAGTTTCTTCATTATGTGTGTAAGCTCAACCTAGCTTTATATGGTCTCAAACAGGCCCCTCGTGCGTGGTATGCACAACTGAGTAGGAGGTTGCTTGAGCTAGATTTTGTTATTTCAAAATTCGACACTTCATTGTTCATTTATCATCATCAATCAGTGGTTATTTATTTCCTGGTTTATGTTGATGATGTGGTATTAACTGGATCTGATTCAAATGCCCTTACACAGCTTATTCATAAGCTCGGTATTGATTTTCCTTTGAAAGATCTATGTCCTCTAAGTTATTTTTTGGGTATTAAGTGTCACTGAACCTCAACAGGACTTGTTCTTTCTCAAAGAAAATACATATTTGATTTACTCAAGAAAACAAATATGGCTAATTGCAAGCCTGTTGGTAGCCCCATGTCCCATTCGACTAAACTTTCTGCTTTTGACTCTACCTCTATGGAAGACCCATCGCTTTACAGGAGTGTGGTAGGTAGCTTGCAATACTTGCTATTTACAAGACTAGATTTAGCCTTCTCAGTAAATAGAGTCTGTCAGTTCATGTATGCAACCTCTGTCTCTCACTGGCAATCAGTAAAATGCATATTACGCTACTTGAAGCAAGCTATGGATCATGGCTTACTCATCACACCATCCTCTTCTCCTGCTTAGTTTGCCTTTTCGGATGCCGATTAGGCAGGATGCCCCGAATGACAGAGAATTCACAAGAGGTTATTTTGTGTTCCATGGTAAAAATTTGATTTGTTGAAACTCCAAGAAGCAGTCAACCATTGCTAGATCCAACACAGAGGCTGAATACAAAGCCTTAGCTAATGCGACCTGTGAACTCATTTGGGTATAGTCTCTACTTTCAGAATTGGGCATTTTTCTATCCAAGCCTCCTATTCTCTATTGTGATAACTTGAGAGTTATCTACCTCTCAGTTAATCCAGTGATACATTCCTGAACGAAACATGTTGATATTGATTACCACTTTGTAAGAGATCGCATTTATAACAAGACTCTGCAAGTCTCCTTTCTCTCTAAGTAAAGATCAAATATCGGATATTCTTACCAAACCATTATCCACTGCTCGATTTTGTTTACTTCAGTCGAGCCTCACAATACTTCCAGGACTATTTGGCTCGCAGGGGCATATCAGCAATAATACTACAACTGAAGAGACCAGCACAGTGTTCTCAACAAATAAGCAGATTATTGCACAAGCTATGGAATAGTCTAGAATACTTTTACCCTTGTATATGTGTCCCATTATGTTAGAAGGAATATTCTTATTCTGTGTATAAATAGACACTATGCACTGCACATTACAATCAAGGAAATACAAACATAATTTTTTCACTTGTTATTCCTTTTCTGTTTTTTATCAGAAAATATTGACTAGAATTATGTCTTGAACTTTAGCTTCACTACAAGAAAAGTGCCATTTTGCAGCACCACTTTTCGTTGAAAAAGTGGCTAAAATTGATGCTTTAAGTCTTTCCCGTCTTTTCTTAATTTGTTGTACATTAGTTGTCATTGTTTATTCACTTTCGCTCTGCTACAACCAACGTCTAAAATCGCCGCAATAATTATATATTTCCGGCAATTTGGTTGGCCACAAATAATGGTAACAATCGTCTCAATTATGCTTTCAAATTCCATAAAAAATCGTTGGGAAAACTATATTCCTCTGTGAAAAAGGAATATATAAGATCATACATAAGTTAATTATCAGATCATAATATCGCGGCGCCAAGATATATATATATATATATTTATATATATATGGGTTCATGAGGTTCTTTTAATTAAAGTGTTTTCTGAATTCCTATAGATAATTAGTCCTATCTCATGATTATATATATCTCTGTCATGTCGTAATTGCAGAATAACGTAAGGATGGGGATAAGGTTAGAGCACCCAAATAAAGATTAATGGAAGTTCCACAAATGGCCAAAACTTCGAACCCCAATTTATTGTCGACACGTTTATATATGATTATAAAGTTTTCCAAAACTATGAGCTCATGATCTTTCACTCAACTTGTAATTAATTTGACACTGTTTCAACGGAGGAAGAAAGTGTGGATCGATATAATTAAGGAGATTGCACGAGGATAATTTATTTTGTGTTGATGTAAAAATAATATGTTGGCATATTTTTATAACCAAATTTAATCTAATCAAGTTGCATGAAAAAATATATATATTTTTTTTTATGTACAGTAGAGTTTAGATTCCATGCAATCGGGAAAAAAAGTGCAATGATTGTAAAGACTAAGGAAACGTTTTGATAGTGAATTGAGTTGATCAGATAAGATGAGATAAGAGTTTAAAGTTAAATAAAATATTATAAAAATATAATTTTTGTTTTGGGATTTGACAATTTTGAATTATTTCTTATATTTTGTTTGAAAATTTGAAAAATTTGTAATGATTAAATAAGATGAATTAAAATAGTTTTTGAATCCAAACAAGATTAATTAAATCAACTTAATCAGAATAAAACAACATGCATGACAACTTTTGATCGAGATATCACATCAGAGAAATATTGGTGGCATTGGAGATTTTACTCAAATATCTAAAAATTCAAGTATCACAAAGATCTTCATATTCCAATGTTTATTAGGTCAAAATTGTTGGACATTGACTCGGCCGGAAAATCGAACAAAGAATTTCCTCAATGTTGGCTTAACATTTGCTCAAGCGAAAATAGCATGAAACTCAATTAGTTGGATTTGGAGTATTTAAATAGCCTAAAGAAATGCTATTTATAGATTATTATGCACGAATTCTAGGATAGAAAGGGGTCACAAGAGCTCACATATTGACTAAAGATCAGAAAATCTCATGATCACATGTTGAATCCTTGAGATACTATTTTCTTGATTAATTTCATTATTCCAAACCATAGAGAAACCTACAATCAGTGCAAGACCAATTTAATGCGGTAGATCAGATTCTTTTTTCAAGGTGATCCATATAGAAAAAAAGTCAAGAGAGTCTGGAGTTACTACGTATGGTGGGAAGCGAATGGGTCATTGTTGAGGTTGCAATAATTTGGGTCTTGCAGAGGTACACATGGGGTTTTGTACATAAGAACAATTTGTAACAAGATGGATTGGCTCTCCAGGATCAAGTGGTTGTTAATTTTGAAGAGGTTTTTCAAATAATTTTCCATGCACTTTGTTATTACCAAGATCTCTATATTAATGATTGTTTTATAATTTCTTTATTAAAAGTTGGTTTTGATATGTGACATCAAGATTTATAACTGATACAAATAATTAAAATTGTTTAGATGATCTCATGTGATTATCTATATGTGTATTTATATATATATTGGTTTGGTTTTTGTTTGTTAATTTTCTGCTCCAAGTGATTTTTCACATTAAAATTTGGATATTTATAAATATAACGAGTTTAAAATATTATTATTATTTTAAAATTTAAAAAAATTAAATTGTTTATTATATTTTGTATAGGAATTTGAAAAAGTTATAATGATGATATAAGATGAGACGAGATGAAAATGTTGTATTTCATCCCACTTGTCAAACTTGCCCTAATGGCGCATTTAGAAAGATCAACGTCTAAGCATATACAGTGTAAATTCTTTTGTACGAAAGTTATGGGCAATATTTAAACAGTTTTGCTATGTACAAGTAAGTTTGTATACTAATTTGCGTACTGATGTTGTTGCCTTCATATTCTAAATTTAAATTAGCACTGTTTTCAATAAAGTCTACTTTCTAAACAATTATATTGAATGAGTACGCGGATTAGTATGCAGAATCACTTACAACTAGATTTTTTCATATTTTAATTAAGAATAGTGTATCATGTACTTGCACTTTTACTTATAATTTTATATATAAGACTCATTTTGTTAATTTTCTTTTGAAACATGGTCCAACATATGAAATTGAGGCATAAGGCAAAATTTAAACGAGTTATTCTTAATTATAATATAATAAAATATAAATTATTATATGAAATATTTTCAAAATTTTTAATAAAATGAGATTTTATTTAAAATATTTAAATAATTTGTTTTGACTTTATATTCAATATAACTTAAAATGAGATTTCAATACAAATTTTGTGCCTCAATTTAACAAGATCTTAATAAACTTATTTAAAAATATAAATAATTCATGGTATGAAATATTAAATTAAGTATTTATATGGGGCCTTGCACATATAGAAAAATATAAAAAAATTATTTAAAATTTTATTTAATGAAATGATTTTTATTTTCTATTTTTTTAAAAAAATACCTTACTTTTATTTTAGGGCCTTAGCCAATAGCCTTACTATATTGAACCTGACTTGATTTCAAATTTCATTATTTTTAATAATATATAATATGTGAAGAAGTAATTTTTTTATAAATTTTTCTTAAGCATATTTATCATTTTTCTATAATTATTTGTACTTCATTAATGCTCCGTCATGAATGCATCATGGTATCATGAGTTAATTTCATGCATTCATTTATATGCATGAGTACATTTAAGTGTAGTACTACCTCAATTAATGCTTGGTCATGCTGATTTGGGTTCGCAATTAATGTTCTACAATCCATTTGTGGGCGGGCTATATAATCTCAACAGATCTTTTTTTAACCATGTTTCTCTTGTTATATATTCTTTTTTTTTTTTTTTTCTCAACAACAATACTTGAGATTTAGGGAGTTACATGGATGGGACATAATGGCATTAATGTGGTGGAAATTAGAGGCAGAATTGTATTTTCATTATATCACACCACAAGGAAGCCTGCGAATCACTGCAGTACTGGCCAATTTGAAACGGCAGAGATTCTTTTGTCAAGATGATCCATATAGCTAGAAAAGAGTCACAGGTTCTGGAGTTACTACGGTGGGAGGCGAATGGGTCATTTGTTGAGCTTGCAATTTTTTGGGTCTTTTAGTCGTACAAATGTTTTGTATATATATAAGAACAATTTAATTTAATTCTTTTAATTTTTAATTTTTTTATAGTTTTTTTTTTTTTTTAATAAAAAGAGGGCATAACCTTTATTGAGGAAACTTCACTTTTAACAGAGGAATATTATGGTTACAAAAAAAATCCAAAAAAGCATAAAAAAAAAGAAAAAGAAAAGCAGGATATACTAAAACTAGCCAAATCTTATATATGGCAGGTCCATTTTGTCCGTTTTCAACAATCCCTTCAATAATTGGGGAAGCTGTGAATAAATGTCCCATAGCTCACTTTTACCTTCTCTGCACCCATACGTGCCAAGAAATCAACCGGTGCATTACCTTGTCTATACACGTGAGAAATAGAAAATTCCAAACCTTCCAGAATGCAAAGGATTTCCTCCCAAAAATCTTCAAAATACCAAAGTCCACAATGTGCCTTCTTTACCTATTGAAAAATAATCATTAAATCGACTTCAATGTCAACCTGTCTACCCAAGTTTTTGATAATACGCAGACGGCCATAAAGGAGCCCCATCCCTTCTGCATAATTACTAGAGGCATGCCCTATATGTTCAGAAAAAGTTCTGATTAAATCTCCATTATCATTTCTAATTACCCCTCCTGCTCCTGCTCTTCCCGAATTTCCTAAAGAACTTCCATCTGCGTTAAGTTTTACATGACCTTCCAACGGTTTGTGCCACTTAACAATTTTCATAGGTGTGGGGAGAGAATAATACCATGAAGAAGGGCTTGGCAAGTAAGGCTCAATGCCAAAATGTTAAAATGGGCCTAAGTCTAGGTACAATTATCGGTATTGACGGAGGCCCGAGATCCTGACTAATTCATTTATAGAGTAGTATCGACAGCAGGTCAGGGAAATATGTGACAAGACATGTTAACCCTACGGTGATGGGAGATAAAGCCACTTAAGTACATATAAGCCAAAACGGCCGCTGCATTTAATGTTTGCTCGGCAGAAAGAACGCCGCATTAAATATAACCCAAAAGGAGGGTAGCCAAATATTTAAAGCAATCCAGGGGAAGTAGCCAATCACCTTTAAGGCACGTGATCCCGAATGGCCCGCGCAGAGATTACAAGTACGACCAGCTTCGGTAGAACGTGTCAGACTAACTGGCTCGGTAGCAAGGATATTTGAGAAGCCTGATCTCCTACGAATATGTAGCACCATAATACGAAGGACCCGACCAACCTCTATAAATAAAGAAGTCGACATCAAGAAACAGGTAATCTAATATTTATTCTGCAATCATCTTCACCTTCCTACACTCAAATCACTGACTTTTGCATCGAAGGATCAACGGATCTAACGGTCCCCCCCTCTAGTGTTTCTCCTTTCATGTTTCAAGGACTGTAGATGGTCATCTTGAATGCAGACTGAAGGATGTGGTCTAAGTATGCAAAACACGACATCAACAATAGGCCTCCTCTTTGGATAATTGATCGGAATATGAAGACTTTGCAAAATACATATATCATCATGCATGTTAGAGGTACCTGCTTTAAGTTTTTCCCCAACTCTCCCAAACCAATACATGATCTCTCTCCATACCGAAGTAAAAGAGTCTTGAATACCCTCCATGCGGCATTTGCATCTACGTAACCATAGTCTCCAGGTGATGATTAGAGGAATAAAACCCAACAGCTAACCGAGTTGAGTTCTTTTAGAGGCCTTTTGAAACCACATAGCAATAATCTCATGCCAACTTTGCCCAGGGATATACGGTAAACCGACAATCAAACTAGCTTTCTTCCATATTTCNCCCCCCCCCCCCCCCCCCCCACCCACAACAACAATCACATTTGGACACAATAGAAATGCCCACATTTCTCAAATGGTCATCAACACTTAAAGAGAGATTGAAAGCTTTCCAAACAATGATAGAAATATTACTAGGTAAATACAAGTTCCATATCCAGGATGACCACTGTAATTTAGGAGAGTGAACTCGCAAGATGTCCCATGCACTATGGGTAGAAAACTTCCCATCTGAATTACATTTCCAAACCAAGATATTTTCACCTTCTTTTGCATTACTCAAAGGGCGAAGAACTATATATTTCCGATTGTCTCTCTCCCAATAAGATTTGAAGTGAGGTAACATTCCACCCATTCTCCACTCTACAATCCTTCACTTTAATATTTGGAAAGTTCAAAATAGGAAAGTTATCACAAATCGGGCCCTCTTCCAGCCAATGATCCCTCATTTTATAGTTGATTCTACATTTGGATCGTTTGTTGGCCATGAAGTGGTTGTTAATTTAGAAAAGATTTTTCAAATGATTTTCCACTTTGTTAGTAAAATCTCTATATTGATTGTTTTATTTCTTTATTGAAATTTGGTTTTGATATGTGACATCAAGATTAATAATTGATCTAAATAATTAAAATTTGTTAAATCTGTGATTATCTATCGGTCTAGTTTATTTGTTAATTTTTTGCTCCACGTCATTTTTCATATTAAAATTTGGATATTAAATATAATGATCACTAGAAGGACGTTAGAACACCCAATAAGTTGTAAACACAGTAGAAGATCATCAATGGAAGTTCCACTCATGAAAGGCCAACCCATTTATTAAGTGATATATCCACTCATCCTTGATAAAATATTCCATCTTCCCAAGTCTATAAATTCATGGTTTTGTTATTCAAAACATTGTCTTAGTTTTAGCAGTAAAGAAAGAGAGTTTGGATTGATTAAAGAAAACAAGATGAGGAGAGTACTTATGTTGTTGATGATGGTGCTGATGATGATGTCTGTGCTAATTGTGGCAGAAGTAATAATATTGGATGATGATGATGGGGACGATGAATATTGCCTCAGGCCCCGTCGTTATCATTGCCAAAATCCCCGTCGTCGTCGTCAAGTACCAACGCGACCACTCAGTCACCCTCCCCCTCNTCCCCTTCCACCTCCACCTCCCCCTCTTCCTCCGCCACCTCCTCCTCGTTGTCCCCCTACCTTCCAGCCCCCTCCCCCACCAAAAGAACAACCTAATTGTGCTTCACGATGTTCTATGGAGTGTAGTCGACGTTATTGGAGCTTCGACGACTACTGCTATAAAAACTGTATAAAACGATGCAGGCCGAGGCTTTCCCCACCATAGTACTCAATTAATTCCACCAGTTTTTGCTGATCAGGTATTGACGCTCACTGCATGCTACTAGCTCCCCTCCCCCGAAAAAAAATTATTACTTGAGTATTTAATTCTTCAAGTGTCTATTAATTAGTACTGTTTTAAATGTGGCTGCAGCAAAAGCAGATAAAATAGATCGAAGGGGATCAGAGTGCATGCTAGCTACAACAACTGCAAGATCAAGAGCTAATATTGGCTTGTATTTGCAATAAAATAAAGAACAATACTGAGATGCATCTAATATATATATATATATAATATAAACAAATTATAAAAGACTAGTAATTAATGCGTCACATCTATATGATTGGCCTGGAATTATATATGCTACCAATATAAAAAGATAATGTAATTAGCTGTATTTTCGTATTATCAATAATATTAAATATCGCCTGCGTGGTGTCGTCATAATATTGAAACTTGTTGTCCTTGAGTACGGCAGTCAATGTCTAGTGTCAGTTATATATTTCCCAAAGTACCGTACTACCCGCCTTTTAATTGGACATCCAGAATTTGGGGAAGATATATTGGGCAATGTCACCATTCATCAAGTTGAGCGGATAAGAAGTCTAACGTACAAATAGTTATATATCATGGAAACCTACAACTTTGAATTACCAATATATATCGGATTTCACTTTAATTGCACCATAAATTATTAAATTATATTGACGAAACATAGAACACTTAAAAGGTCCTGTTTCAAACTTTGATTGAATTGAGATCAATTTAATTCAGTTTAATTTTAAGTTGAGCCTAACATATATTCAAACATTTAATTTTCAATTAATCACTAAATTCATCTTAATTTAAAATCTCTTTATATGTATGATTCACAATTTTTTTCAATTCAATACATTTTTATACACGGGACTTATAATTTTTTTCTACTTTCATAAATATATTTAAATTCATTCTAACATCTAAATACATTTAAATTCAATTTAGATGAATTCCATAAAATTCATTTCACCATTTCAACTTACTAGTACTATTAATGAAGAATGTAACTTATTTCAACTTAACTCGATATCCAAATATAGCCTAATTGGCACAATCTTAATTTATGGTTAAATTTAACCAATTATCATGCAAATTATCAAAAATCGAGTCTCAAAGAAGCATGCCGGCCACTTAATAAAAGATGAATAAGCATATATGATCGTCGCTCGAAAACGGTCTGCACATTCATGTGGTATGAGGAAAAGTTGGAAAACTAAATACTGCCGTTTGGATATATAATGAGTTGAGATGAAATAAAAAATCATGAAAGTTAAATAAAATATTATTAGAATATTAATTTTTAATATTATTATTATTTTAAAATTTAAAAAAATTAAATTATTTATTATATTTTATATAAGAATTTAAAAAAATTATAATGATAGATAAGATATGAAATATTTTTACCATCTAAATAGAGTCGAAATGTACGGTGCGGTGATTAGAAAGAACTATGTACGCATAGAACTGGTGGAGCTACAGTAGTATGATTGCTGGAGGTTCAGCTTTCACAGTGGGGTGATTTGCATTGCATGGATTGTGATGGGTGAAAGAAAGAAAGAGAAAAGGAAGAAGATAGGTATCGGAGAGGGTAGCCAAGAGGAAGGGTGATAGAGAAAGGGTTGGCGGGAGAAATTATTATGGTCTGTATAGAAACAGTGCCGAGATGCCCATGCATGAGTCTGACAAAAGCCTGGAACGAAGATGTTTGATTGTGTTTGGCATGTGGAGTATTTTCATCGTACGAAAACAAACGGGACTAATTATATGTAAATGGTCCAATATTATATGATATTTTTATTTATATGAAGAGGTTATAATTTACCTCTATTAGATCTAATACTTTTCTTTTGTACGAAAGCACGTTATATATTTTTGTACGAAAGTTATATATGAGCAAGAATAATTATACTTGATTGATGCTTGGTCATGCATGCACGCTGGTATGACAGCTTCATCGTGCATTCATTTATNGTTTAAATGCAAGGTATAATTAAGAATACAAAGACTTCAAAGTATAATAGGTGATCAACAAATATGTCCATCACATTCTTTACAACCACAACAAATTTCATTACAAAGCCTCACAGTCACAAGTTCATTTTACATTATTCACAACCACAACAAATTTCATCACAAAACTTCACACAAGTCCGGTTTACATTTTTGTCGTACAACAACCTCAACATCTCCTCATTGCCCGATGATGTTGGTTGTGTGACAGTACTACTCTTTACACATAGATCCAAGGGTGAAGGCTACTCCCCCAGTTAGCAGGGCCTTTGGGGGAACCAAAGAGCAATTTCTTTCCTTACACTTTCAACCAAATCACTTCCGTGAATAACCTTCCTGCAAACAACGTAGCTTCAACATCAGAGCCATAGTTGAAAAAATCTGTTGACACCAGAGCCAAACCAAGTGGATAATAAACATAAATAACAATATAAAGGCAATTAATACCTACATGAGATGACTATAACTCACAAGAAAAAGACATGCGAAAGATAGTTCCAAGATTTCCAACTTCTACAAGATGGCAAAACCCTCAATGTCAATTGGTATAAGGGCGGATGAAATTACCTGCCAATTTCAACTGCAAAATCACCACGAATTGTTCCAGGTGCAGAGTCTAAGGGGTTTGTGGCTCCAATAATCTTTTACCCAGTTGTCACGACATTCTTAACCTCCCAAATCGTAGCAACAACAGGACTAGAATCTAAAAAGGTCATTTTGTCCTTATTACAAATGCTGTGATGCTGGTATGAACAAAAAAAATAAAAACAAAGCACTCTCAGTGAGCAAAAACAGATCTTTCCAAATCATGGAATCCATCGAATCATGTAGCAAGTATTTAGTCAGAAGCCAAGTAAAAGCTGAGATTTAAATGTGCACTTCAATCCTAAACCATTTCTCTATCTCCACACCAGGTCATAATCTAAAAAAAGATTAATACAAATCATTGACGAAAATATCAAGACGCTTCATATTGGTGGTCAAGCAGACTCAGTCAATAGGTCAGAACCCATGACCTTCCAGCCCTTTCTTAGGCTTGAAGAGTTTTCCTAACACAAATACATTTTGCTAAAAAGGACATGAAAATGAAACCATGAAATACATTTTGCCTTTTTCCCTAACACAACTACGGTTCTTCCTTTTTAATATACATATTTGAGTTTGCACACTTAAAAGGACAAAAAATTACCATAAAAAAATCTATTTACAACCATGACTATAGTTGTTAATGGCTTTCAAAAGCAATAAAAGGAAACACAACAGATTTTTATAGTTATCATAAAACTTAATTCATTGCGTTGGGTTTTATTTTTTGAAACCCAGTTTAGTAAACCATAACGATGATCATTTGGTATTTACTAAACTATAACGATGATCTAAGCTATCATACTATATAGTGAGTAAATCAAATCGTGTCGCGTTAACCAATTCAAATAATAAAGAAATTGAAATATGTGATTCACAAAAAAGTTTTCTTTTATAGGTACACAAAAAGAATTACAAAAAACTATTCTTTTTTTTGAGTTGTGCATTTAGGTGGTTTTATTTTTTTGTTCTGGGGTTGGTGGTGGATCTAGGTGGAGCTGCCGTGGATGCTGATAAATCAAAGGCGGCCGGCACTGCACTACGTTCGAAGAAGCGTCCTACAAAGCTGACCAAATCGAGTTCCAAAGCCGCTTGGGGAAAGCTTCTTTCCCAGTGCTCTCAGGTGGGCTTTTCTTCTTTTCCTGTGCTTTCTCCGAAATTTGGATTATTTTGATGCGATCGTTGCTCTGTTTGGTTTATTGGGAAAATCCATGTAGAGGAAAGAATCAGGATTGTTTTGGGAGTGAGTTGACAATTTTGTATTTTATTTTAAAGTTTAAAATATTATTTTTTAATTTTGAGATTTGAAAAAGTTGAATTAGAATTTGAAAAAGTTATATTGGGATTGGAAAAAGTTGAATTGTTTATTATATTTTGTATAAAAATTTAAAAAAATATAATGATGAGATGAAATAAAGATAAAAAATCTCATCTTATCTTTGCCTTCAAACCAATCTACTTTTTGATGGCTGTTTGTTATTTGAACGTTTCCAAATAGAATCAATGTTTTATCTTGTTGCATTCTCTTGGGCTTTCTAAGCAATTGAGCCAAGACTCTGGGCTTTTTGTATTGAACTTTTGAGATTTGGTTGAACTGGTTATACATGGTTTGTTAAATCTTTTATTGGGTTATGCATGGTTTTTTGAGCTGCGACTCCGTTCTCAAGCCTGCATTTGTTAGATCTGCTAGGCCCGATATATAAAATTGTTTTGGTGGAAAATTTCAAAAGGTGGGGGACAGACACCGATGCCTAATATAGGTATAATTCATTGGTTTGTAAAAGCGGATGCAATTGAAATTTTAGTGATAATTACCTGTCCCCCTCTGGTGGGTATTGCATATGATCTGGTTTTGTCAAGATTTTGTTTCCATGCCATTTTTCCTTTAGTCAGTTCACTAAAATAGGTGTATTTTATCTTGGGATATTCTTAAAATCGAGTTCTTGTTTATGGAGTATCCAACTGCTCCCTAAATAATATAGCTGTGATTCACTTGAATTATTTTGTTCTATTCTGTTTCGTTCTTTGCTGTTGTTTGTGGCAAAGAGCGACAGAACCTGAACTTCAAGGTTTAAGCCTTCAAGTTCTTTAATGGCATTCTGATCTCATCACTCTGTTACAGCTGATAAATAAACCTTCAAGCGCACAGCTCCGAAAGACCAAACCAACAAGCAAACAAATTTGTTTCATCTTAGCCACACATTTACCATAAAGCTTCCTAATTGTAACACTAATCAATTTGGTGATTTCTTTTTCTTTTTCTTTTTCTGCAGAACATACATGTGAGAGATATGGTAAATATATCGACGATTTCTCTTTTTTTTTTTTTTTAATTTTTTTAAAGAGATGGCATACCTGTGAATGTTAGAATCCACAACTTCACCCTTCCCTTTGATACCAGTCGACTGATTGGTGTTTCCTTTTGATTCCAAATCCATATTTTCGGAAAAGAAAAAATATATCATAGTCATATTCTTCATCAACAAAGTAATATGCCATAAAGCCTTTGAAATACGTTTTTTTACTTGATGCTTCTTATATATTGTATATTTTATAAATCAGATTCATTCTTTGAGTTGATTGGAATCTTATTCTTCTCTCAAAAGATGGTGTCGAGAGAGCTCAGATCTGATATGACTCCGGCAACTAGATATTCTTTGGTGTAGGGGAAATGTTAGCCCAAGTAGTCATTAGCAAAAGCATATTAAAGGAAGAGAAAGAAAATGGGTTCAGATTCTGATGTTCCTTGTCTTGGAAAATTGTCTGGGAGAATGGAAGAAGATTTAGGTGAGGTCATTGTGGGAAGTCCTCCTGTAATCTGTAATCAACTGTTATAATGAAAGCAGTCATGTGTAGTATTGGCGTGTCTTTGGAGATTGAAAGTGTAAAGGGTTTGAGAAATTGCTTTGTTAGAGAGAGTACTACTCTTAGTTGACAAAACTACTATCCTTGAAAGTTTTTTGCTACAGCCTCTCTGAAAAGAAAGCATTCTGATTGGAGACTTGGGTTAGCAATATGGTTAATGACAGAACATCATGGTATTCGTGTAGGTTTGATATTATATCTTCTTGTCTTATTACTTACTTACATGGGATTAGATTCCTTGCTTTAGGATTGAGTTCGGTTGCTGGCTTAATGTTAATTTGGAACCAACTATCAATGAAAGAAAAAAATTCATTTGCAAGTCTATTTCTTGACACACTCAATATATTACTGATGTAAATTAAGATATTTCACATCAACTAACATAAAAATATTTGTATTTTGTTTTGTTTTGTTTTGTGATGGTAATAAATGTCATAATAAATAGTATATATATACATTGAGTTCTAAATCATAATTCTAAGGGAAAAAAAAAACAGAATTGCAAGGTAAAGTGGCCAACAGAACCTATGCTCCATCAAGAGGAATCTATTGGCCATTAACCGATCAAGGCCCCAGACAGTTGCAATTGGATGCATCGAGAGGGCAATGGATCATTACATTTTCTTGAATAACAATGTCAAAAGTGTTGTCATCATATATATTCTCTCCAAATCTTTTGCAATTTTTTCTTTCTTTCTCTCTCTTAAATACGACATATTTTAGTTTTGCTTAGTACATGTATGAGAGAGAGAAGCTTTGCTGATAAAAACAGTCATATCAATATACTCGAAGTTCCAAAAAAAAAAAAAAAAAAAAAAAAAAA
>QEOT01000003.1:120899-145470 GCA_003123785.1 Pterocarya stenoptera | reverse complement strand
AAATATCTTTACACCAAATTACTCGCATTTATCTAAAACATATCATTCGGAAATAAAAAATCAAAACAACTATTACAAAATTCAGAAAATCCTTTCACATATATATTCTTTCAAAACACATTTTCAATAGACTCCAACTAATCCGGATAAAACCAATATTACAAAACTTCCTCAATCCAAACATGAGTTTTCTTAATGGTTCGCACGACTTTCACAAAGTTTTATAAAATATCATTTTTAATTTTTAAAAAGTAATTTAAAAGATTCCCAAAAAATTCTTACAACTAAACATTTCCTAAATTTTTAGTAGATTTTTGTGTCATACATATTTCATCAACATGTTTTATTCTCATGTTTTTTCCTACTTTAATCAACATTCAGCTACAACCAACCCAAATTCCTAATTTGGTGATAAAAAAAAATTAATCTATTTACAAGCTGTTTGTTGATATATTAAATATGAGTAATAATATACACTATACTCTCATTCTACTTCCATCCCATTATATAAGATGACACATTTATTACCATTAATGATAAAGAATCATTCAATAAAGGATTATCAAATGATAATAAATATGTCACATCTTATATAGTGAGATAAAAATATAATATTAGTATGATGTATAGAATTTTCCATTAAATGTTGTTTGGAAGGATTTTAATACTACCATAAGGGCTCACAGGGTGTCACCCTAGGCCGTAAAGGCCCAACAAGCCACTTAAGGCCTAAACACCCCCTGACCCAATAGGACTCAAGTCAGTTTGTTGAAGGGAACGCAAGCCCACTTATTCCGGGACTATTAAGATATTCATTCATTTAAAATTAGTGGATAGCTCAAAGGAACATGTATTCAAATTTCAAATAGTGGGCAAAATAGTTAATTTAGGTAATCTTAAAAAGGCAAACCCTCTTGACTACGTTTGGATAATGAGAGTACCTCAGGTATTTTGTGAATAGTAGTAAAAAAGTAATTAAAAAGTAATGATATAATATTGAATAGTAATAATAAAATAATAAATAGTAATGAGATATTCTAAAAGTACTTGAAGTACTCTTATCCAAACCTAGCTAATTTACATAAAAATATTAAATTTTATATGAATATAATATATCTCAAAATAAATAATATATTACTGACTAATTTGCCCAAATTTACAAACGTTGTCAGTCAATGGATAATGCTTAATTGCCCGAATCCTGTGACCTCCAAAGTGTACGGACAAGTGCATATCCTCTCCTTTAAAAAAAAAAAAAAAAAACATTTGCATGTGTTTTTTTAAATATTAACAAAACACACTCAAATGCTTTAAAATACAAACAAATAAATGCAGTTATAGGTACACTTGGGGGCATGGCTTTTTGTCACCCTAGAAGCATCGATTGGAAATATTAGGACTTGGTGTAATAAGTAGAAAAAGATCTGGACACTAACACCATGTGTGTGGTGGTTGGGTGAAAAGAGGGGCGGAAGTTGAGCGGCCGCATGTGGTGTCATGCATACTAAGATCTCGTTTGGAACTTGGACTGAGATCAATTCAGTTCAGTCTAATTTTAAGTTAAGTCTAACATCCAAACACTCAACTCTCAAATCACTAAACTCATCTTAACTCAATTTCTTTACACGTGAGATCTACAACTTTTTTCAATTCAATACCTCTTTATATGCAGGATCCACAACCTTTTTTAATTTCCTATAAATACATATAAACTCATCTTAACATCAAAATACATCTCAACTCATCTTAGGTAGACTTTACAAAACCCACTCTATCATCTTAACTCACTACTATTCATAAAAAATTTAACTCAACTCAACATCTAAATGAGTCTTATTTTACAATTGTGTGGGTGACTAGGGGTGGACAAAAACTCCGGCCGACACTCGCTTCGATTTCGACACCATCGGAGTCGGAAAAGTTGGAGTTCGAAGTCTAAGTTAGAGGATAAAAATAGTCAGAGTCGAAGTCAGAGTTCGGAGTTGAACAAGACTCCGAACTACCAACTCCGACTCTGATAGATATACTTAACATATTTAATATTACAATATAAATAGACGATCCTCGATTAGCCTAATGGTTGCTACTGTTTTTATTAAACTTCATGACTGGAGTTTGAGCCTCCAATGCCCACGAGAATAATTTCTTTTAGGCTTTTTAACTAAAATGCACTACAACAAATTAGGCTTTTTTCCAAGAGCGGTTTTGTCACAATTAATCCATATTTGTGTTGGAAATGACTTTTTCCCGCCATTTCAAGTCGTAGCTGACTCTTTGGAATTACGTCCTAAGAGATAATACTTAATCTTGCGAGCGAAATGTTCCTTAAAAATAAGGGTATTTCCGGCAATTCTTTTCCTCCCAAAAGTGCAAACTTTCATCACAAAAAGTATGCCAACCATGGTTAACTGTGGTTGGAAATACTTATCTACTGCAGTGAAAATCGCGAGAAATATGCATCGGCCACCAAAAAAATATTTTCAGCGATTTATGTTCGACGGAAATAGTCTTTTATGAAATTAAAAAAATAATAGTAAAACAATATCAAAACTTTATACCTAAAATACAAAAAATGTGAACAATATATTACCAATACACTAACGTCGGTAATAATATATTATGCACTTAAGTAGAGCTGAAAGTAAAAGAATCCCAAAGTAAAACTGGAAAAGCTTACAACTGCATAAAAGTAAAATTAGAAAAGTTTACAACTACATTTGACCACATTGACTAAGTACACATATGTGGAAATCTCTAGGCTTACAAATAAGAGACGACAAAAAACTGAAAAAAAATTACTCTGAACACAAATTAGATTAATGAAGTACTTTGATTACTGGGGTTGGCCCACCTTAATTCCTCTCATATTCTCACTTTGATTGCTAGCTACAGACTGTAGCAGCTTTTACATGAAAAAAAAGTAGACAATTTTAATTAACAAACTTAATCACAATAGATGTAAAACTTTCAAACTAGCTTTATTGATGGACTAATATACAAGGCATAAACATGCACAAATTAGCATCTAAAACCAAATAAAAGGGAAAAAAATAAGCTAGCAACTATTAAATTCAATGATTAAAACTACCCAAGCCACAACTATAAACAGTAGGATTTTTTCCCATCCCAATCTAAATTATCAGAGCACAAAACATCATTACAAGAAAAACTAACACAATAAGAAATTAGGCTTAAAAGGACTGCTTTACTGTAATTGATTAACTTTACTTTAGATTTTTACCCATTTCTCGGCTATGATCAATTTGAGCCTAAAACCTGTATTGCAAAGATCTACTTCCATTATCAGGGACAGAGTAATTAAAATCTGATCACAATAGAAAGCATGCAGGTTTGTTTCTGTGTACACAGAATCATGTCATCATATTCAACTAATCGTTCAGAGTATATACATATTCAACTAGCACAATTAGAGCACACTCTTCACATATGCAATTTACAACATAGCATAGCTTATCAAATATGCATGAAAGCATTTGGCAACATTAATAAACTGATAATAATTCATCAAGCCTTATAAGTTTACCTTGCTTTGAAGTACTAATGGTTCTACAGATTTCTTATCCACACTAAAGATTTCATCTGCACAATTCACCACACAATAAAGAATGAGTGTGATAGAACTACAATAACAAAATGGGTGATGGAGGGGGAGCATAACCCAAAATGGGTGGTGGAGGCCATGACACACGTATGAGAGGAGAGGGGACTCGAGCTGGCCATGGGGGAGCAGGGGGTGTCGGTGGATGGCTGGTAGCCTCGAGGAGGTGGTGCGGTAGCTGCTAGCGGCATATCTGGGCCGTGTGACGGCATAGAACACTTGTAGGGATGGGGCTTGATTCGGTGAGGAGGAGAGGGAGGGAGGCGTGCGGGAAGGCATATCAGAGGTGGGGGTGGTCTAGCGAAGTGGTGGTGGTGGTCTGCGACGGTGGGAGGCTGCAGTGGCGTTGGGTTGAAGAGGAGAGCAAATTGGGTGAGGGAGGGGTTGTTTCAGGATGGAGGGAGGAGGCTGGCGACGTGGGGGCTGGGGGAGGTTGGTGCCAGTTAGGGAAGGTTGACTCTAGTGACTGTGTGGCTGCACTGCGGCGGCGCCGCTGTGGTCAAAGGAAAAGAGAGGAAACAGGGGAGGGGGCTGTCGGCTGAAAGAGAGGGAGGGAGGAGAGAGAGAGAGAGAGAAATGAGAAATGCGAGGGAAAAAAGAAAAGTGATTTATACATAAAATTTTAAATTTTTTTGTCACCAACCAATTTCACTAATAAATGTATGTGTCACTCTAAAAAAATATTATCTACAAACCTTTTTTGATGATATTAATTTTGTGACAAAAAATCTTTAATTTTCATAGATTAAAACTCGTGACAAATAAAATTGTGTCCAATGTAATTATTTGCAACGAGAAATTTCTAACGACGTGAATTTGGTGGCAAAACGTAATTATTTGCTACCAAATACTATTCGCAAGAATCATTAATTTTTTGTCACCAGCTAAATTCCGTCACTAATAAATGCATATGTTACAGTAAAAAAATATTATCCATAAACTTTTTCTAATGATCTTAATTGGTGGGAATAGTAAAAAATATAATGTGTAAACTTTTTGTGATGATCTTAATTGGTGGAAAAAGGCCTTTAATTTTCACAGATTGTAACTCGTGACAAATAAGAAATAGTCTAATATGATTATTTGAGGTGAGATTATTCTAATGACGTGAATTTGGTGGTAAATTTTAATTATTTGCAACCAAATTGTATTCGCAGAAATTGTAAATTTTTTGTCACCAACTAATTCCGTCACTAATAAACGCATATGTCGCCTTAAAAAAATATTATATACAAATTTTTTCTGATGAGCTAAAATTTGTGGGAAATCTTTAATTTTCACAGATTGTAAATCGTGACAAATAAAATAGTCCAATATAATTATTTGCGGCGAGAATTTTCTGACGATGTGATTTTGATGGCAAAACATAATTATTTACTACTAAATAGTATTCGCGGGAAAATTTTCTGTCCTGAAATCCACTATTTGTTGTAGTAATGGCACTATACCCAAACTTATTTCACTCTTCACCACGAGAATAACTCTCTTTCTCTTTCCTCTGTCTCTGTGTTTCCATTCTCTTCTATTGTTTCTTAGTTTTCAATCTCTCCAGCACACGAGCCATGTCCAACGAGGAGCACCACTTCGAGTCCAAGGCCAACGCCGAAGCCGAAGCTTTCAAGACCTATCCTCAGCAGGCCAACACCATCCATTTTCTTTTTTCTTTTTATCATTTCGATCCTCTCTCTCTCTCCGCCCTCCTTTAATCCATACATTTTCTTTTTTTTTTTTTTTCTTTTATAACATGCGATGCATTTTATATTTCTGCCTATGATTTTTTATTGCATGTTTTTGTTTGATTTTTGAATTTGTAAGTAAACACCTAATCAAATCCTATGCGCTGCTCTGAGTTGGACTCCGAGCTCCGACCTCCAATCGGAGTCGAAGTCCAACTTTGATCGGAGTTGAAGTCGGACCTCTGACTCCAGTCGTCGGAGGGGGTGACCCACACGTCAACATGTGTAAGAGGGAAAAGACATGTTGAGGAGGCTGCAAAGGAAGGGAACAAAACAATAGGATGATAGATTTTTTTTGGAAAATAATAAACGTATAATTAATCTATAATTATTTTACAATTCTATTTAAAATAAAAAGAATACTCATGTAAAACACAATTACTTATAAAAAAAATTGTTGGTGTCACTTTGGATAGGTTTGGATAGTGAGATGAGAATTTTTTGTTTTAGATTAAAGTTTAAAATATTATATTTTTAATATTATTATTGTTTTAGAATTTGAAAAAATTGAATTGAAATTTAAAAAAATTGAATTATTTATTATATTTTTTTATAAAAATTTAAAAAATTTATAATAATGAGATGTATCTCATCTCACATTTCAAACCTATCCCTACTATTATTTTATTTTTTTGGGCCCAGGGGAACGCGGGAGATCGATTCGCTCTCACGGTACTCGGACGTGTAACCGACTAATCGCCACGATCCGATTAACTAAACTCGGACCGAATCTGATTCGACTCAGATCAGATTGCTCGTCAAAGTTTCGGACCATTCCTCATTCTTATAAGGAAAATGATACATCCCCCGCTGGGGCTCCCGCTGGGAGTCCCGCTGGGGGTGTTCAGCACATTTTTATATGTGTTTTTAAGTTTTTTTTTTTTATATAATTTTTTTAATAATTTTAAATATTTTTAAAAAAATAAAAAAAATTCATAATATTATTAAAAAATAATTTCTTAATTATGAAGTAAAATAAAAAATTATAAAAAAATACTTTCTTAATCATGAAGTAATTTTACTTCATAATTAAGAAAGTATTTTTTAATAATATTATGAATTTTTTTATTTTTTTTAAAATATTTAAAATTATTAAAAAAATTATATAAAAAATAAAACTTAAAAACACGTAACAAATGTGCTGCAACGCCCCCAGCGGGACTCCCAGCGGGGGATGTAGCACCACTCTTCTTATAAAAAAGGTTCGTTCCACCATCGTATCAAACCCCCCATTTTCCTCTACTTTCTCCCCATTTTCCCCCAAGAGTGTTGATTTCTCTTTGAGATCGTCTTTTAGGAGCTCAGTAGCATCTCTGACCTCCTCAACCGCACGAGTCGTAGTTACAATTTCCATGTACGTTTGGATCCCTCTCTCTCTCTCTCTCTCTCTCTCTCTATCATATCAATTTGCGGACCTCTCTGTTTGGTTTCTAAAGAGTACCGAGATCAAGAAAATTATAATGAAAATTATGCTATTATGTGCCCTTCAAATGCTTGTCTTTAACAATGACATACTTCGCCTGTGATTATAGGTTTGCGGTCCTATACTTAGCATTGATTGAGTAATTGCCTTTCACTTTGTATGCGTATTTATTTCTTTTTCAATAAAGACTCGTACTTTGTAATTTTATTTTCATGTATAAGAAACTGAAAAACATGTATATGTCTTTAAAGTCTGAATCCTCATTGTGTAGCAGGTCTAATTCAGTCAGCATTGTCATCGGCGTTAATACCCATCTTAGTTTTAAATTTCAAGTAGTGGGTTGGTGAATTTTAACCTCGCTTTCTATACCTGGCTTCGATTTTATCTTATTTTACCCCCGATCGAGGCTCCTCACTTATTCGAAGTTTAGGACATGTTTTTTCTGCTTCAATCTGAAATCTGAGACATTTATTTGCGTATTATTTATCTTGGGTGATTTGTACAGTAGAACATATAAATGGAGGGAACAGCGTTCACTCCTGCTTTGGAAGGAATACAGCATGTGAAGCTTGAGGAAGGGGAAATACTGACCACGCCTTTCTTGGAAGTCTGCAAGCAGATACTGCCAGTTATAGGTGCTTTCTCTTGCCCCTTATTAGTTGCATACCATGATACCATAACTTCGACGTCATGAATGATGAAATTATATCCAGAAGTGGTAGCATCGTCATGTCGGTCATGTCGATGAAAGCAACTGCATACTCCGTCTTAAATTTTGACAATCCATAGTTGCCCCATTCTCAAACTTTCTACAATTCATTCTTGATTTGAACTGGGGGTTGTTTCTCTCCTAGAATATGTACTTGTACAACTTCCTGACTCTTCGTTTTCACTCAATGTTATGGTGATCTGTAATTTGTTATGTGATATTAATATATAATTATGAAGTATAATCCATCGTCAAATATACAGCATGAGTACTTGCCAAAATCCGGGCTTGTTTCCTAGACAACTAACACATCAGTTCATTATTTCTGATGGCAGATAAGTTTGGAGCTGCTATGACCCTTGTTAAAACTGATATCGGAGGAAACATATCGGTAAGATATCCTTATCATGTGTTTTTCAAAGTCAAGCTTGCTAGTTTGTCTTTGAGATGAATTACTTATTATTTGTGACATTGTCAATATGATAATTCTTGCAATGCATATCTATGATATTTTCCACTTCTGTTCTTGCTTAGCCATTTCTGGCTTATAAATTGTTTGGGTAATGTTCAATATATTGTTCTTCTGAATTGACATATTTGTTCTTTGAGTTTCAAAAACTATATGTTCCTACTTCATACTGTGTTATTTTTTCTTGTAGAGATTGGAATCTAAACATTCTTCAAAACCATCCGAATTCAACCGCTTGTATGACATGGTGAGAACAGAGGTTGCAGCTAAAACAGCGAAAGCATCATCCAGTTGCACCAATGGTCTTCTTTGGTTGACAAGGTAAATGATACTAATAGTAGTATTTCATAGGGTTATAGTAGTATGTCACATGCTAACACTATGGATTACACCTAAACAAAAAAGGGAGGGAGGAATGTAAAAGGAAATGAGTATGAAAAATATTACTCTCTCTCTCTCTCTCTCTCTTTCTGCATGTGTGTCTAGGCCCACCTTTGTGGCATTTGCATGCCTTCTTTGTCAATGTGCCGCTCTAAGAACCTGAAAGGAAGTCTTGAATTTCCTTCAGCAATGAGTTCCTAATAATGTTCAAACCAAAGATTATTGGTTTTAACAAGAACAGTAATGCTGAATAATTTTTTTATCTAATAAAAACTATTGTTGTTTTCTAGAATTTTTTTGTCTGAAACTGTCTTATGCATCTGCGTGAAGAATCTCAAAGGGAGCTTATGTTTTATGGTTGCCATTAACCAAATTGTGTTATTTTATTTGCTTTGAAAAATGTGATTCCTTCACATGTTTGATGTTTATTATGGTTGATCTTCAGAGCAATGGATTTCTTGGTGGCATTGTTTCGCAACTTACTGGAGCATAAGGATTGGACAATGTCACAGGCCTGTACAGATGCCTATGGCAAGACCCTGAAGAAATGGCATGGATGGCTTGCTAGTTCAAGTTTCACTGTAATGTTTTTTTTATCCCCCATGTTATTCTAAAATTTTTAGTGGAAATGGAAACTTAATTTGGATTATTAGAATTCTCTCCAATATATGTGTTTTGCAAAATTGTTATAAAAATGGAAACTTTACTTGGATTCAATATTAGTTCGAATATGTTACTTTTGACTTTTTTTCTTTGGTTGGTCTGACCTTTTAGACCTTCAAAGATACTTTTTGACCTATAACATTATTTGCAGATTGCCATGAAGCTTGCTCCAGATAGAAAGAAGTTCATGGAGGTGATAGGGGGCGGTGGTGATATTTATGCTGACATAGAAAAATTTTGCATATCCTTTTCCCCTTTTCTTGAAGAGAATCACAAGTTTCTGGTAAGGTGTCTTATACTATTGTGGAGCTGACTGACCTGCTTTAATGTTATGTCCTGCTAATTTTCAGTATTGGAGTCTGGCTATATTTTATTTGTAAAATTTATGATTTGTGACTGACTAGAAAACGTTGAGAAGATAGTAGAGGGGAAAAAACTTCTATCACGGTCACAATATCTTTAGTAAGCTTTGAAATGACAATGCACTACTGGATAAATGAAGAAAGTAACCGTAAGATTATGAATTTTGAGGTACAAGTCTAAAATAATGGGACAGGAAGTTTAGTGAGTTTTGAGAGACATAACTTTAAGCACAGAAATAGTGGCATTCATATGGTCTACTTCAGTTTTATCGAACTTTTCTTTTTCCGCAAAAACATGACCTCGAGTTTTGTAGAGCTATATTAGTTTTTAGAGGCTCATGAAAGTTCCTCTCTTGACACAGGCTAGCGTTAGCTTGGATGATCTGAAGGCTTCATGAGGAAGTGACTCCTGATGCGTGGCTCTTGCTTCAAGTTACCCTGTTCTGTTTCCCTTCGCTTTTCTTCTCGTTCCGAGTTTTGGATAATTTGCATTGGCTTTTAAAGTTTAAGACTTANTTATTTTATTTGCTTTGAAAAATGTGATTCCTTCACATGTTTGATGTTTATTATGGTTGATCTTCAGAGCAATGGATTTCTTGGTGGCATTGTTTCGCAACTTACTGGAGCATAAGGATTGGACAATGTCACAGGCCTGTACAGATGCCTATGGCAAGACCCTGAAGAAATGGCATGGATGGCTTGCTAGTTCAAGTTTCACTGTAATGTTTTTTTTATCCCCCATGTTATTCTAAAATTTTTAGTGGAAATGGAAACTTAATTTGGATTATTAGAATTCTCTCCAATATATGTGTTTTGCAAAATTGTTATAAAAATGGAAACTTTACTTGGATTCAATATTAGTTCGAATATGTTACTTTTGACTTTTTTTCTTTGGTTGGTCTGACCTTTTAGACCTTCAAAGATACTTTTTGACCTATAACATTATTTGCAGATTGCCATGAAGCTTGCTCCAGATAGAAAGAAGTTCATGGAGGTGATAGGGGGCGGTGGTGATATTTATGCTGACATAGAAAAATTTTGCATATCCTTTTCCCCTTTTCTTGAAGAGAATCACAAGTTTCTGGTAAGGTGTCTTATACTATTGTGGAGCTGACTGACCTGCTTTAATGTTATGTCCTGCTAATTTTCAGTATTGGAGTCTGGCTATATTTTATTTGTAAAATTTATGATTTGTGACTGACTAGAAAACGTTGAGAAGATAGTAGAGGGGAAAAAACTTCTATCACGGTCACAATATCTTTAGTAAGCTTTGAAATGACAATGCACTACTGGATAAATGAAGAAAGTAACCGTAAGATTATGAATTTTGAGGTACAAGTCTAAAATAATGGGACAGGAAGTTTAGTGAGTTTTGAGAGACATAACTTTAAGCACAGAAATAGTGGCATTCATATGGTCTACTTCAGTTTTATCGAACTTTTCTTTTTCCGCAAAAACATGACCTCGAGTTTTGTAGAGCTATATTAGTTTTTAGAGGCTCATGAAAGTTCCTCTCTTGACACAGGCTAGCGTTGGCTTGGATGATCTGAAGGCTTCATGATGAAGTGACTCCTGATGCGTGGCTCTTGCTTCAAGTTACCCTGTTCTGTTTCCCTTCGCTTTTCTTCTCGTTCCGAGTTTTGGATAATTTGCATTGGCTTTTAAAGTTTAAGACTTGACATATTATGAGATTTTCTTGGCAATTAACAAATTATAGGTTACTACAACCTATTGATCTTTTGAATCTTAGTTTATGTTCAACTTCAATTTTTACTGTCCTGGGTCATTTGACTCATTTCAGAGCTCCCATTTTTGTGGTTCTCTTTTTTCAACCTGGCAATTCTAGTTAACATTTCTCCAGAAATTAGTATGAAAGTGGCATGAAGATTCTACTTAGCCTAAATGCTAGAGCTTGTCAACTTGTGGGGGAGGATGGGATATGTTTTAACATTTTCATGCTTGAAGTAAACTAATTAACCAGTACATAGCTAAGAAAAAGAGGCATTTGGATTGGCGATTGATCAGGTTTTGACGACTCATGTTTGCAACTAAGACAATGGAAAGCATTATCATTTAACACCAAATCAATCAAATCTCTCTTTAAAAATTTGTAATTGTATGAATCTATGATCCATGTGAATATGCGGCCTGGTTCAGGGTAGGATATATGTCGGAGGGAACTCTTTGTACCTTTGTTGGAGAGAACACTCTAATCCTGTTTTTATATCAACGAGCTAACGCAATATATTTAACTAAAATTTTATCAACACTCAACCAATATGACATTTCGTCACAACAAATTCGCAATTACAGCCATTTTTGTTGTTTTACCCTTTAAATTACTAAAACTAACAATTTAGACCTTAAACTAATAAATTTTGGCAAAATTTGCACTCTTGTTCAAGATATTTGGCCGCTAAGCTTATGTCTTGTGTCTTATTTTTCATCAATCTTAGTTGTTAGATCTTACGTTGAATAGATCTTACGTTGAATGTAAGGTAGCTTTGGGTAATGAGATTAAAAGAGAGATTTTCAAAACTTTCACAATTTTCTTTTCGAGCATCACTCAAACACAAAATATTTTTTAATTTCAAATCTTCAACTTTTTCATTTAATCATTATAACTTTTACAAACTTCAAAATAAAATACAAAAATCAATACAACTTTTTTAAACTTCAAAACAAAAATAATATTAAAAAATAATATTCAAATAAGTTTTTAATTTTATAATATTTTTATTTAATTTTTTCTCTCTTATTTTTCAAAATCCAATAAATTAAACATCTTAACTCAGACTATTTCACTATTATTTACATAATTTTGAGATACTCCAAGTGTACAAACCAGTCCTAAATCTTCAACATCTAATAGTATTTTGAAAAATTCTATTCATCATCCTCACATTACACCACACATGATTTTTTAATTTTGATTTTTTTTCTCTTACCAAATGTGTAGTATATAGATAATGAGTAGAAGAACTCAATTAGTTTAGGAAGCATAAAACCAAAAAAAAACTTTAAAAAATAAAAAAAATAAAATAAGTGTAGTGTGTGGAGTGTGGAGATGATAAGCAACAAAACTCAAATTTAAAATATTAAAAAATTACACTTTAAACCCTTTTAACAACATGTATAAACATGACTTTGCAATTTGCAGTAACCTTAAAACTAACAAGTGTAACATTTGAAACCACAAGTTAACAACTTAAATTCTACTCAATATATACAAGATCATCACCACCCTGAGTATATATACCTTAGTTAAGTACTCAACTAGCTAGTTGTGAAAGTGTTAGATAGAGAAGCTCTGCCTTCTCTCTAGAAAGAAAACAAATCCTTCCAAGTGTCGTCACCGGAGACGAAGGGGTGAGCCTTGGCTCCACCTTCCTCTCAATTTCCTTTTCTTTTTCCTCTTCCTTTCCACTACCTATCTGTAAATATGCTTTTATGGTAGTGTTTTTTCACTGACGCGAATTTTCTCAGATCTGCTGCACTCAAACCATGAACAGTCAACACGCGCCCCACCACGACATTCCCCTCCCGCCGATCTACTAGGATGAAGTGGAACCGCGCCCAATATGTCGGCGCGTGGTCTTCACGCATCGTTGCACTCCGACAGCTTCTCCAACTACACGTGCCGCTCCAGCAGACTCCTCATCCTCCGATCCTTTAGATTGGCTAGACGCCTCCTCCATTCCACCAGCATGTGGTCCTCACGCACCACTTTAGAGGCGTGGGTTGACTGTTCCTCTGCTGCAGATCTGCTCTTCCCATGCCGGTCTATCCGGTTTATTACTTTCCCTAATCGGTCTTGTGAGAGAGACTAAGGACCTCACCAACAAATATCTCAAGACTTTTAACTATAGTGCATCCACTTGTATCGCTTCCAGTAGCGGCTTACCTTCAAAACATCTTTTTAGACGGTTCCCTCTTAGTAGAGATTTGATAGATATCAAGAAATTGGTTTCAGAACCTTTTTTTTTCTCTTTTTTCACCACATTCGCATTGTGTTTGTTGTTTTGGGATATCTTGTTGGGGAACCGCACCCCTCTAAGTGCGAATAGTGGATGAACAGTAATTTTCGTCCATGATTTTTTTTCCCAATTTTGTCCCTCATTTTTCATTTTTCTCCCCATCTAGTCCTTTAACGTTTTCTCACAGCAAAAAACGCAAGCCTCCAAGCTTCAAGCACGCCACAACAAACCACCGTAGCACATTGCCAACCTCAACGTTACAATAGATTTCTCCTCACTGTGCGTTGAAGCCTAAGGCATAACCCACGGCCATAGATGCACCAAATGCACGCCCAAAGCCAACTCTCCTCCATCTAAGGTCTCCATCACATGAAACAACCTAACATCACCACAAAACAACTATGTTTTCCCATTCCAAAATAGAGCATGCTAGCCCTTCTTTCCCTTGCTGAAAGCCACCACCAGAAGCCATCACAGAATACGTCGAAAGCCACAGAAATCGATGACCAGCCACCCACCGTCACCCTGAGCTTCGCCGGTAAGCACACTGCCGCCCCTCTCTACCTCCTTTACTCTGTTGCTTCTTAGTAAGACGGTACCAAAACTCAGAATACACCGTATGTGGCCAGACGGAGATAGACGGAGGAGAGAAAGACGTTGGCGGTTGTTATTGGTGGAGGAGCGGCGAATCAGAGAGGAGAGAAGAGAGAGTGTGACCTAGTAACGGAGAGAGAAAGAGAGAGAGAGAGAGGTGTGGAAGAGATGGAGACATAGAGAGAGAAAGAGAGGTTTGTGAGAGATTATTGGGGGTAGGGCTATAAATGAACCAGTCTACTCGATCGTCCGCTTGGTACTCGCTCGGTAAAACTCGAATCGAACTCGACTCGTGAAAAAAAAAGCTCGTTCGTGAAAGCAAATACCCGCTCGATTTGTAAATGATACATACCCGACAAAACTCAACTCGACTCGACTAAGACTCGTTAAGGCTCGCTCGTTTATGCTCGAGTCGATTCGTTAGCTTGACTCATTAGCTCGACTCGATTAAAACTCATTCATATATTGATAAATGTATACATACACATATGTATATATATATGTATTAGCTAATAATATAAGCAAACCACTTTTATAATTAAATATATAATATGTAATCTAATTACTTATGTTTATATAGTGAATATACTTTATAGGATAAAATTTAATAGTTTCATATACTAGTAAGTAGTATGTGGGAATCATATATGAAATAGATATATGCTATCATATTAAGTGTATGTATTAATAATATATGTAGGCTAATATATTGTTATTTTAGATAAATATCAACTAGTTAGATATTTTAATTATTTATAAAATTTTTAAGATTTTATAATTCAATAGAGGTTCTACTTGTTAGTTGTATAAATTCACTATTAGATTTTTTTATTTTTTTTATTTATTAATTATTAATATTAAAAAAAAACAATTCGAGCTCGAACTCGTTTGTGGAACGAGCTCGAATTGAGAGTTTATCTTATCGAGTCGAACTCGAACAAAGAATAAAAAAAAATCTTTAACTCGAGTTTGAGTACTTTGAATCGAGTCGAGCTCGGTAAGCCAAAGATCGACTCGGCTCGATTATAGCCCTAATCAGGAGTGTCGACGCAGGCTAGGAAGGGCAAAGAGAGCGAAGAAGAAAACAACTTTTGGTGGATTGGCTTAAACCGCATCGTCTGGAATGGGGTGAGGGGGGCTGGGCTTCGCATGTGAAAAATAGACCACTTTATAAATCAGCCCATGTGAAAAATTTATCACAATTGGCCTCTTCTTCTTCTTGTTGCAAGTTGATACTAACTTTTCATAAGTTTTTTTATTAAAACAATATTAACTCGTGAATAATTAAACTTTAATGTTGGGCAGCATTTTATTTTCTTTAATTTTGTACTTTGTGAATATTGAATCGAATGATTACATTTTAGTATGAATCTGTAGTTGGCTATATAATTTTTTTCTTTCCATTTCGTAATGATTTTTCCTTATTCATTTATTAAGATATATAATTCTCTTTGCTTCATTTTCCTATGGAATGAATTGTTTGTTTATTAACCTCAAATTAATAACAATATTTGAAGCAAATTTACAGTTTTAATTGTACTATAGTTTGTTTAAATTTTTTTTTAGTATAAAGAATGGGTCTTTTCATTATAATTATATGGTCAAATTATTTAACACTTAGTACTGTAGTTTAGAATTTTAAAATTGACACGTTATATGTTTATTCTAGAAATAATCAATATGCAACACGATATGCATTCGGCTCAAACTCATGTTAAGAGTAATAATAATAGGTGAGTTTGTAAAATTATAAATTTTCCTAAGGAATTAAATTATAACTTGTTAATAATTTCAAAAATTAATATTTTACTTCGGGAAGTGTGCAGGTGTAAAATCAATTAATGTTTTGCATTTTTATTATTTCTTATAGCGTCTTTGTTTTCGTGTAAAAGATAGGACTTTACATTATAATTATGTGGTCAAATTATTTAACACTTAGTACTATAGTTTACTTTGTTAATTAAATTGATACGTCATGTTTATTCTGGAAATAACTAATATATAACATAGGCATTCGATTCTAAGTACTGTTAAGAGTAATAATAGAAGGTGAAGCAATATAATTATAAATTTTCATAAAGAAATAAATTATAACTTATTGAAAATTTAAATAAATAATATGTAATTATTAATATTTTACTTTGAGAAGTGTGACAATGTAAAATCAATTAATATTTTCCATTTTTATTATTTCTTGTAGTCATGTCTTTGAAGAATNAAGATGATATGCAGGTTTGGATTCTCAAACTAAGAGCTAAACTGGCTGTATCGATTTATGCAACGATGAGACCATTGTTTGTAGTACTGAATATATAACATATATAGTCTAGAACACATTAATATATACCAGAACATATCTGATCTTTTCCTTTCCTGCAAAGTCTTTTTTTTTTTTTTTTTAATGAAAGACCAAATACATCAAAGTTGATAAAGTAAAGAACTTAATTATACAGATAAAAGTAGTGGATCTTTGCTACTATGAAAAGACAACAAAGAAGGTGGACTTTAGATTAAAGCTGGGATGTTGCCGTAGGCTTGTGTCGCTGCTATCCATTGCGCCAGATTGTGCGTGCATCGATTCATGGAACAATGTATTTCCTAATTACTTTCTATTCTTTGAA
Source organism: Pterocarya stenoptera (assembly GCA_003123785.1). Classification (NCBI taxonomy): domain Eukaryota; kingdom Viridiplantae; phylum Streptophyta; class Magnoliopsida; order Fagales; family Juglandaceae; genus Pterocarya; species Pterocarya stenoptera. The sequence goes on along the minus strand of QEOT01000003.1, from coordinate 128,916 downwards.
AGGTAGGAGGTAATACTTGCTATCACTAATGGTAGGAATCATAGTCCAATCTTGTACAATAGAAGAGTTGGAGATTGCTTCTATGGTGTTACTTGAATCCCCTTCAAGTAATATTTTTTGCAGGCCAGTCTCTTTGCTTCAGTAACTGCCATCAAGGCTGCCTTTGCTTCACCTATGTTTGGACTTACACTGCAAATGAAGTCAGTGATTGCATAGATAACTTCTCTTAAGTGATATTGATTGTTTTTTTTTTTTTCATATACATAGTTATGAATAAATGTTTAATAATTACTAAGGAATTGTCTTCTCATAAGGAAGAAGAGATTAAAAAAAATGTTCTTCAATAATCTAAAAACGTCTTGTTTCACAATCATATGAATTTACCTTCATCTTTTTTTATATAGAAATATAACGAAATTATCATCAACATTAATTTTTACTTTAAAAATGTAATAAACATCTCTTATAATTTTTTTTATTTAAATATTTTTTTAATATGTAGATATTTGTAGACACAATATGAATATAGGTTGATATAGCATGTTAAGGTTCTATTTTAAAATACGAAATTTTAGTATTAAAATTTGCATTATTAATTTAATACGCTTACATTAAATTTTAAATTTAAGCATCTTTTTTTTGGATTAAAAATTTTAGATATTTGTTAAATCTGGATCTATCATTTAACTTTATATTAGGTTTACTTTAACTTGTATAAATCCATGACTTCTATTTATTTTGTATGAATTTTTTTTTTTCATTTTTTCATTTTTCATTTTTTTTGAATTTTATTTCTCATATTTTTGCAATATATATAAACAAATAAGGCTGTTCGTTTTAGTACTCGATCCCTTTGCGCGTAAATTTGGTTTGCTTCCGCAAGGCATTCAACATCTGCCAAACGTTTGTATTTTGACCGTAAGAGTCCCGTCTCGCCCATAATTAGCCTGTGGCCATGCATGGGTTTGTTTTTGGCTCCACCCTTGATTTCTGGACTCTCACCTCTAAATCCGCTAAAGCCTACCCCTACTGCTTTCGATTTGACTGCCACCACCCCAACCAACCAACACCGCGTTGTCTCCTACGTACGGGGCCCTAAAACAAATTGCACTCCCCCATTATTCTCCATCTAATTTTCTTCTTCACTGAGAATTTGCTGGAGAATATATCTCGATTATCACATGTTTCCTTGGGTTCTTGCTAATTTCATTTTAATTATTCTTGAAAGATCATATTCTCATCATCATCATCATCAAGAACTGAGGCTGCTTCGAATTCTCCCACAGTTTATTTGGTCTGGAACATGTGTGATGTGATGTGCTTTCAAACTTCAGTACTTGAAAAGCTTCTTTGTTATTTAGCCTTGCATGCATAGGGTAAAAGGTTTCTGGTCCATATATATATAGCCAAGTACTTCGGCCCAAATGGCGACCAAGGTGAAGGGTCTTTTGAAAGGCCTAAGATACATATCACAGATATTTGGTGAGTTTTTTAATGCTCATACTTCCTTTCCCGGATTGAATTATGTTGCCACAAGTTTACATGCAGTGCCCACAATCAATTCCTTCTGGTTGCAAAGAAAATGGGGTAAAAAACAAGAGTCCTGTATATTTCCACTTTTCCATCAACGAAGCATGAGCATTACTTTTCCTACTCTCAATAATGAATGAATTGTTTCCTCAATCTGGATTTAAGAAATGTGAGGTGACGGGAGTGTCAATCATGCAGATGAGCAGAAAGAACCAGACATGCAAATTGGCTATCCCACAGATGTAAAGCATGTTGCGCACATTGGATGGGACGGCCCGTCTACAAATCATACGCCGAGCTGGGTATATCCCATTCATCTCCATGCATCCTCTGTTTCATCAATTTCTAGCTTGTTATTAAGTAAAAGCAGATTAATCACATGCAGATGTTGCCAAGCCTCATTGACACCTAGATTAGGTATCAACCATGCATATTTATGTGCACTATTCACGTAACTATGATTGTGATGATCATATGATTTATGCAGATGAGGGAGTTTGAATCTACCCCTGAAATCTCATCCAGGTCATTGGACACTTTTGGAGAAGCTAAATTGACATCTGAAGGTTTGTGTCTTCTTCTAAAATCATCTCTCTAACACATGATTACTCATCTGTTACAACTTCTGATCCACCTAATTAAGTTCTTGATGTGGATTTATCGTAAATGCAAATTTGTAGCAGCATGCACTTATTAAATGTTGCTCCAATATTGTTACTTTTGATAGATACGAAACGAACTGGCGCTGGAATTCAAGAATCCCTGCTCCGACAAATTAAATCAGCCGGAAATGCCTCGCCTGCCAACTCCCCCCGATGGAGCCTTGATGCACCAAAGCAATCCAGGCGGCAGCGCTCGACAGATGCTGTGTCGTCGGACCCCCCTGGCCAAGATTCACCGGGAAGTACCCGACACGCAAGACGTAACCGGAAGTTGAATCTTGGGAATGACTCGCCATCACAGGACCTGCCTGCTGTCCCTAAACACTCTCGCCGGAGGAAGTCAAAGGGGTCATCCGGTAGCGGTTCATCAAAGTCGCAAAGGTCAAAAGACCATACTTCTCCACCCGACATCCCTTTCACGGATATGGGATCCGGGTCTGTATCTGGGCAAGAGTCATGAACAACATTAACGAGAATCGCGTAAAAATTCAGTTTTGGAAGAGCAGAAGAAAGAGAGGGAGGAGGGTGTGATGAATATTCAAGAGGAAACGTGTGATTATTAAGTCAAGTTAGAGGTTTTAACCTGATCCTCTAATTAATATTAGTAGTTGTAACTTTGAAAGATTATCTAATTATTTTTCGTGATCGATATTCTGTGTCTTTTCGATTTACTTCTCATACTGATAGCTAGATCAGTTCAAGGGTGGAAGGTGGACTGCTGGAAGTCCCAAGATTTTTGGTTTACTTGTACAGGGCATAGGCGAAACACCATCTATGGGAACTCAAACAAGAAAGGACTGATATTCAAACAATTAGGGTAGTTGAAAGCACAAAAAGAATATCATACTTCCACCAAACCCCAAAAGTGGATGTATGCATGCAGCTCTTAATTTAAAGTAAGAAAACTTTTATATACATTTTTTGTGCAGTATAGGAGAAATGCTTTAGTCTTGCAGCGATTTTATAAAAGTAAATTTATAAATTGACGTGACTTGATGTAATACATCAAATTGTAACTTAAATTTAATGTATCACACAAAATTATGTCAATTTGTAAATTTACTTTTATGAAATCATTTTTGTGTTTCTAACATTACTTTTTCAATATATATATATATATATGCGCGCACACACACTAGTTGCTTGTAGTGTAACTTGTAAGGTACATTTTCCTAGTCAAGGAAAAAATATTGTGGAAATATTATGTTTAAACAATAAGCAAAATGTGATTGGAAATAGACTGATGTAGAGGAGGATAAGAACCTGATATATACAAGTATTTATTCCAATTGTTTGAGACGAATGGAGTGATTAATATGATGCATGAAGAGATTCTAATGATAGAGTAAAGATTCATAATAATTAAATTCTATTTGGGAAGTAATAAGCAAAAGATTAATAGGTCAAAACAGATCATAGCTAGACATAAGTCTAGTAAAAAAACCAAGCCATCGGAATTGAAATTATAGTTTTTATCCTAAAAGCAGCATAAAACATTCTTTTATAGGACTATCAAACATTTACATAGTTTGGGGGGAACATGCATTCAAGAGTTATGTTGTTGTTTCATCTACGGTATGAATGGAAGGGATGCTGAATTTTTTGTGGCGTTGCTGCCTCCATTGATCCACGTCTACAGTAAGTTGAATGATCCATTCTTTTTTGAAAGTGTGAGCTATCATGTCTTGCAAATATGGCAGATGCTCCTATAAGGAATGAATTTGGAGTCTTTGCATCATCAATATAGAAATAAAATAAGATAAATACAAAAAATAAGAAGCATGCTAAATAAATATAAATGGTGCAATTTGGTGGGTGCTGTTCGTTTCATTTAGATGCCAAAGATAGGTGGATTGCATTTAAATGCAGGTTTCTTATGTTTGGTTGGAAAATCTGTCCATGCCAATTGAAATGTATAAAAGTAAATAGTAATCAAAGTAATTGATTATCTAGGAAAGATTAACTAAATGGGACCTTATAATGTTTTCTATAATAACATTTGTAATTACGGCAGATTGTTATTGTTTCATCAGTACCGCGGGTTTTTTAGAGGAATAAAAAAAGGTAAAAGAATTTTTGATTTGAAAAATATTTATAATGCAAGAAATTAGATTGAGAACGCTAGATGGGTTGAATCTCAAGAGAAAAACTTGCAATTGTTTGAATTTTTTATTCTAATGTGTTGGCAAGTTCTTTTCCACTAAAAAAAAAAAAAAGGTTTACATGATTTGAAATATATATTGCATTCTCTGCAAAAACTCAAAGTTATATTGCTGTAGCAAAACTGGGAAAGCCTAGAAGATTTCTCTTGTCCCCAAAGAGAATGAGATAAATGAGAAAGAGTTCAATAAAATAATGAAGGAAGCTGGTTCTAATTGATTTACATTTCACTACAAGAAATATGGCCTTTTCCAGCGATTTTATGATCGCTGGGAAAAAAATCGCTGCAATTAACCCCTATTTGCGGCGATTTTTGTATCGCCGCGGAAATATAGAGTAAGGTTAAAAAAAATTAATGCTGAAATTACTGTTTATTTATTTGCAGCGACAATTTGATCTTTTGCGGCGCTTTAGTGTCGCCGCAAATAATATTCGTAACTGTAGCAGTGTTTTCACTGCGGTGAATTGTAAAATCGCCACAATAGCTAGTTTTGCAGCGAATAAAAAGCGCTGCAATAACCTTTCATAAAATTCACACATTTTACAACGATTTTAATATCGTTGCGAAAGAAATTCCACAAATAGAGTGAATTTCCGGCGATTTCTTGATACATATTACGGCGAATATTGTCGCTGTAAGAGCATTTTGTGTAAAACAAAAGTTATTAGCGGCGAAAGGAAAGCGCCGGAATTGCTAAATTAAATTTAAACCAAGGGCCTTACGATTTCCCTCATTTCTTTTCCTCCCCGCCCCCTTTACGATTTCCCCCCGTTTCTTTCCTTCCCCCGCTCTGCCTCCCCCACCCTCTTCTCCCTCAACCCACGCTGCCGCGCACAGCCCGTCGCCAGCAACCCCACCACGCCACCGCCACCTCACCTCGACGGCCACCCCCTTCTTCTCCCCCAGGCCCCGCCGGATCTCTTGCCTCCCCGAATCTGGTGCCTCACCCCTCTCTCTCTCGGATTTCTCTATATCGTCGCCGCTAGGGGCGCCGTTCACCACCACCCACACATCGACGCCGTCGCCAGTTCTCCGTCGGATCCATCTTCTCGTCCACGCCTAGCCGAGTTCTCAGTCCGAGGCCCTCATTCTCTCCCTTGCTCTGTTCGCAGCCCACGGCCACCATGTCTCGCCAGGGCCACCGTGCTCCTCCCGAGCCACCACTCCACGCCAAGAGACCACCACGACAACTGGTAATATTGCCTTATGTTTTCACATTTATGGGTTCTTTTCATTCCTGTTATATTTCCTTGATTTCTTGTTTTAGTTCCGTTTGGATTAGTTTTTGTGTTTATATCTGTGTGGTCTAGTTTGTTTATGGGTTTGTTTATATCTGTGTGGTCTAGTTTGTTTATGGGTTTGTCCACTCACTGCATGACATCGCCGGCCAATATTGGCTTCATTCTATCACAAGCCAATATTCTAGAATGTTTACAGACTTATTGGTCCTGAAAATGCTCGAGTGGGTTGAATGTCTTTTCTGACTTGTGTTGAGTCATTGCAGCAGAATGTGCTGCCTAAATAGTTTGGGATTTATATTGTGAGGTTTTGTGCATTATGTTCTGTATTTCCTTAGATTTTTCTTTCATGCCAAGTTGATGATTGTGCCTTTATTCTTGGGTTAGTTTCACTTAGTTTCTGCTCCTGTCATTGATTGAGTTCCTGTGTTTTATTAATTTCTTTTATCTCCCATAGGATATAAATCTGAAACCATTGTTGTAATTTATTGGCTTGGAAACTCAATCAATACTTCAATACAAAGCCTTTACAGTATACACTACTAATGCTTTCACATGGGCTTGAATTTCTTGGGGATAATTGGTTATAAGATCTAACTTGCAAGATTACAATGTGATATTTGTTTTCTAATTCACTGGAAGAGAAATGCACATATGTAGATGTAAGAATATGGAGCACCTTGCGTACACTTGCCCATGTTCTGATCTAATTGTAAAGGAAGTTTTAAAACAAAATCATTTACCTTTGGAGGGCTGTTCACACTTGTTTTTCTTATCCTAATTTTCAAAATCTTTTTATTTTTATTTTCTACTTAGGTGTTTCTAATGTCTTCATGTCTATTGGATATTTCACCCCTTTGATTTCTACAAATATCTCAGTAGCTTTATAAAAAAAAAAGTATCTCAAAACTTAGTGAAGAAATTTTGTTCATTCATTATTTCATAGTAATGAAACATAAGTTTGCATCTACATTAATTAGCTCTTTCCTATAATTTTATTGATTTCAAGTCTAAACTGTGCTCTATACAGGGCTTATAAATACATGCACACACTCATATATATATATATATATATATGTATGGACTGCGTCTGCCTTAATAATTATCCACCATGATTTATACGAAATTCATTACCAACCAGTAGCCTTAATTAAATCAGTAGATTTTGTAGTACTTGTAAGGAAAATAATTGTAAGAATTATGACTTCCAAAGATAAGCTTTTAAGAATCTCAGAAATTATGATACCAGAACTTTATCAAACTATACATATATATAAATATATTTATATATATAAAGACTTTTGTCACATGATAAACATGGTAAGAGGAAATTAATTAAAGATCACTATGTGGATTTAAGTGGCTCCTCCCTTTCCCATTGATCATTAATCCTCTATCGTTTTCAGTGTACAAGGAAGACATGGAAGAACTGGAGATGGAGATGGAAATAGGGTGTCCAACAGATGTAAAGCATGTTACACACATAGGATGGGACGTCGATGGTTCTGAAAGTACTGAAAACCCCATGATGGGCTGGGACAATCTCATTCCTCCTGAGTTTCGCCGGGACTAAGTTCCAAATCTGGTTGAAGTTGAGTTGCAAGGATCTATGCCAGTATGCATATTGTTTTGTAAATCAGGATTCTGTTCTCTTTGTTGTGAATATCGGGTGCATTAACTATATCACATATTTGTTCTTGTAGGGGTTGCATGCACTTTTTACTGGAGAACATGATCCTTGGGAGGCTTGGCTCAATGTTGATGCTTCTAGTTTTTCTAGTGTTATTGGTTTAGGTAGAAATGGAATTAAGTTATGATAGCAGATCACTTTTGGTGTTTGTTTTATTATCTTACACTCTTGTTTATGTCCATTGTAATGTAACTTTATATCTTATTTCAGAAGCGCATATAAATTTCTTGCCTTGTAGTATGGTGGCTGTGAGTATTTTCTAAACAAAGAATCTTGGACTTAAATCCATTTGATATAACAACCTAAATTGACGTGCATCCAATACAAAGTGAAGCAAGTATTTGTGGCATTTAATTTTAAGTTATTAAAAGTATAGTTGCCCCATATCAATTCGATTCCATTGTTTATTGTTCTTAGGTACCAGAGTTGCACATGGAGATCCACCAACATGGGCTTGGTCAACAGACTATGGGTGGGCATCTTCTGCTTTTGCTTCTGTTAATGAAAATGTTAGATTGTCAAAGGTTTGAACTTTTTGTTTTTAGATTTTGACTGATGTGGTTTTATTTTGGTGCTTTATTATTTGGTTGCAGGAAAGGGTAGCAGATTACAAGTCTTGTTTCTCAAAAGTGAGTCAACAAAAGACGCTGGACAATTCAGACATATTTGGAGCATGCAGACATATATTGATAATAGCATTTATCACATGTTTCTATGACTCATGCAGATCGAAGCG
>QEOT01000003.1:4660-115786 GCA_003123785.1 Pterocarya stenoptera | reverse complement strand
ATTATGACTAAGTTTTTCTAAATATTTGATGTCTCGATCGATTGAATATATATATGAATCGTGCTACACCCACCAACAAATTCTATAGATCAGAAGGCTAAATGCCTTTAAAATCTTTTTCATACATTTTTTTTATATCTTTAAATACTTTTTAAAAAATACAACATCATTAAAAAAAAAAAAAACTTACTTAATTACTAAATAAAAAATAAAAAAATAGAGTATTTGTAGAGACTTTCGGCACCTTTTTTTTTTGTTTTTTAAATTTTATGGAAGGCTTTCGGCACCTAATCACGGTGAGTTTAGCATTAATATTATATATATATAATGCATGGTTTGTGGTCTTTTAAGAGCAGCTAATCTATTTATTTTTTCTTACGCAAATTAGTCGGTCCTTGCAAGTTGCAACTCGCACGACGCGGTACTTTGCCCTTTTTTTGTTTTTTCCTTGGGAATATAATCCGGCACTAATCAATGAATTATACGTCAACGTAAATAGTTATAGAAACTCTACGCGAAAATCTTACACCTAATATTTCACTTGATCAATATGTAATTTGTTATTTTTATCTTATATATCTTAGTGTTTATAAATTCTACAGATATAAAAAGATTTCATAAAAATAAACTTATATAGTTTCATATAATATATTAGATTTACTTTATAATAAAAATAAATTTACAATCTAATGTTGTACGGCTACATCAAACTACATCAATTTATAAATTTACTTTTTTGAGACTTTTTGTTGCTAAATATTTCTCATAGTAGTTTATCAAATTATTGATAATATTTTCTAGTCTAACTATTATTTCTAATTTTACTTTAAAAAAAAATTAATTGTCCTATTTGCGGTTCTTCGAATGTAGTACGTAACGTTATTTTCAATTTCTTTTTTTTTTTTTTAAATAGTTGATTCTTAATTTATTTTCTAGTTTGTAAAAACATATATATATATGTCTACATACACTGCATGCAACATGTTAATAGATCATGACATTCTTAAACTTATTTTAGAAGCCGATCGATTATGCATTTGTGATACGTCGTCATTTGATTAATCTTGATTTGAGAATTAATTCCGACGTGGCAGCCAGTTTTCCACCCGGCCCCAAAGAAAATGTTTTGTTGCGAATGTGAAGGCCGGAAAGGCAATATATGTAGGTAGAAAGAGTATGCATGGCTGCCCAACTGCATGACTTGGGTCTTGCCTCAATTCCTCATTGATAAACCTTGACGTACGTCCTAAACTAGTTGCTTCTTGGTCCTACATATATAAATGGAATATTTTACTTCTTGGTCCAAATTATTAACGTATATTTCATGTTCAATTGACTAATATGTCCACGAAAAATGGGTCTGCTTTCACATTAATTCAGATCACATGCATGCATGATCCCGCCACATATAACATACTAGACACGGTTATTAACAGTATAAATAGCATCCAATCCATGAGCTTTCCGCAACATCCATCCCTACACCTTAATTGCTTGATTTCACCATTTAGTAGTACTCATGGCTGCTGAAAGATCTCCCCTCTTCTCCTTGATCACTCTTGGCCTCCTCCTTGCCCTCATTCCTCTCCTTTCTCATGCAACAACTCCACCTCACTCTTCTGACCAAAAAACATCACCCTTTGGATTTCTCAAGCATCTTCAGGGATGCCACAAGGGTGAGAAGCTCAAAGGTATCCATAACCTCAAAATGTATCTTGAAAACTTTGGTTATTATCACAAGACCAAAAACAACACCCATGCCAATGAAGATGATTTTGATGAACTCTTAGAATCTGCTGTCAAAACATACCAGCAAAATTATCATCTAAAGGCCACTGGGACTTTGGATGCTGAAACGGTATCAAAGATGATGATGCCTCGTTGTGGCGTAGCAGATATCATCAATGGTACAAACTCGATGCAATCGGACAAGAAGAAGCATCACCACCGCAAGGGCTCATTTCATACCGTCTCTCATTATAGTTTCATGTCCCCAAGCGCCCCAAAGTGGCCAACCTCAAAGTATCATCTCACCTACGGGTTTCTCCCAGGAACCCCAACTCAAGCCATGAGTCCTGTCGCACAAGCTTTCCGAACGTGGGCAGGAAACACCCACTTCACCTTCTCGCAGGCTCAAGCCCTGTCAAACGCAGATATCACTATTGGTTTTGGTAGTAGGAATCACGGAGATGGGTTTCCTTTTGATGGAACTGGTGGAACCCTTGCTCATGCATTTTGCGCCAACAGATGGAAGATTCCATTATGATGCAGATGAACCCTGGAGCGTGGGTGCTACTCCGGGTGCATATGACTTGGAGACAGTTGCTTTGCATGAAATTGGGCACCTTCTTGGACTCGGGCATAGCTCAGTTCAAGGAGCAATCATGGAATCCGGTATCTCTCCAGGAGTGACTAAAGGCTTGCATGCAGATGATATTGCAGGAATTAAAGCCTTATATAATGTTTGAGAAATGTCTAAGAATTTAATGGGAGTAGATTATATATTATAGAATAAAGCATTTGTTGCTTATAAAATAAACTATGAAGATGATCGAAGTAGGCCATATTGTTTTGGCAGGAAGTGTTGGAGGAGAAAAACTGATATTCTGACTATTAATTCTGAAATTTCTCTAAGTGAATTACTTCTCAAGTGGCTTGCTTTTTGCCAATGCATACATGGGTATTTATAGGCTTGTAGATTCATCTAGCATTTACTATAATACATGAACTTCCTAGTACATGAATACCCAAGTACATGAATATCCTAAATACATGAATCCCCAAATATATGAATTACTTCTTTCAAGATGAACCTTCACTCCAGTTCATGAATCTACCAAAAGACAACTCTAATATTTACTAAATTAAGTTTAATATTCAACACTCGCCTTTAAACTTAATTCTTGGTAACTTTGAGCAACATCCGCATGCAACTTGTTAAAAGTATCATACTTGAGTGGCTTCGTAAAAATATCTGCAAGTTGATCATGGGTCTTTACAAATTTGACTTGTACTTCATTCTTGGTAATGCATTCTTGAAGGAAATGAAATCTTGTATCAATATGCTTGTTTCTATCATAAAAGACTGGTTTTTCGCCAATGCAAGTGCCGACTTGTTATCAACAAAAATCTCTGTGGCTTCCTCTTGTGGCATGAGTAGCTCCTTCAATAATCTTCTCAGCTAAATTGCATGACAAACACAAGATGTTGCAGCAACATATTCAACTTCGCATGTGAAAAGCGTCACAATTGGTTGCTTCTTAGAACTCTAAGTTACTTGCCGTATTTTACAAATAAAACACAAAACCCGTAGTGCTCTTCCGGTCATCCAAGTCTTCGGCCCAATCACTATCACTATACCCCACAAGCTTAAATTCATTAGAAAATGAATAAAGAAGGCCGTAATCAATAGTACCTTCCAAATAACATAGAATCCTCTTAGTCGCTTTGAAATGCATTGTGCTTGGTGACTCCATATATCGGCTAACAAGTCCAACTCCATAAAGTATATCGGGTCTTGTGCAAGTCAAGTATCTCAAACTTCCAACAAGACTGATCTTGATGATCCAAGGTGAAGTTGATCATGATATGGGACTGCTCCTTTGATCAAATTCCATCCCCCAAATTCGGGCAAGATAAAATAGAAGAGTAATAAGACACATAAACGGAGTCATGTAACATTTACTGCTCATTTAATGCCGCTTGAAATACTTATAAAGACAAAAAAGTTTTGCAAAGTCAACTTCATCATGTCTCTTTCTCTCTATCAACAATTGGTTTCATATACGAGGCTACATCTAAATAATCTCTCAATCTCAAATCTAGACTAGCTAGTTATCATGAGAAGTGTTAATCATAATCATTTTAATTATCAATCTTTCATTATTTACTGATGTGGTATTAAATGATTGAAAAGTTATTTATTATCTTTTATTTATCTGCCAATCATTTGTTGTACCATGCAATGACTAAATTTTTCTAAATATTTGTAGCCAACAAGGCATTCTACGATGTTGTTGTAGTATTTATTTACTATAAGTGAAAGTTATTAATAAAATGAGTGCGGATAACAAGTACAAACACGTACTTGATTCATTCCCCGGCCTATATTCAACCGTGCCAGTTTGGAGGTTGCAATTAATCACGACCAGCCTAATAGTATATCCTAATTAATTAAACATAGATATATAATACTTGTTGATCAGTTTTGTCCCTCAAGACCAATCGATTGGGAACTTATCATAAAAAAACTGTTTCAAAGTAATAATCATTCAATTCTACTAAGGGCTCGTTTTAATACTAAGAATATCTCATAATATTTGTCAACAGTACAGTAATGAAATAATTTATGAATAATTTGATAATATCTTAAAACAATTGTGTTTCCAAACAGGCCCTAAAAATCAAATTAAACAAGTGAAGCACTACATGTGGGCAATTCTCAGATGCATACAGCATGTGGCATGTGATTCCACTTCCAAAGTACAGTTCGAAAGTTGATGACCAAGTCCCGAATTCATAATAAAGCATATGAATGTCATGCACTACTAATTAATTAATTATATATATAATTATATATATATATATATAGTGCATCCTCGATCTAATATAAGCCTCCTCAATCGTCATTCTAAATTCTTCTGGATTTTTGAAGTCCTAATTCCTCCTATATATATCTCCAGTACACATACATGAATAACATGCATTTTGCATGTGATTAATTAAATGTTAAAATAGTTTTTGTGATCATTTGACTTCTCAAGAGGGAAAAAACTTTAATTATAAGCCATGAATACTACTAATTAAGATAATTGAAATCAAGCATGCAATTAATTAAGCTGCTTATCAATGTTGCAAATTAAAATTATAAGGTTGTTGCATTTTCCAGATTACGACTGATGTCTCGATCGATTGATTAATATATATAGATATATATATATATATACCAAGAAGAATGCGGAATTAGAGAATAAATAAGCACAAGTAATTGGACCAGATAACTGGATATAATGGGATTGAAAGTAATGTAGGACCAGATAATTGGAGGTAATGTAAATATCAGAGTATGAAATAACAGGACCAGATAATAGGAACTGGTGATAATAAAATAAATTAAAAGCACGACCAGATGACTGGATAGACTAGATAATTGAAACTTGGTAATAATGAAAATAGATTGGAAACAATTAATGAGAATAACAGAATTTATTCATGGTAAAATAACTTACGAAGAAAACTCAAAAAGGCGTAAGGATTTTTAGGAGAAATCCAGAAAATATGAAAGGGAGAGAGGAGAGGAAGGAAATGAAATGGTAAAACTAGTGATGCCTCCTTCTGAGGCCAGGTTTCTCTTTTATAGGCCAAGGGAGCACTATTTACAATGATTAAAGCAGTACAGTGAAAAGTAATCCGTGAGTGAACAGTGATTACTATTCATTCACGTGTAAGTAGGATGCTGTTGTCGTCTTTCTCAGCATTGATTGTGGGAAAGTCTTCTATTAGCACGGAAAGCAGTCTTGTTTTGTCGTCTTGTGTCGGCGGATTATTCATCATTAGATAGTCTTGGGATATCTTCTGAATCATGCCCGAATATGTTGCTGTATGGATTAGCAATTGAAGCTTCAAATGATACTTCTGACTTATTAGATCCTTCAGAATTATCTCTTTCTAAGGACTTCTTTAATAGGTAAATTAAATCCTTTTTGTTAAGTCCGTCTAGAGCATTTTTCTTTTTGGACTTAAAGGATCTATCAGATTTAATCGAAGGAGAAGCAGTTGCTTTTTCTTTCGTTGAAGTATTGGTAGTAGGGGCCTGGATTAGTGGATATCCAGGTGATGAATTATGAGCAATAGTAGGGAATTCCTCCTTATTTTTTAAATCTGGAGCAGTTTGGAGAAATTCTCTGATAACTGCATCAATAATATCTTGAGTGTAGGGGTATCTGTCCCACCACTTAACAAAACAGAACCGGTATAGTAAATCACCATTTCTCTCATAGGTCCACTTCATGATCCATGGAATTTTGAACCATTTACAGATGTGGAGAGAGTAAGGAAATTTGGCAATATGTCGGTCCAATTTTGGGCAAATAGCATTAGTAAAACATTTGCAAGTTTTTTGAAGCATTTTTGGATAAATCTCAAGGATGGGTCCGAATTGGTCTCACCATTTTAAGAACCAAAGAGGAAGTTTTCCTTTAAACTTCTTTTCAAAATTGAGGAACCAGGAGTGACTCATGTCAGGTGTTTGGAACAACATAAATTTGAACCAGACATCAATGTAATCATAGTAATTGTAAATTACGTCAGAATTAGCAAGTCTTTTGGAAGTAAAGGGGTGAGTACCCCAGTCTTCTTCTATGATGAGGCGTGAAATATAGGCACTGTGATAAATCAATTTTGTTTTATCCATTTGATCATAAATGAGTTTTATGATAATGGATTCAGTTTGAAGCAGGATACTGGAATAATATTGGAGGGTTTTTGTAGAATTCTACGGAATCCAGTGGAAATTGAGCGAAAAACAACTGAAAGCAATTTTGAATGGATCTGTATATATAGAATGATTTGGTTCTATATAAAACAGGTTCCATGAAAATAGTTTTCTGAGATACTCAGTTTTTGAAGCGGGAAGAAAATACTAAGTAGTTTTTACAAATGAAATAGGTATGACATAAGGATCATAAGGGGTTGAAACAGTTAAAGCAAATGAAGCAGGCTTAGTAGTAGGAATACTACCTAAACCTATTGGCAATCTCAAGGGGTGAAACAGGCTCATTCTTGATGAGCTCGGTGCTAGGAATAAGAGGGGGAACAACAATCTGTTTTCCTTTGTCCTTTTTCTTACTCATGGTTTCTGCAAGAATTCACGATTAAGGAAATCATGAATGAAATTATCAGATCCTTTAATGTATTCAATATTAAAATAAAAAACATTTAAAATAGCTTGCCATCGAGTAAAAATATGTTTTGATGTAATGTTTTCAACATTTTTTTCTAAAACATATTTAGTACTTTTGCAATCAATGCGTAATAAAATTTTTTTATTTAATGAATCACTTTGAAATTTAGAAATGCATAGTACTATAGATAATATTTCTTTCTTAATAGTACTATAATTACGCTGTCCATTATTTCAGACTCCAGAATAGAAGCGAACAATTTGTTCAAATAAGTCTGGTGAAACAATTTGTTTCAGAATGCCACCATAACCAATGTCAGAGGCATCTGTTTCAACAATTTTAAAAGAACCAGAAGTAGATATACCAAGACACGGAAGAGTTTTGACATGTGTCTTGATTTGTTTAACAAGATTAGTATGAATTTCTGATCAAACAGGAGGATTACTATGTAGCCTTTCAAAGATGGGGCGACATTGTTTCTTCATATTTTGGTAGAATTCAGCAACATAGTTGAGGGAACCAAGAAATCTCTGCAACTGTGTTTTATCCAGAATGATGTCAGCAAATTTTTCAGCAAATTCAATAACCCTATTGATTGGTCTGATTTTGCTTTAAAAAATATTATAACCAATGAATCTAATTTTGGTTTTAAACAATTTAATTTTTTTAGTAGAACTAACAAGACTATTTCATCTAATGATATCTAGAAATGAATTTAAATGTTTCTAGTATTCATCAATATATTTAAAAAATACGAGGACATCATCAATGTAAACAATAGTAAAATGGGTAAATTAGTTGAAAATATCATTCATGATATTTTAGAATTCACTAGGGGCATTTTTTAGTCCAAAAGGCATCACATTCCACTCCTAGTGACCAAATGGGTAGTAAAAGCAGTCTTATATTTATCTAACTCACTAATCTATATATAACAAAAACCTGACTTTAGGTCAAGTTTGGAAAAAATTACAGCATCACAAAACCTGTGAATCAGATCATTCTCATTGGGGATATGATACCTAATCCACTATAAGATTTTATTCAAAGGCTTGTAATTAATTACTAGGCAGGGTGTTTCTCTCTCAATTTCTGTATTTTTTTGGACCTAAAAAGCAGCACAAGACCAAAGAGACTTGCTATGCCTAATAATCTTTTTATTAAGTAAATCATTGATTTCTTTTTTGCAAAATCCTAAAGTCTCGCTATTCATTTGAATAGGACGAGCTTTAGTTGGAATATTTTTTTTACAAAAATCTTTAAAATAAGTTAAAGAAACTACATGTTTCCTATGCCAAAAGGCATTTGAAAGATCAGAACAAACATCATTAGTCAAACGATTGTTAAAATCATCAATTTTGGATTGAAGTAAGGTGCTAGACAATTGTTTAGAAATCTTTTTGAATTTGATTTCCTGTTGAAGGAAATTCAAATGTTTATTTTTTGCAGAAAACAAAGATTCCAGACTTTTGTTAGTATCAATTTCAAATCTTGAAGCAAATTTACATTTGACTTTTTCTCCAAAATGGTCTATAGTAATACCATCATTGTTAGAAAAAAATGGATATAAAGAGGAAATAAAATGAATTCATAATATGACTTTATCAGACATATTTCGGACAAGCATAGAAGGAATTTTACATTATCTTGGCAAACATGAGCATTATTTAGTTCATAGATTTGGATAATGAAAGCCCCTCATCTCATTTCATCTTAATATCCTAAAACCACAAAAATAAATACTTTTCAATTTCAAATATTCAACTCATTACAAGATAATGAGATTTTTGGGAAGAAATTTGTCGTCTCAAAAACCACAATTTTGTCCTAAAAGGTTATTAGAGAAGTAAACTTTTTGTATATAATTTGTCCCAAAAGGCCTGTCTCAAAAGCTTTTTTGGGACGAAATCGAGTGGAACCACTTCGTGAAAGCATTCGAATGAGATTTTGTTTTTGGGACAAAGCGTTTTTGTCTAAAAAAACCATTCAAATGGAGCATTTTATGTGCAAATGGCCTGGAATTTGTTCGAACCCTATCGAAATTTGATTCGAACGACTGATTTATTTTATCCTGTTCAAATGGACAGAGTGTTCAAATAGTTTATTTCTGTTTGAGCAGATACATTTATGTTCGAACAAAATTATTTGATCGAACATGATTCATGTACGTTCGAATTGAAAACATCTGTTTGAACAGTTGGTTCAATTTTTATGTTCGAACGGTGTATGGTACATTCGAATAATGGCAAATGTGTTTGAAAAAAATATTATTTGTTCGAATGTTCAAACATGCAGTCTGTTTGAACGAAAAATTTATATATTCGACCAGAATTGATTATTCTCAAGTCATTCGAATGGTTTTGGTTGCTAGTTCGAATAGAAGCTAAAATGCGTTCGAAGGTTAATAAATTTCAATTAATTACCATTCAATTTGTGTATTTTACGTTCGAACGATACTCATGATACATAACTCTTAATTCAAAATATGAAATTAATATTAAATATTGTAATTAAAACATCACATTTGTTCAAATGTTCAAGTCAGAATAATAAAAAGAGAAGTACAGAAAATAAGTTCTAAGATTATGGTGGCATAGAGTTTTGGGACATCATTGATTGATATTGTTTGAACATTTTTTGGGATTGAATCTCCATCTTCTTCTGCATGTTTTGTTCTAATCTTGCCTCTAAATCCGCTGCCTAATCTAATTTAGTTTGCAACTCTCGAGCATTGCTTCATCTAATTCTTAAGAGTTGTTATTCGATCTGACTTGAGGAGAGGATGATGATGTTGAGGAAGGCTTCACACAATATCCTAAGTCCCTCAAATATCTAGAACGTGGTCCAAGAACTTGAAAAAAGATCTGAACATCGTTGACAGATGATTCATCAGATGGAGCTGCGACAGTTTCTTAAGTGATACCATCTTGTCCTATATATAAAAAAAGATTAGAGATAGTATAAATAACAAAAATATTATTAGATAGTACAAATACAAAATTTAAACTTCCATGATTTGCTTATGTTTCAGGACAGATCTAAACACCATCACAATTTGTATGTGGTTTAGCATACAATTGAGTCAGATTATAGTTAGTAGAAAAATGAGACTAATATTTTATTTGGGTTTGGAATTAATAGGTAATTAAGTAGTTGGTTTAGATTTAAATATGATTAATTTATTGTTTAGATTCATATTTTATTTCAATTACGTAATTTATGAAAAATGAGACTAATATTTTTTTTTGGGGTTGGAATTAATAGGTAATTAAGTAGTTGGTTTATATTTAAATATGAATAGTTTATGGTTTAGATTTGTATTTTATTTCAATTAGGTAATTTATGGAAAATGAGACTAATATTTTATTTGGGCTTGGAATTAATAGGTAATTAAGTAGTTGGCGTTTAGATTTAAATTAGGCAAATTTATAGTTTAGATTCTTATTATTTCAATTAGGTAATTTATGGAAAATGGGACTAATATTTTAAATGGATAATTAAGTAGTTGGTTTAGATTTAAATATGAATAATTTATGGTTTAGATTCATATTTTGTTTCAATTAGGTAATTTATGGAAAATGAGACTAGATAATTAATATTTTAGTTTTGTGGGTAGAATGTCATATCAGAGTCATATGAATCCGCTTAAAATATAAAATAATATAAATGTTGAATTAGTGCTTTTAAGTGGAGTCTTGAATGGATTTATATCTTTATATGTAAAAAAAAAAAAATGAAACTTAAAGGTTATAATAGCTCATAAGAAAATATTGCTTTTAAAAGGTTTAGTGTTTCATAAATATAATGCGTTAAATTTAATGGATAAAATGTCTACTTTATGGATAGAATATCACGTCAAAATTATATGAAAGATTAGTATATAGTGCGTCACATTCAAAGGCTTTATTTCGTAAAAGCTGGGAAATTATCCAAACGGGCCGGACTTGAACATCAACTTTCGAATTACAAGCCACATTGTCACCCTTGTGACATCCGGCCTAACGATGATTTTTAATTTGGTCATCCGAGTCAAGTGGAGTTCTTGCACGAGAAAGAAGGGGAATGAGGCCAAGGAATGGGAGACAGATCATGGAGATCAAGACGGAAAAATATTAGTGCACTGTTAGAAATCTTATGCTAGCTAGCTAGTCATGTGGCCAAATTTTTTTAATCCATTTTTTTTTTCCTTTTAGATTTGTTATTAACTTATTATTTTTTTTGTGTTTCTCATTATTAGTTTTCCAGTTTTATTATTTTTTTCCTTGCATCTCCTTAAATTCTAGGCATTTCATAATATTTCTAGCATCTAATTTCCCTTTTCTCCTTAAGTGAGCACATCAATTCATCTTAGGAGTTATAATTGCCCAAATTAACAAGATATTCACGATTATTTAAGTTTGACTTTATTAATAAAGTGAAAATTCAATCTAATGTTTTAAGACATAAATCTTAACAGCTAATTTATTAAGTACTATTATATCCCTCTTCTTGCCAAAACAATATGGCCTACTTCGATCATCGTCACAGTTTATTTTATAAGCAACAAATGCTTTATTCTATAATAATCTACTCCCATTAAAGTCTTAGACATTTCTCAAACATTATATAAGGCTTTGATTCCTGCGATATCATCTGCATGCAAGCCTTTAGTCACTCCTGGAGAGATACTGGGTTCCATGATTGCTCCTTGAACTGAGCTATGCCCGAGTCCAAGAAGGTGCCCAATTTCATGCAAAGCAACTGTCTCCAAGTCATATGCATTAGGAGTAGCACCCACGCTCCAACGCTCATCTGCATCATAATGGAATCTTCCATCTGTTGGCGCAAATGCATGAGCAAGGGTTCCACCAGTTCCATCAAAAGGAAACCCATCTCCATGATTCCTCCTTCCAAAACCAATAGAGATATCTGCATTTGACTGGCCTTGAGCCTGCGAGAAGGTGAAGTGCGTGTTTCCTGCCCAAGTTCGGAAAGCTTGTGCGACGGGACTCATGGCTTGAGTTGGGGTTCCTGGGAGAAACCTGTAGGTGAGATGATACTTTGAGGTTGGCCACTTTGGGGCACTTGGAGACATGAAACTATAATGAGAGACGGTATGAAATGAGCCCTTGCGGTGGTGATGCTTCTTCTTGCCCGATTGCATCGAGTTTGTACCATTGATGATATCTGCTACACCACAACGAGGCATCATCATCTTTGATACTGTTTCAGCATCCAAAGTCCCAGTGGCCTTTAGATGATAATTTTGCTGGTATGTTTTGACGGCAGATTCTAAGAGTTCATCAAAATCATCGTCATTGGCATGGGTGTTGTTTTTGGTTTTGTGATAATAACCAAAGTTTTCAAGATACATTTTGAGGTTATGGATACCTTTGAGCTTCTCACCCTTGTGGCATCCCTGAAGATGCTTGAGAAATCCAAAGGGTGATGTTTTTTGGTCAGGAGAGTGAGGTGGAGTTGTTGCATGAGTAAGGAGAGGAATGAGGGCAAGGAGAAGGCCGAGAGTGATCAAGGAGAAGATGGGAGATCTTTTAGCAGCCATGAGTACTACTAAATGGTTAAATCAAGCAAGCAATTAAGATGTAGGGATGGATGTTGCAGAAGGCTCATGGATTGGATGCTATTTATAGATCACTGCTAATAATCGTGTCTAGTATGTTATATGTGGCGGGATCGTGTGATCTGAATTGTGAAAGCAGACCCATTTTTCTTGGACATATTAGTCAATTGAACATGAAGTATACGTTAATAATTTGGACCAACAAGTAGAATATTCCATTTACATAGGACCAAGAAGCAACTAGTTTAGGACGTCAAAGTTTATCGATGAGGAATTGAGGTAAGACCCAATTAGTCATGCAGTTGGGTAGCCATGCATATTGCCTTTCCGGCCTTCACATTCGCAACAAAAGAGTTTCTTTGGGGCTGGAAAACTGCTGCCACGTCGGAATTAATTCTCAAACCAAGATTAATCAAATGAAGACGTATAATCACAAATGCATAATCGATAGGCTTCCTAAAATAAGTTTAGATAGTGAAATTGTTTGTGAATAGTAGTGAAAAAATAATGAAAAAGTAATAAAATAATATTGAATAGTAGTAAAAAGTATGTGAAAAGTAATGAATAGTAGAAAAAAGTATGTGAAAAGTAATAATAAAGTAAATAATAGTAGTGAGAATGTTTGAGAGTACTCTCAAGTGCCAAACCAGGTAAGAATCGCATGATCTATTAACATGTTACATGTGTATGTAGACATATATATGTTTTTACAAATTAGAGAATAAATTTAGAATCAACTATTTAAAAAAAAAAAGTAAAATTAGAAATAATAGTTAGACTAGAAAATATTATCCATAATTTGATAAACTAATATGAGAAATATTTAGGAAAAAAAAAATCTCACGAAAGTAAATCTACAAACTGGTGTAATTTGATGTAGCTGTACAACGTTAGATTGTAAAGTTATTTTCATTGTAAAGTAGATCTAATATATTATCTGAAACTATATAAGTTTGTGAGTTCATTTTTATGAGATAGTTTTAAGATAGAAAGATAAAAATAACAAATCACATGTTGATTAAATGAATGTGTGAGATGTAAGACTTTCATGTAGAATTTCTATATATATATATATATCTATAAATATATTAGCTAGAAATTAGAAAGGAAAACAACGCGGTACCCTAGTCGTCCGGGTTTATAAGTATTTGCGTTGACATATAATTCATTGCTCAGTGCCGGACCGCCCAAGGAAAAAAGGGGGAAAGTACTACCGCGACGTCCAAGTTGCACCTTGCAAGGACCGACTAATTTGCGTAAGAAAAAATAAATAGATTAGCTGCTCTCGAAAGACCACGACCCATGCATTGTATATATATATATTTGTGAAAGTACCCAGTTATGCTAAACTCACCGAGATTAGGTCCGAAAGTCTCTACCGATACTTTATTTTTTTTTATTTAGTGATTTTTTTTAATCATGTTATGATTTTTTTAAAAAATATTTAAGGATAAAAAAAAGATATGAAAAAAAAATTTAAAGGCATTTAGTCTTCTCGGTAGAACTTGTCAGAGGATGTAGCACAACTCTTATATATATATATATATATTTTAATATATGTAGTGATGAATCCTTCTGAGGCCAGGCTTCTCTTTTATGGTCAAAGGGAGCATTGTTTACAATAATTAAAATAGTACAGTAAAAATTAGTCTGTGAATGAACAATGATTATTGTTCAAAAAGCACTGTATCTTTCATTAATATAGACAGTGATTACAGTAGGAATATCATCAATATAGACAATGGAGAAATGAGTAAATAAATTAAAAATATCATTCATGATATTTTGAAATTTACTTGGAACATTTTTTAGACCAAAAGGTATGGCATTCCATTCAAAATGGTCAAATGGGGTGTCGAAAGCAGTATTGTATTTGTCTGACTCATTAATCTGGATCTGCCAAAATCTTGACTTAAGGTCAAACATAGAATAAATAACAACATCACAAAGCCTATGAATCAAGTCATTTTTATTAGGAATAGGGTACCTAATCCATTCTAAGACTTTATGCAAGGGTTTGTAATTAATAACCAGACGTAGGGTACCTCTTTCAGTTTCGACATTTTTCTGAATATAGAAAGCAGCACAAAACCTGGTCGACTTACTATGCCTGATTATTTTTTTATTTAGGAGATCATCAATTTCTTTTTTGCGAAATTCTAAAGTCTTGCTATTCATTTGAATAAGGCAGGCTTTAGTTGTAATATCTTTTTCATTGAATTTTTTAGTGTAAGGTAAAGAAACAACATGTTTCTTCCTATACCAAAAGGCACTAGGAAGATCAGAACAAATTTCAAAAATTAATTTTTTGTTAAAATCATCGATTTTTATTGAAGCAAATTACTGGACAATTGTTGAGAAATCTTTTTGTATCAGATTTCCTGCTGGAGGAAATTCAAATGTTTTGGTTTTTGCTGAAAGCAAAGATTTCAAACTCTTGTAGTATCAATTTTAATACAAGAAGCGAATTTAAATTTGACTTTCTGACCCAGAAGGTTGGTAGTAATACTATCATTTTCAGTTATGAAAGGATATAAAAATGAAATAAAAGAAATCTCTAATATGATTTTATCAGACATATTTCAGACTAAAACAGAGGGAATTTTAAAACAGACATTATTTTGGCAAACATGAGCATTGTTAAGCTCATAATTGATCTTCATCTGTGATCCATTTGCCGAAGATAATCTTTCAGTAGATTTTTCAAAATATTTACTAGGAATCAATCATTCTTGAATACAATTCAAATCAGAATCAGAATCAATCATGACAATAACAGAGAATGAAAAATCATGAGAAATAACTATAGTAACACGTGAAAACCATTTTGGAGGAATAGTATGATGGGTCAGACAGATCTGGTTATCAGAAGTTTTATCTTCTTTTTGACCAGAATCTGAATCATTAATTTGCTAATTATCAGATGGAACATCTTGATCAAATTGTTTGTCAATTTGAAAACGTAAAAATTCTTGTTTTAAAACATTATTTTCAGTTTTAAGATTGTTGATCTTAGATTTGAGTTCAATGATCTCTTTTTTGATAAAATTAATTTCATATTGTAAATCATCGGTAGAAACAACTTCGGATTTTTTCTTTTGAAATCTCTCCAAAGTGTCTTGAAAACTAATTCTTTGTTTAGAAGTTTTTGGTTCTTGATGAACCATAGTCTTCTTAAGCTTAAGAAAGTATTATTCTTTGAACTCAGGATTGGTAATTTGGGAAATTAAATTTAGTAAAAGATTTTCTTGTTCTTCAGCTTTGGATAGAACATTAATTGTTTTATTCAAAAATTTGCAACAAAAATCATTACAATTGCGACCTAGCTTGATATCAGGAGAATCAAGAGATTTAGCTTTTGAGTGATATTCTGAATCATTGGAGCTGATCTCATGGTCATCGAACGGTGAAGTAAAATGTGTTTCTAGGAGTCGAAACAATTCTTCTTGATCAATGAGATTAATATTCAACTGATTAAGCTTCTTTTTGAATTTATTGGGCTTCTGGGGACATTTATCAGCAAAATACCCAGATTTGCCACAATTGTAACAATTTCCTTTTGAAAAATTCTTTTTCTTAGGAAAAGATTTAGTTTTAGAAAAAGGTTTTTCAGAAGATTTTTTATAAAAATCATCACGAGGTTTTCTCCTTGTTTCCCCACGAGGTTTAGAAAACTTAGTAAAATATTTCTGCTTCCGTCTAGATGGAGCAACAGGAGGAAAGCCATATTGTTGACAAAAATTACTCATTTCATGTTTGGCTTTCTTGTTGTTCTTCAGCTGTTCACGAAGCATTTTTTGATTATTACATATACGGATATCAAATTTCTTAATTATACTACAAATATCACCATACGTGTCATTGTCATAATTAAGAAATCTCGAGATATTGGTAAGTTCATCTTTGACTTTATGAGCAAATAAACGAGGTAATCCATCAATAAATTTTTCTTTCCAGTAAGGCTTCTGATTGTCGTCATGGAGCATTATTCTAGAAATAAAAACATCTAGATACCAAATATAATCGGACATTGTATGACATCTTAAATTATTCAAATAATCAGAAATACGATTGGTAATGTTGGAAGGAGTACCAATAAAATGTTTAATAATAGTGTAGATTAAAGTATTAACACAATCAGGGTGAGCTCTCCCAATAGTTTCATAAAAAACAGGCAACCCTTTTTCATTACACTTTATAGCATTCTGAATGGTTGTCTTAGTTTCATTAGTGAGATGTTTATCCTACCAATTACATAAAACACCACAAAAACCATTGGTTAAAATCAAAACAATATCAGATTGTTGAATATTGTTATTAATGTAAGCATTAGCAACTAAAGACATTTTCCTCATGGTATTAATGATTTCTTGTTTAGATAGTCCGTCAATATTCCATTCATAAATTTTATCAGTAAAATAAGAAGATTGGGTTTGAAAAACTTTTTCTTCAAATCCTAAATCAGGAGGAGTAGGTCTGTAATATCAGTTCTTCGTCAGATTCATTAGTTTGGGTCCTTTTGAAGAAAGTATGGTAATTTCAGGTTTTAAATTAAAATCATGAAAATTATTTTCAAGTAAATCAATTTCTTTGGCTATAGAGGAGTCATCATCAGATGATTCTTCCGTGGTTTCAACAAGAACAAGGTCTGGCCCATCGCCGTTTAAGGCACTGATAGAAGGTTGTTTTTTCTTAAGGTTAGAAAGCATTTGATTAATTTTATCTAAGGTTTTGGCCTGGGTGTCTTTACTTGGAATTTTTGGCATTTCCTTAGGTAAAATAATTAAAAGTTTTTCAACAGTTTGTAAAATAAATTTTGACTTATTTTTTGGATAAACCAAAGGATTTTTAATATTTAAAATAGAGTTAGAAGATGAAGCAAAAACATGTTTCTCAGCTTTTTCTTCTATTCTATCTAACTGTCATCAGATCGTGTGAAGAGTAAGGTTTACAAAATTATTTTGGTGAATAATCTTATTTGTTTTTTTTAAAATGTTGTCTTCAGTTGGATCATAGGACACAGTTTGAGAGATTTTGAAAGGAGAAGCAGATATTTCGATTCTTTTATGATCAATGAGAACTGTATCCAAAGGCGGGTGACTGGATTGGATCACCATTTTGCATTCTTCCTTTACAAAATCGGTTTTAACAACATTTAAACTATTTTTTGAAACATAATAATTTTCAAGAAAATCAAAGAAAAGAATGTGCTTTTGAAGTTCATTCATTTTTTCTTTCCATTTTCGTTTAACACGAAGTTTTTCAAAATTAGAAAAAGTAGCATGATAAGTTTTCATTTATCACGGTTTTTTTTGGAATTGTACTCATTAAAAAGAGCAATTAAATCATATTTAAAAGAAGCATTTAAAACAGTAAGACTATGATGAATTGGAGGAATGGGTGCAGCCATATCAGAAGTTGTAGGAGACAGAGATGAAGCATCTTCGTCTTTATCAGCTTCTTCCTTTATAGACTTACCCTTAGATGTCCCAGCATCTTTAGCAGAATAATAAGCAGAAGTAATCTGAGAAGATATTGTGAGTTCTTTCAGTTTTAAATCAGGATTAATAGGTAAATCAAGGTTTGGTTGGGCTGTCTTAGCTGAATCTTCCAGAAATTGTTAGAGTTTTTGATATCTCCTTACTGGAATCTAGGAAGCAGAACCAACAGGGCTGTCTTAGCTGAATCTTCCAGAAATTGTTGGAGTTTTTGATATCTCCTTACTGGAATCTAGGAAGCAGAACCAACAAAAGAAGATCTAGACCTCGTAAAAGAATTTCTTCTTAAGCTTGAAGTACTAGTCTGATCAAAACTAATTTTTACGGTTTCATCCAAAAATTGTTGAATATAATCTACGTTACAATAAAGAGGAATATGTTTGGCAGGAGGAACTTCATTTTCTAAAATCCATTCATTAAGAAGAATTCATTAGGAAGAATAACATCTTTCCAAAAAATCAGTTTTGGAATTTGAACATTCGCATATGGAGTAGAACTCTGAATAAGAAGAGTTTTACCCGCAGTTAAATAGCTTTTGCATTTAAATTTGTTTTCAAAATACGATAATAAATTCGGTAAACAAGAGCAAGATGTTTGCTTTCTTCTAGCATGTCATAGCCAGAAGTTGAAATATTTAACATTAAAGCTTTAATGATATGCATCTAAAGCAATTGTAATATCAGGAAAACAATTGAAATGAACAGGTCCTCCAAATGGAGAGGATTGAATTATGCCAAGAACACTAGTTTCAAAATTACTAAAACAAGCATCTCGTAAACACAGGAGAACAGAAGCATTGATGCCTTTCCTAGTTAAAGGTTTGACAACAACTTGAACGGAACTAATATGCAAAAATTTGAATCCTTTTGTTAAGAAATTTTGGATTTTTTTCTTGGTAAAAAGATAACATTTTTCTTGAGATTTTGAGATAGCATAGGTTTGTTCTACTGTTCTAACATTAAAAGCAGTGATAAAAGAGATTGAAGCCAAGAAGTTTGGTAAATAGAGTTTGAAGCAATTTTTGGAATAGTCCATTGATTAAAATTATTTGGAGCAGTATCATCAACAGAACAATCTTCCTCATTAATTATATCAGGTGGTAAGGACGACCTGGAACTAATGGTTGAATTAGATCTAAACATTCTACTCATTTTGTTTTTAAAAAAACCAGTTCTTCGCACTTCAGTGCCTAGGTACTCGCATCTCACCCCTATACCTAGCTGCCCTAATGCTATCCCAGTAAGACGGGTCTTACAAGGTTCTGGGTTTTTTGAAGAAAGAACAACAAGACAAAGTAAGAATTCAGAGATTGGGTTGTAAAAAAACAAAACAAATGAAATGAAGAGAAGTAATTCAACAAGACAAAGTAAGAGCCAAATGGCTTTGATCCCAAAAATGAACAGTGATTATTGTTCATTCACATGGAAGTAGGATGCTCTTGTTGTCTTTCTTAACTTTGATTGCGCGAAAGTCTTCTATCAGCACGAAAAGTAGTCTTATTTTGTCATCTTGTGTCAGTGGATCATTCATCATCAGATAGTCTTGGGGTATCTTTTGAATCATGCCCGAATATGTTGCTGTATGGATCAGCAACTAAAGCTTCAGATGATGCTTCTAACTTTTCATATCCGTTAGAATTATCTCTTTTTAAAGACTTCTTTAATAGGTAAATTAAATCCTTTTTGGTAAGTCCATCTAGAGCATTTTTCTTTTTGGATTTAGAGGATTTATCATATTTAACCGAAGGAGAAGCAGTTACTTTTTCTTTCGTTGAAGTATTGGCAGTAGGGGCCTGGATTAGTGGATACCCAAGTAATGAATTATGATCAATAGCAGGAAATTCCTCTTTATTTTTTAAATTTGGAACAGTTTGGGAAAATTCTTTGATAACCGCATCAATAATATCTTGAGTGTGGAGGTATCTATCCCACCACTTAACAAAACAGAACTGATATAGTAAATCACCATTTCTCTCGTAAATCCATTTCATGATCCATGGAGTTTTGAACCATTTACAGAAGTGGAGCGAGTAAGGAAATTTGGCAGTATGTCGGTTCAATTTTGGGCAAATAGCATTGGCAAAATATTTGTAAGTTTTGTAAATCTCAGGGATGGGTTCGAACTGGTCCCACCATTTTAAGAACGAAAGATGAAGTTTTCCATTAAACTTCTTTTCAAAATTGAGGAACCATGAGTGACTCATGTCAGGTGTTTGGAACAACATAAATTTGAACTAGGCATCAATGTAATCATAATAATTGTAAATTACTTCAGAATCAACAAGTCTTTTGGAAGTAAAGAGGTGAGTACCTCAGTCTTCTATGATGATGCGTGAAATATAAGCACTGTGATAAATTAGTTTTGTTTTATCCGTTTTATCATAAATGAGTTTTATGATAATGGATTCAGTTTGAAGCAGAATACTGGAATAATATTGGAGGGTTTTTGCAGAATTCTTTGGAATCAAGTGGCAATTAGGGGGGAAAATAATATGAAGTAATTTTGAATGGATCTGTATATATAGAATAATTTGGTTCTATATAAAACAAGTTCCATGAAAACATTTTTTTGAGATACTCAGTTTTTGAAGCAAGAAGAAAATACTGAGTAGTTTTTACAGATGAAATAGGTCTGGCATAAGAATCATAGAGGGTTGAAACAGTTAAAGCAAATGAAGCAAGTTTAGTAGTAGGAATACTACCTAAAGTGGTAAACCTATTGACAATCTCAAGAGAGAAGCAGGCTCATTGTAACACCCGGGCCCAGCCGAGCCCACTTTACAAAATTTTTAAATTTATAGTTATGAAAAGCCCATATGGAATTTCCAGTAAAATTTTTTTGAAGAGAATTCAGGTTTAAGATATTTTTGGCAGATTATAATTTTTTTCAATAGGTTTGATAATTGAGTTTAAAATCTCTTATTAGACCAAGTGAATCTTCACTCGAAAAATTTATGAAACTAGTGTATTTCCTTTTAGGTTGAGTCGAAATCAACTTAAGGAAAAAGACCATGGGCCATATATATATATACATATATATTTTAGGCCGAAAAGCCCAGGCCCGTAGAAACTAGTTAGACTCCGTCATGTTCGGTTTCCTGTTTCATGCACGCTCCTTCGTTCTGTTTCTCTAGGTTTTTATCTGTTTACTCAAAATGTCTTTTATATATATTAAGCATCCTGAACCCTAGATTATGTGCCGCTCCTCCCCTTCTTTAAAGTGTCAAACCGAGATCTCCACTTTGCTGCCTCCGTCGCGATCTCCTCCGCCAACAGCCAACAAACCCACGCACGGAACCACCGTATTCCACCACAGAAGCTCCAGGCTCTCCGCAAGCTACAAACCTTCGTCGCAGCCATGCACCACCGAGAGCCACTTCGCGAACCCAGCCACCCTCGGAGCCAGCTCCTTTGCATCTTCATTACCAACCCAACACACACGTACGAAACCGTTGCCACCACCCTACACCAAACACAGCCGCTGCCCAGCCCCAGTAACAACCGGCAACTTTGTACCGAGAGCCATCAACATACAACAACCACCACTGTCAACCGCCCCTGTTTTGCAAACTAAAAACAGAGCATTTTCACTCAACCAACTCACTGCCCATAAGCCACCGCCCCACCTGATGTCACAGCTACAAGTAGCGCCGCCGCATTGCTGTTCTCTCGGTGAGTATCCCGTGCGGTCTCGCTCTCCCCCCTCTCGGCTTACTCTCACTCTCCCACCTGCTCATCTCTCTCTGCCTCTCTCGCGTTCGCCGCCGCACGCCCTCCCCAACTCGTCAGCCACGCCACCACGGATTTTTCCAGCCTAGCCGTCGCACGCGGCCCTAACTTATCCTGGTGTAAGTTCCTGCCGCTACTCACATTTTGGCCGTTTGTTTTCATTTTGTTACTGTTAGTTATTTAAAAAGTAAACTGTTTTGTGTCTCGGGTAACCAGATGAAGGGTGTTATTACCCTTTATGCCCTTTTATTTTTTGAAAACATTTTTTTGATTATGTATTTTGCAGTTGATACGTGGCTGCATGTGATTTTTATTTTTTGGATTTAGGCGCATGCGGATTTATTTTGTTAACTTGTTTTCTTTTTTTCAGAGACTAATATTTTTATCGGAGAATTTATTAAGTAAACAAATATTGATAAATTTTTGGAATGATCAGTAAATTTAAAATCTTATTTTGAATCATTTTAAAAGAATTTTTTATTTATTTAAATAAAAGTATGAACTTCTACTTATAATGATTTCGAGATAGTTATGTTATTTAGTTTTATAAATCACAATAAGATCCCAATAGTAAATAAATTAGACTTTTAATGTTTAGGTCGAAGTTATTAATTGGACATTGATGATTTTAAAAATGGATGATATATTTTGAGGTTATGAGAATAGGTTTGAGGAATTAATTAAAATAGGTTATTTTATAAGCTTATGCTTAAATATCGAATACGTGATTGATTGGAAATTTACGAGAATTACGTGATTATCTTATAGGCGACGACTGATAATTATTCGACATTGTTGAGGAAATTTTCGAAAAGTTAAGAAGTCTAGGTAAGCGGGGTTCCTATATTAGATTTTGCATAAAATAAAATGATCTGAGATCGATTTTGAAAAATATGCATATTTTGTTATGAAATGAAATTTTGGAAACGATCTCAGTTATTTGTTCTACATTACTCATGAAACTCTATATAAGAAGAAAGTAATTTCTTTCATGACTGGTGTAGACATGAGCTTATTTTGACATTCTGTTTCTGAACTGTGTAAAAGAGAGCGAATATGAAATTTTGTGCATAAATGATATTTCTGTGATCTGATTCTGTTCTGTTCTGAAAATGTTTTGTACTCTGATATGATATGATGTGATTTTTGAAACCTCTAGCATGACATTCTGTTTCTATTCTGTTCTGTTCAGATCTTACCATGGGTGTAAAACTATGGCCTCTGTTTGGGTTGGTACTAACTTCTCTGTTTCTAGTGCATCCACTTTGGAAACAGAGTGATCTTTTATGTGTTCTTTCCTGTGTGCACACTCAGGGCATTATATGATATGATATGACATGATATGATAAGATGAAAATGTTCAGTTATGTTATGCCAAAGGGTTTTTTTTTTAATATGAAAATGGTTTATGAATATGAAAAGGTTGAAAAATCGCTCTGATTTTCTGATAATACATTTTGAGATGTGCATATGAAAATGAAATGTTTTGTTTCTGCATACTGAATTTTCTGAAAATGCTCGTGTTTACATACTAGTATATGTTCTCTGCTTACTGAGTTGTTGATAACTCACCCCTATCTCCATAATATTTTTCAGATGATTTGAATATTTCAGCTGAGGATCAAGAATATGAAGCATGGGTGAGATGAGTTAAGAATAATGGATTAAGTATAGAAGGTTTATATGAGTATTGATGATTCTTATTCAGTAAGTTTGTTGTGATTTGATGATGTGATATGTTGGAAGGTTAATGCTTATATTAAGACTTTGTGTTGTCTTAGTTTAATTATACCAGAGTAATTGATGTGTGAATATTTTGTGTAATAGAGAAAAATTAGAGTATAACGGGGCGTTACACTCATTCTTGATGAGCTTGGTGCTAGGAATAAGAGGGGGAACAACAATCTGTTTTCCTTTGTCATTTTTCTTACTCATGGTTTCTGTAAGAATTCAGGGGTAAGGAAATCAAGAATGGAATTATCAGATCCTTTAATGTATTCAAAAATAAAAAACACTTAAAATAGCTTGTCATCGGGCAAAAATATATTTTGATGCAATGTTTTCAACATCTTTTTCTAAAACATATTTAGCACTTTTGCAATCAATGTGCAATAAAAAATTTTTATTTAATAAATCACTTTGAAATTTAGAGATGCATAGTAATATAGATAATATTTCTTTCTTAATAGTACTGTAATTACGTTGTGCATTATTCCTAACTCCAGAATGGAAGCGAACAATTTGTTCAGTTGAGGCTGGTGAAATAATTTGTTTCAGAATGCCACCATAACCAATGTCAAAGGCATCTGTTTCAACAATTTTAAAAGAACCAGAAATAGGGATATCAAGACAAAGAAGAGTTTTGACATGTGTCTTGATTTGTTTAACAAGATTAGTATGAATTTCTGACCAAACAGGAGGATTACTATGTAGCCTTTCAAAGAGGGCGACATTGTTTCCTCATATTTTGGTAGAATTCAGCAACATAGTTGATGGAATCAAGGAATCTCTGCAACTGTGTTTTATCCAGAATGATGTCAGAAAATTTGTCAACAAATTCAATAGCCCTATTGATGGGTTTGATTTTACTTTCAGAAATATCATAACCAAGGAATCTAATTTTGATTTGAAATAATTTAATTTTTTTATAAAAAAACAACAAGACCATTTAATCTAATGGTATCTAGAAACAAATTTAAATGTTTTCAGTATTCATCAATAGATTTGGCAAATACAAGGACATCATCAATGTAAACAATAGTAAAATGGTTAATGAGTTGAAAATATCATTCATGATATTTTGGAATTCACTAGGGGCATTTTTGAATCCAAAAGGCATCACATTCCACTTGTAGTGACCAAAGGGGTAGTAAAAGCAGTCTTATATTTATCTGACTCACTAATCTGAAACTGCCAAAATCCTGACTTTAGGTTAAATTTAAAGATAACTACAGCATCACAAAGCCTATGAATCAAATCATTCTTATTGGAGATATGATATCTAATCCACTGTAAGACTTTATTCAAAGGTTTGTAATTAATTACTAGGCGGGGTGTTCCTCTCTCAATTTTTACATTTTTCTGGATATAAAAGTAGCATAAGACCAAGGAGAATTGCTATGCCTAATAATCTTTTTATTAAGTAAATCATCGATTTCTTTTTTGCAAAATTCTAAAGTCTCGCTATTTATTTAAATAGGACGAGCTTTAGTTGGACTATTTTTTTCATAAAAATCTTTAATATAAGGTAAAAAAAAAAACATGTTTCTTCCTATACCAAAATACATTTGGAAGATCAGAACAAACATCATCAATCAAACGATTGTTAAAATCATCAATTTTGGATTAAAGTAAGGTACTGGACGATTGTTCAGAAATCTTTTTGAATTTGATTTCCTGTTGAAGGAAATTCAAATGTTTAATTTTTTGAAAAAAGTAAATATTTCAGACTTTTGTCAGTATCGATTTCAAATCTTGAAGCAAATTTAAATTTGATTTTTTGTTCAAAAGGATCGGTAGTAATATCATCATTTTCAAAAAGAAATTGATATAAAGAGGAAATAAAAGGAATTTTCAATATGACTTTATCACACATATTTTGGACAAGCACAGACGAAATTTTAAAACAAACATTATCTTGACAAACATGAGCAGTATGTAGTTCATAGATGATCTTCATCTGTGAACCATTTGGAGTAAACAATTTTTCAATAGATTTTTCATAATATTTACTAGGTATGAATCCTTCCTGGATACAATTCATATCTGATCCGGAATCAATCATTGCAACAATAGAAAATTGGAATTTAAGGCAAACAACAATAGTAACTCTTGAAAACCATTTAGGTGGAATAGTATGATGAATTAAACAGATTTGGTTATTAGAAGATTTCTCTTCCTTTTGACTAGAATCAAAATCATTTACTTGCTCATTATCAGAAGGAATATCCTGATCAAGTTATTTATCAATTTTAAATCATAAAAATTATTGTTTTAAAACATGATTTTCAGATTTGAGATTATTGATCTCAGTTTTGAGTTCAATAATTTCTCTTTTAATAGTATTAATTTCATGTTGTAAATCGTTAGTAATATCTTTGAATTTTTTCTTTTGAAATCTCTCTAAAGTATCTTGAAAATTAATCCATTGTTTAGAAGTCTCTTGTTCTTGGCTAACCATAGTCTTCTTAAGCTTGAGAAGATATTCTTCTTTGAACTCAGGATTAATAATTCGGGAAAACAGAGTTAATAAAAAATTTTCTTGTTCTTCAGTTTTGGTTAAAACATTGATTGTTTTACTCAAAGATTTGCAACAAGAATTATTACAACCAAGCTTAATATTAGGAGAATAAGAGGATTCAGTTTCTGAGTGATATTCGAAATCACTAGAATTGAATTCATTGATGTCAGATGAAGAGGATTTTGTTTCTACGAAATAGATCTTCTTAATCATTGGCATTAATATTCAATTGATTAAGCTTGTTTTCTAATTTATTGGGCTCCTTGCGACATTTATCAGCAAAATGCCCAAGTTTGACACAATTAAAACATTATCCTTTTGAAAAAATTTTGAAATCTTTTTTCTTAAAAAAAGGTTTTTTAGTAAAAGTTATTTTATAAAAATCATTAGGGGTTTTCTCCTTTTCCCACCATGAGGTTTACAAAATTTAGTAAAATCTTTTTGCTTTTGTCTAGATAGAGCAACAGGAGGAATGCCAAATTGTTCACAAAAAATTTCTATTTCATATTTAACTTTCTTTCTTTGGTGAAATAGAATAGTATATATAATATATAATTGGGTACTTTCACAAATATATATATATATATATATATATATACAATGCATGGGCTGTGGTCTTTTGAGAGCAGCTAATCTATTTATTTTTTCTTACGCAAATTAGTCGGCCCTTGCAAGGTGCAACTAGCACGACGCGGTAGTACTTTCCCCCTTTTTTCCTTGGGCGGTCCGGCACTAATCAATGAATTATACGTCAACGCAAATACTTATAAACCCGGACGATTGGGGTACCGCGTTGTTTTCCATTCTAATTTCTAGCTAGTCGTCCGGGTTTATATATATATATATATAGAAATTCTACATTAAAGTCTTACACCTCACACATTTATTTGATCAATATGTGATTTGTTATTTTTATCTTTCCATCTTAAAACGATTCNCAATGCATGGGCTGTGGTCTTTTGAGAGCAGCTAATCTATTTATTTTTTCTTACGCAAATTAGTCGGCCCTTGCAAGGTGCAACTAGCACGACGCGGTAGTACTTTCCCCCTTTTTTCCTTGGGCGGTCCGGCACTAATCAATGAATTATACGTCAACGCAAATACTTATAAACCCGGACGATTGGGGTACCGCGTTGTTTTCCATTCTAATTTCTAGCTAGTCGTCCGGGTTTATATATATATATATATATATATATAGAAATTCTACATTAAAGTCTTACACCTCACACATTTATTTGATCAATATGTGATTTGTTATTTTTATCTTTCCATCTTAAAACGATTCCATAAAAATGAACTCACAAACTTATATAGTTTCATATAATATATTAAATCTACTTTATAATAAAAATAACTTTACAATCTAACGTTGTACAGCTATATCAAATTACACTAGTTTATAAATTTACTTTCGTGAGATTTGTTTTTCCTAAATATTTCTCATATTAGTTTATCAAATTATATGGATAATATTTTCTAGTCTAACTATTATTTCTAATTTTACTTTTTTTTTTTTTTAAATAGTTGATTCTTAATTTATTGTCTAGTTTGTAAAACCATATATATATATATATATATATGTCTACATACACATGTAACATGTTAATGGATCATGCGATTCTTACCTGGTTTGGCATTTGAGAGAACTCTTAAACACTCTCACTATTATTNCAGTTTATAAATTTACTTTCGTGAGATTTGTTTTTCCTAAATATTTCTCATATTAGTTTATCAAATTATATGGATAATATTTTCTAGTCTAACTATTATTTCTAATTTTACTTTTTTTTTTTTTTTAAATAGTTGATTCTTAATTTATTGTCTAGTTTGTAAAACCATATATATATATATATGTCTACATACACATGTAACATGTTAATGGATCATGCGATTCTTACCTGGTTTGGCATTTGAGAGAACTCTTAAACACTCTCACTATTATTATTTACTTTATTATTACTTTTCACATACTTTTTTTTACTATTCATTACTTTTCACATATTTTTTACTACTATTAAATATTCTTTTATTACTTTTTCACTACTATTCACAAACAATTTCACTATCTAAACTTATTGTAGGAAGCCGATCGATTATGCATTTGTGATTATACGTCGTCATTTGATTAATCTTGGTTTGAGAATTAATTCCGACGTGGCAGCAGTTTTCCACCCCCAAAGAAAATGTTTTCTTGCGAATGTGAAGGCCGGAAAGGCAATATGCATGGCTGCCCAACTGCATGACTAATTGGGTCTTACCTCAATTCCTCATTGATAAACCTTGACGTCCTAAACCAGTTGCTTCTTGGTCCTATGTAAATGGAATATTTTACTTGTTGGTCCAAATTATTAACGTATACTTCATGTTCAATTGACTAATATGTTCAAGAAAAATGGGTCTGCTTTCACAATTCAGATCACACGATCCCGCCACATATAACATACTAGACACGATTATTAGCAGTGATCTATAAATAGCATCCAATCCATGAGCCTTCTGCAACATCCATCCCTACACCTTAATTGCTTGCTTGATTTCACCATTTAATAGTACTCATGGCTGCTAAAAGATCTCCCCTCTTCTCCTTGATCACTCTCGGCCTTCTCCTTGCCCTCATTCCTCTCCTTACTCATGCAACAACTCCACCTCACTCTCCTGACCAAAAAACATCACCCTTTGGATTTCTCAAGCATCTTCAGGGATGCCACAAGGGTGAGAAGCTCAAAGGTATCCATAACCTCAAAATGTATCTTGAAAACTTTGGTTATTATCACAAAACCAAAAACAACACCCATGCCAATGACGATGATTTTGATGAACTCTTAGAATCTGCCGTCAAAACATACCAGCAAAATTATCATCTAAAGGCCACTGGGACTTTGGATGCTGAAACGGTATCAAAGATGATGATGCCTCGTTGTGGCGTAGCAGATATCATCAATGGTACAAACTCGATGCAATCGGGCAAGAAGAAGCATCACCACCGCAAGGGCTCATTTCATACCGTCTCTCATTATAGTTTCATGTCTCCAAGTGCCCCAAAGTGGCCAACCTCAAAGTATCATCTCACCTATAGGTTTCTCCCAGGAACCCCAACTCAAGCCATGAGTCCCGTCGCACAAGCTTTCCGAACTTGGGCAGGAAACACGCACTTCACCTTCTCGCAGGCTCAAGGCCAGTCAAATGCAGATATCTCTATTGGTTTTGGAAGGAGGAATCATGGAGATGGGTTTCCTTTTGATGGAACTGGTGGAACCCTTGCTCATGCATTTGCGCCAACAGATGGAAGATTCCATTATGATGCAGATGAGCGTTGGAGCGTGGGTGCTACTCCTAATGCATATGACTTGGAGACAGTTGCTTTGCATGAAATTGGGCACCTTCTTGGACTCGGGCATAGCTCAGTTCAAGGAGCAATCATGGAACCCAGTATCTCTCCAGGAGTGACTAAAGGCTTGCATGCAGATGATATCGCAGGAATCAAAGCCTTATATAATGTTTGAGAAATGTCTAAGACTTTAATGGGAGTAGATTATTATAGAATAAAGCATTTGTTGCTTATAAAATAAACTGTGACGATGATCGAAGTAGGCCATATTGTTTTGGCAAGAAGAGGGATATAATAGTACTTAATAAATTAGCTGTTAAGATTTATGTCTTAAAACATTAGATTGAATTTTCACTTTATTAATAAAGTCAAACTTAAATAATCGTGAATATCTTGTTAATTTGGGCAATTATAACTCCTAAGATGAATTGATGTGCTCACTTAAGGAGAAAAGGGAAATTAGATGCTAGAAATATTATGAAATGCATAGAATTTAAGTAGATGCAAGGAAAGAAATAATTAAACTGGAAAACTAGTAATGAGAAACACAAAAAATAATAAGTTAATAACAATTCTAAAAGGATAAAAAATGGATTAAAAAGATTTGGCCACATGACTAGGATAAGATTATTAACAGTGCACTATATTTTTCCGTCTTGGTCTCCTTGATCTGTCTCCTATTCCTTGGGCCTCATTCCCCTTCTTTCTCGTGCAAGAACTGCGCAGTAGTTGACTCGGATGACCAAATTAAAAATCATCGTTAGGCCGGATGTCACAAGGGTGACAACGTGGCTTGTAATTCGAAAGTTGCTGAAGCATAAGCAAATCATGTAAATCTAAATTTTTTATTTGTATTGTCTAATAATATTTTTGTTATTTAAACTATCTCTAATCTTTTTTTTTTCTTTTTTTTTAATTTTTTAATTTATATATATAGGACAAGGTGGTATCACTTAAGAAACTGTTGTGACTCCTTTTGATGAATCAGCTGTCAACGATGTTAAGATCTTTTCTCAAGTTCTTGGACCACGTTCTGGATATTTGAGGGGCTTAGTGTGACGCCCCGACTCCCACATACAAAACTATACATGAATCGTGACTTCAGGATGGTGACAACACGGGTCACTCATCTCAATAATAAGTGTTCAAGTGTGTGCAACAAGCAAAAAGTGCACAACAAAACCGCAGAAGATAATATAAATAAGTCAACAAAGTACCAGAATTTGTTTAATACAAATATCTAAAAACAAAAGTGTTTAAAAACAATACCAATATCTCAAAAATAATACAAAAGCTGAAATACAAATATGAGTGATCCCAGATCACTCCTCCGACGGAGCCAACACCTCAGGCTCAGCACCTGCAACATCAACATCAAAATCTACAGTATCAAAAACGGTACCACAGGTAAGTTATAATCCAAACAACTCTGAGATAGAAACACATTTATGCAACCAACCATGCATGCATATGATGCAATATGCATGAAATCCAAAAATATCATTTTTTCCAAA
Organism: Pterocarya stenoptera; assembly: GCA_003123785.1. Classification (NCBI taxonomy): domain Eukaryota; kingdom Viridiplantae; phylum Streptophyta; class Magnoliopsida; order Fagales; family Juglandaceae; genus Pterocarya; species Pterocarya stenoptera. The sequence continues at coordinate 85,016 of QEOT01000003.1, read as the reverse complement.
AATGAATATTTTTCAACACACGCCAAAATCCCATTTTTGCCCTAAAACATTTCTAATAAAACATTTCCACCATTTTTCCTGAAAATGGCCCAAAACAATAATCCATCATTTTCCCAGAAAATGACTCACACAAATCTTTTATCCAACACACGCAATTTTCTCAGAAAATAGCTATTTTTCCATTAATCCATATGCACCATGGTCTCCCCTAGGGACCATCCGCACGTCCTGGTTGCATAACGAGCGATGCCCAGTTCCGCACCAGTGCGTTCGTGGCCAGGCATCCTCTAGCCCCCACCAGCAGAAGGGCCACAGAGTCGGCAGGTAACTCGTCCGATCCCGTTGTCGCCCGGTGATAACCTAGGGGACATCACTCAGTATATTCCGCTCTCGAGTGACCAGAGGAGCTCCACCAAGATCATACCCCATCTTGGCTTGGGTTCGTGATATACAAGCACCCAAAATCCATTCCACACATGAAAACCCAGTTTTCAAATCTCTACATGAACATGAATGCAATTACCCGAAAACCCATTTTTCATTTACAAACATGATCATGCGTGCACATGCAATGGACCAGACACAACCTCAATATCCAACAACCAACTAAATCACAATATAACCAAACACATAAATAATTCCATCCTCCAATCCATCCGACCCCCGACTCCTCGGACTTAGTCCGGAATAACCAACCAGAATACAGTAAAATGGGTTAGTGCAAAAAAATATTTAAATCTCAAAAGATGTTTGAAAATATACTTACAGCGCTATATAATAATTTTCGGAGGATCAATGATGAACTAGAAGCTCCAAAACAACAACTCCACAGTGTAAAAATACACTGGCCGTGGGTCTCAAAAATTCATTTTGGAACAAGGTCAAACCAAGACTCAAAATTGATAAGGTAGGGCCTAGGGAGATCGGTGAAGCTAATGGTGGTAGCTTTTGGCCGTAGGTGGCGGCGCAAGTGGTGGTTTAAGGCCAAAAGGGTCAAATCGGATATGTAGATAATGGGGCTTCACCGGTGACGGATCGGAGCTGGGGTTGGATCCAATGGGTTGCTAGGAGGTCGAGAAAGAAGTGGTGAAGAAATGGTGGCCGGAGACTGCTCGACGGCGGCACAGCGACGCAAGGAACGCCGCGGCTTTGAATTGCTCGTGGAGGCTAACGCCGGCAAGGTAGGGGCTAAGATTGGAGGTGAGAGGTCGTTGGCCGGTGGGGGAGGCAATGGGCTGGGCGGTGAGGGACACGGCGGCGCCAGGTGGAGGACGAAGGAACGGACGAAAGAGAGAGGGAGAAGCTGGGTCGCGCGGGAGAGAAACCGAGAGGAAATAAAGATAAGAAAGAAAGAAAAGAAAAGGAAGAGAAAAAGAAATGAGGAAAAGGAAATATGGGAAAAAGAAATGAGATCCAATCCTCATAATTTGGGTCACAAAAATGATCAAACGAAAAAGATTTCAAAATAGTAAATTAAATAAAATANGGAATTGCTCGTGGAGGCTAACGCCGGCAAGGTAGGGGCTAAGATTGGAGGTGAGAGGTCGTTGGCCGGTGGGGGAGGCAATGGGCTGGGCGGTGAGGGACACGGCGGCGCCAGGTGGAGGACGAAGGAACGGACGAAAGAGAGAGGGAGAAGCTGGGTCGCGCGGGAGAGAAACCGAGAGGAAATAAAGATAAGAAAGAAAGAAAAGAAAAGGAAGAGAAAAAGAAAGGAGGAAAAGGAAATATGGGAAAAAGAAATGAGATCCAATCCTCATAATTTGGGTCACAAAAATGATCAAACGAAAAAGATTTCAAAATAGTAAATTAAATAAAATAATTCAAACGCAGTGAAAGGCTTAAATAGACCAACAATAATTTTAAAACCCATAAACAAACTAATTTAAATTAAATCACTTTAAATGCAAAACAGTAAATAATAATTAGAAAGCACATGATAAAATAATTTTCATAACTTAAAATATTATAAAATAATATAATAAAAGCCCCATAATTTTAAAATAAGAGAACTAATATTTAAATTAATTAAAATAATCATTTAATTAAAATACACTAAAATACAGGGTGTTATACTTAGGATGTTGTGTGAAGCCTTCCTCAACATCATCATCATCTCCTAAAGTTAGATCGAATAACAACTATCAAGAATTAGAGGAAGCAATGCTCAAGATAGAACATTTGAGGTCCACGCAAAGAGAGTTGCAGACTAAATTAGATTAGGCAGTGGATTTAGAGGCGAGATTAGAACAAAACATGCAGAAGAAGATGGAGATTCAATCCCAAAAAATGTTCGAACAATGGCAATCAATAATGTCCCAAAACTCTATGCCACCATAATCCTAAAACTTATTTTCTTTACTTGTCTTTTTATTATACGGACTTAAACATTTGAACAAATGTGATGCTTTAATTACAATATTTAATATTAGTTTCATATTTTGAATTAAGAGTTATGTATCATGAGTATCGTTCGAATATAAAATACCCAAATCGAGTTGTAAATTGAAATTTATTAACCTTCGAACGCATTTTAACTTCTGTTCAAACTAGCAACCAAAACCATTCGAATGACTTAAGAACAATCAATTCTGATCGAATATATAAATTTTTCATTTGAATAGATTGCATGTTTGAACATTCAGACAAATAATAGTTTTTTCAAACACATTTGTCATTATTCGAATGTACCATATACCCCTTCGAATGTAAAAATTGAACCACCTGTTTGAACAAATGTTTTCAACTCGAACGTACATGAATCATGTTCGATTAGATTAATTTTGTTCAAACATAAATGTATTTGTTCGAACATAAATAAACTGTTCGAACACTCCATCCATTCGAACATGATCAAGTAAATTCGGCTGTTCAAACCAAATTTTGATAAGGTTCGAACAGATTCCAGGCCATCTGAACATAAAATGCTCCATTTGAGTAATTTTTTTAGACGAAAACACTTTGTCCCAAAATCAAAATCTCATTCAAATGCTTTCAACCGGTTCCACCTGATTTCGTCCCAAAAAAGCTTTTGAGACAGGCCTTTTGGGACAAATTAGAGATGAAAAGTTTTCATCTCTAATAACCTTTTGGGACAAAATTGTGGTTTTTTGGACGACAAATGTCGTCCAAAAATTTCATTCTCTTGTAGTGAGTTGAATATTTGAAATTGAAAAGTATTTGTGTTTGTGGTTTTTGGATATTAAGATGAGATAGGATGAGATGAGATGAAATGAGAGGCTTTCATTATCTAAATCTGGCCTTATTCTATAATGATCATCTATTCCCATTAATGATTGAGATGACCCTAAGCACCTTGACATTTTTCAAACATTATACAGGGCTTTCAAACCTGCAATGTCATCTTGGTTACTCCCATAGAGATGGTAGATTCCATGATTGCTCCTGGAACTAAGCTATGCCCAAGTCCAAGAAGGTGACCAAGTTCATGCAAGGCAACCATCTCTAGTCAAATGCACTTGGGTTTGCACTCATACTACTAGGCTCATATGCATCGTAATGGAATTTGCCATCTGTTGGGGCAAAAGTATGAGCCAGGGTTCCTCCAACTCCATCGAAATGATTCTTGTCTCCATCATGTTCTCTTATACCAAAACCAATAGTGATATCTGCTTTTCTATGGCCTGGAGCTTGCGAGAACATGAAGTGAGTGTCTGATGCCCATTTTCGAAAAGCTTGTGCAACAGAATTCCTGGCTTGAGTTAGGGTGCCAGGAAGAAATCCATAGGTGAAATGATACTTCAAGGCTGGCCACTTTGGAGCTCCTGGAGAGAAGAAAGTATAGTGAGAGACGATATGAAATGACCAATGGTGATTTTGATGCATCTTCTTGTCTGATTGCATCCAATTTGTACCATTAATGATATCGGCCATGCCACAATGAGGCATCACCACCTTTGGCACTGCTTCAGCATCTAAAGTCCTAGTGGCCTTAAGATGGTAGTTTTTTTGGGAAGTTTTGATAGCAGATTCTAATAATTCGTCATTAAAATCATTATCGTTGACATGGATGTTGTTTCTTATTTTGTGATAATAACCAAAATGCTCAAGATACATTTTGAGGTCATGGATGCCTTTGACCTTGTCACCCTTGTAACATCCTTGAAGATGTTTGAGAAACTCAAAGGGTGATGTTTTTTGGTTATTAGAGTCGAGTAGAGTTTTGCATGAGAAAGGAGGAGAACAAGACCAAGGAAGAGGACAAGAGTGATCAAGGAGAAGAGGGAAAAAGCTTTTGAAGCCATGACTACTAAGATCAATTGAAATCAAGCAATTAAGTTGTTGATCAATGTTGCAAATTAAAAGGCTGGTGCATTTTCTGAAAGTAATGGGCAATTTAGTGTTAAGAGTGCCTACAAGTTGTTCAGAGCTTCAACCAAGAATGTGATGGAAGGGGAGTGCTCAAGGACAATGTTATTGCAGAAGGTTTGGAAAAGAATCCGATCGATGCAGCTTCCTTCTAAGATTAAGATATTTGCTTGGAAAGCTTGTAAATATATTTTACCTTCAAAACACAATCTGAAAAAGAGGCAAGTATTTAATGAAGAGATATGTCAACTTTGTGGGGCTGAGATTGAGGATGTGGCACATGCACTTTGTTTTTACTCTTCTATAATAGAATGCTGGGATAAAATTTTTTCTAATGCTATAGCAGATAAGTCAGATAGCCTTTATAGTGATATTGCAATCAATATAAGTGAGATGGGAAGGAAGCAGGATTTAGAGTTGTTTCTTTCTGATCTCATGGAGTTGCTGGTACAGAAGGAATATTATGACTTTTGAGAAGAAGTGCTTGGATCCTGAAGAAGCTGTGGGACATGCTATGGCGTGCAGAAGGCTTTTAAAGAATTGAAAGGGAAACCTTTAACTGCAGTAAGGCACCATTGTAGATGGGAACATCCACCTCCAGGAGTTTTTAAATTAAATGTAGATGGGGCCATGTTTCCATCATGTTCTAGTGCAGGTATTGGGGCTATTCTAAGAGACTGTAAGGGAGAGGTACTAATAAGAGAGAACATGAAGTTATTGAAGTTGCAGGAATCGAAATGTTGGCTATCTTCAGGGGCCTTCAACTATGTGTTCATTTGGGGATTAACAACCTTATCATTGAAAGTGATTCCTTGATCCTAGTAAAGGACCTGCAAAAGACTGACCTATCTATGTCCATGATAGGCAATATTATCAAGGATGCAAAGCAGCTTATGGCAAGATTTAACAGTTGTGAAATTAGACGTGTTGACAGAATTTGTAATAAAGCAATACATAAGCTTGCAAGGTCAGCTGTTAATGATATTAGCTTGTGGTGGGGATATTTAATTCCCTGATGTAATTTCTCAAGTCTTTTGGATTGAGAGACTTTTGTAAGTTTGTTGTTTTGTTAATGAAGTATGTTTCCTAAAAATAAAATAAAAAAACTGTTGCATTTTCCAGNGGTAAAGGACCTGCAAAAGACTGACCTATCTATGTCCATGATAGGCAATATTATCAAGGATGCAAAGCAGCTTATGGCAAGATTTAACAGTTGTGAAATTAGACGTGTTGACAGAATTTGTAATAAAGCAATACATAAGCTTGCAAGGTCAGCTGTTAATGATATTAGCTTGTGGTGGGGATATTTAATTCCCTGGTGTAATTTCTCAAGTCTTTTGGATTGAGAGACTTTTGTAAGTTTGTTGTTTTGTTAATGAAGTATGTTTCCTAAAAATAAAATAAAAAAACTGTTGCATTTTCCAGATCTCGACCGCGTCGGTCCTTGCAACTAGCACGTCGCACGACATTGCTCCCTTTTTTTCCTTGGGCAAATAGACCGGCACTAAACATGAAGTATACGTTAATGTAAATACTAAACCAGGACGCGCGTTGCGTCCATTCTTCTTTTTAATTAATTTCTAGCTTATATATATATATAAATTAACTTGACCTCGATCAAATATTCCAGTACGCATGAAACGAGTTATAGAATTGTTTATGGAAGTAGCTGCATGGCCGGGTGTATTTCATTGGTAGACCATGCATGTGCATCACATATCTCAGCTGCACGCGTGACTACTTGGGATCCTCAAAGGGGCTCTTAAGCAAATATGACTAGTTGGGGTCCTTATAACATTGTAATAGAAAATTAGTATCCATTGGACCATTGTGCGCAGTAGTAAAAGAGAAGTGTTAGGTCTACCATAAAATTGATTTTATAAACTGGCGTATTTTAATGAGATACTTAAAATTTATTTTATAATACAATACTTAAAAAAAAATTAACTTATCATATTAAGTTGCATAAGTTTATAAATCTTCTTTTATTAGATCTTTTTGTAGATCAAACAATATTTCTCGTAGCAAAATAATAGCATACTGCATCGATCAATATATTGGTGGCCACCGGCCATAAAGGTAACTAGTCATGAGTAACCTTACTTTTTTTTTTAGTTATTCTTTCTAATTTTAGTTTATCAAATTATGTATAATATTCTCTAATCTAAAATATTATTTTCTAATTTTTATTTTTTTTAAGTTTATTTTTCAAATTTTCAATTGTTCTATTTTCAGTTCTTCAAATGTAACTTTATTTTCAATATTTTTTTGAAAAAATAGTTTATTCTTAATTTATTTTCTAGTTGTAAAAACGTTTGTCTACTGACACATGACATGAACATGTTAATAGTTGATTTTTTTGAACTTATTTTAAAATCCGATTATGCGTTTGTGACACTTGTTGGCATTTGATTAATCTTGATTTGAGAAGTAATTCCGACGTGGCAGCTAGTTTTCTATCCCAAAGAAATTAAATGTTTTGTTGCGAATGAAAAGGGAAGGGCAATATAGGAAGCGTATGGCTGCCAAACTGCATGATCACTTCATGGGTCTTACGTACCTCAATTCCTCATTGATAAACCTTGACGTCCTATATAAGGTCTCCGGAAGCAGCTTCTTGGTCCAAAATAAATGGATTAATTCATACTTGTTGGTCCAAGTTATTTACGTATACTTCATGTTAAGTTGACTAATATGCCCAAGAAAAATAGGCCTGCTTGATCCCGCCACATATAACATACTAGACGCGTACGGTTATTAATTAGCAGTGATCTATAAATAGCATCCAATCCATGAGCCTTCTGCAACATCCATCCCTACACCTTAATTGCTTGCTTAATTGATTTCACCATTTAGTAGTACTCATGGCTGCTAAAAGATCTCCCCTCTTCTCCTTTATCACTCTCGGCCTCCTCCTTGCCCTCATTCCTCTCCTTTCTCATGCAACAACTCCACCTCACTCTCCTGACCAAAAAACATCACCCTTTGGATTTCTCAAGCATCTTCAGGGATGCCACAAGGGTGAGAAGCTCAAAGGTATCCATAACCTCAAAATGTATCTTGAAAACTTTGGTTATTATCACAAAACCAAAAACAACACCCATGCCAATGACGATGATTTTGATGAACTCTTAGAATCTGCCGTCAAAACATACCAGCAAAATTATCATCTAAAGGCCACTGGGACTTTGGATGCTGAAACGGTATCAAAGATGATGATGCCTCGTTGTGGCGTAGCAGATATCATCAATGGTAAAAACTCCATGCAATCGGGCAAGAAGAAGCATCACCACCGCAAGGGCTCATTTCATACCGTCTCTCATTATAGTTTCATGTCCCCAAGTGCCCCAAAGTGGCCAACCTCAAAGTATCATCTCACCTACGGGTTTCTCCCAGGAACCCCAACTGAAGCCATGAGTCCTGTCGCACAAGCTTTCCGAACGTGGGCAGGAAACACCCACTTCACCTTCTCGCAGGCTCAAGCCCTGTCAAACGCAGATATCACTATTGGTTTTGGTAGTAGGGATCATGGAGACGGGAAAGCAAATGCTTTTGATGGACCTGGTGGAACTATTGCTCATGCTTTTCCGCCAACAGATGGAAGGTTCCATTATGATGCAGATGAGCCCTGGAGCGTGGGTGCTACTCTGGGTGCATATGACTTGGAGACAGTTGCTTTGCATGAAATTGGGCACCTTCTTGGACTTGGACATAGCTCAGTTCAAGGAGCAATCATGGAACCCGTTATCTCTTCAGGAGTGACTAAAGGCTTGCATGCAGATGATATTGCAGGAATTAAAGCCTTATATAATGTTTGAGAAATGTCTTATAAGAATTTAATGGGAGTAGATTATTATAGAATAAAGCATTTGCTGCTTATAAAATAACCTACGTACGACGATGATCCAAGTAGGCCATATTGTTTTGGCAATTAGAAGAGGGATTTAGTTTCATAAATTAGCTGTTAAGATTTATGTCTTAAAACATTAGTTTGAATTTTCACTTTTTTAATAAAGTCAAATTTAGATAATCGTGAATATCTTGTTTGGGCAATTATAATTCTTAAGATGAATTGATGTGCTCAGTTTTAATGTATGATAATTAGGTGCATTTTATTTTCTTACTTGCATGGTGGTTTAGATGAAAATTAATGAGTTGGCATGGTTGAGGACAATTGCCAAATTTTCTTGGATCTTGCCTCAGTACGCCTTGTTATAAATTTTCGGATGATAGAAATTAAGAGTACCAAATGCTCATTTTCCATAAAAATAAAAAATCAGAGCACTGTAAAATTTGGGAGAATATCTAATTAAAATTTTTATGAACATGTAGGTGGACCGGGCACATGATATATAGCAAAATATTCGAAAGAAACTAATTAAAATTTTTATGTCAAAATATACGTACAACACCTAGCTAGCAGTGATTAAGTACTCATGTAACGTGCATGCATGCATGGCTGTGGGACATGTGTGTTGGAGATACTTCATCATGTCTAGCTAGCTAGAGAAAATTTTCATTTTCTAACCTTGCTTCAAACGCATGCATGTGATTAATTAATTAACCACTGATGATCATCATACTTCGTGTCATGATAGTTTGTAGCTTAATTGCCCCGTAAACAAGACAATTTCATGAAAGATTTAGATCATGTACGTCGTGGAAATCAGGAGTTTTATTGGCCTCGGATAATAAAAAAATAAAATAAATTAAAAGAAGTTCTATAAATTTAAATTAACTCGCATCATTTACAATATCATAAGTTGAGATCACACGCATGCAGTTCAAATGCCTAGTACTTCATCGATGGTAAAACGTACTACAAAATTGAGATCATGGAAAGATCTATTTATCATCATTTTTATTACCATTCTATCAACATCCCTTGATGTGGCATTATATAATAGGCCGCCCACAAGTGAAATATAATAATTAATAGTTTCCAAACATTTAATATCATATCATAAGATGACGAGAAGATGATCATGATAACATGGATGATAAGTAACATTACTCAATTGAGATAAGAAGGACGAACAAGTCACGTTTATTTTATGACTTCATTTTACGTGGGAGTACTTAAAATATCTCATATTTTACATTGAGCAATGCTACACAACCTCCCAAACCTCCACACACCACATTTTTTTAGATTTTTAAATTTTTTAATATTTAATTTTTTTTTTGAGTTTATTCTTTTTAAACTAATTCAATTCTTCTATTCATTATTCATATATTAAATATTTGATAAAAGAAAAAATTAAAAAAAATTAAAAAAAGTGTGGTATGTAGAGGTTGTGTAGATTTTTTCTTTTACATTAAATGAATACTATCAAATTTAAATGCGCCTGCCCATTCCAACAATGGTGGAATCAATTAATTATCAAGCCAGGATTAATAGAGTTTCAAGTGGGGATCAAGTTTCTGCCTAAAAAGATAAAAGAAATATTGTCCCAAATTTTCAGGTTATTAAAACCTCGTTTGTTTTCACAACTCCTCTCAAATCATCTTATCTTATCTAATCATTACAACTTTCTCAAATTCTCACACAAAATAAAATAAACAATTCAACTTTTTCAAATCTCAAAATTAGCAATAATATTAAAAAATATATATATATTCTAATAATATTTTATTCAACTTTTAACTTTAATCTCAACTCATCTCATCTCATCTGCGAAAACAAACAGGGTGTAAATCTTCAAACATGGCTGCAAGCCGGGTACTGTATGTGAGCAATTATGTCGTAGATCAAGAATCCCCAATAATATTATTGTCCGAGGGTCATTCTCACATTAGTTTCATGTCCTTTTAAAAATTAAAAACTCCTTTGATCGATCTACTTCTTCAGAGATGTAGAAATTGAAAACTTTGTATTTGTGGGACTTACTTTTTGCAATGGAAGAATAATCAAATAAATAGATACAAGGTCTAGGCAATCTATGGTAACTGATCAAGTATGGAAAGAAGTTACAAATACAATGTTATGACTAATTTCCTGAAATCAAGATGATGTTAATATGGCAATGATTTTCCTTATTTTGTCTAATGGAGATTATGTTAATACTCTCTTTCAAGTTGGCGCATGGAGATTCTTAATGCCCAACTTGTACAGAAAATGATGAAAGAGTTCTTGTCCCAGTGCTTTAGTGAAAATGTCGACAATTTGGTCAGGTGAGGAGGTGTGAATGGCAGTAAGGAGTCCTGACTAGATTTTATCGTGAACAATGTGATAGTCAATCTTGATGTGTTTGGTACGCTCATGAAATACAGGATTGTGAGCGATGTGGAGAGCAGATTGATTGTCACAATATAGGCTGATGGGCTCAGAATGAGGAACACTAAGATCAGTGAGGAGCTGTTTAACCATGTGAGTTCGCAAGTGGTGACAGCCATGGGCGATATTCAGCTTCAGCAGAGGAACGGGCTACTGTCGTCTGTTTTTTTGTGTGCCAAGAAATAGGACTTGTGCCAAGCTGAATGAAGTAGCCTGTAGTGGATCAACGGGTGGTGGGGCAACTGGTCCAATCAGAATCCGTGTAGACAGTAACATGTAAAGTGCTAGAGGAAGAGAAAAAAATATCTTGTCCTGGATTGCCTTAGATGTAGCGGACAATAGTAGCTTGCATGTGGAGAACATGAGAAGCATGCATGAACTGACTGAGAATATTCACTACAAAGACAATATCAGGACGTGTGATAGTCAGATAGATAAGGCGCCCAACGAATCGGCGATAGGCACAAGGGTCTTTAACAATTGTAAAACCATATTTCAATATCTGGAAATGTTGTCTTTAACAATTGTAAAACCATATTAAATGACTTGATAGTCCAGCCACCAACAGTTTTGATATGAAGCAGCTTGACTATAAATGAGAGCTTAGAGAACTTCTCGCAACTTGGATAATGTGGACGTCTTGCATCCTCAAACAATTGGTCAAAAGTTTTCGATTGCCCTTCACTCATGGTTGGCATGGGGAGGTAGTATCATGTTCATGTTCCCCAAATGCATGGTCCATGAATGTTGCAGCCCGCGTGTCCTCTATCATCTCATCCATATCATCAATAAAATTATGACTTTCATTATATGTATCTTCATCACTGTCTGACGAATTCATCATCGGGCTTTCACCCTCCCCATCAAATATCCAACGTGTATAAATTGGATCAATACCTATCATGAAGAGATGATCTTTGAGTTCATTGATTGGTAGGAATAGGTAATTACGGTATCTCAGACATGGACACCTGAAGGTACAACTTCCAGGTGCATGGGCTTTTTATTAATCCCTTCACTATATTCAGGTGACGTAAACCTGTTTGGCACGTGCATCCAATTTTTGTCCATTTGATCCTTATGTTATAATAGGTTATCAACGAAACCTTAAACAATGAAATAATTCAGAAATTCAGAAGGAAAACTATTTCTATTTGCCAAGATAAAAATTTAAAAATGATATCAAGCACCCGTCCAGAAAATTACGTAAGCGTAAGATAATTTGGTTGTCTTTGACGGGCAAAGTTACATATACAGAAAACAATGTGGGTATCATATGCATTCTACATGAAAAACATTGCTATTACTTAATAATTGGGGAATGTTGTATGCACATTTGGTGCACAAAAGATATTTACGTTCCTATGGACTTTCATTTATGCACGGAGGGTGGTTGTAGTAGAACTGTGCACTATTGCAGTTCACATACACATGAAAATTTTATGTATTGTTAAATATGGAAATAGAGTACAAGAAGCAAAAAAAAAAAAAAAAAAGACATTTTATTATATAACCTGAAAGCATGTGAAAAATGTATGAGATTAGAATTTGTTGTAAATATTTATTTCGATGTCATGTCTCCACAAGCAAACTGACATTTTTACTGTATATTGATAAATGCCTTATCAAATATATGACTCTAACATGCCACAAAGATATATATAATGAGCATAATTCAAAGGTCACTGATATCTTGCTATTATGTTAAGAGTATATAAACGTGAGTAAATATCTTGTTTGAATACCACAAGCGAAAGTCTTTAAATATAGAAGGTACGATGTGACATTTTGCAAAATCATAACAACTCAAAGACAACATTACAACCCCATGATTTACTATGCTTTTTCTATAAAAGTAGACCAACATATTCAATAGGATTCCAGCACACTAGTTGAAACATAAGTATGTATCAGTACAACTTAGTTGACCTACAATGATAAAATGATTTAATTTTTCAGGCCACTATTTGTACAAGGAACAGTATGATATGCCCAAACAACCATAAATTTCTGGCAATATGGAGAATATGCTCTGTTTATAAAATTTAATATTTTTCAGTTCGTTTGGTGGTATAAGTAATGGTAAGCAGAAAATTTCTGCTTATGGTCTTTAATTTTCTATTCTGGCAGTTGAATAAGCATAAAGTTAGAGTCTGTTCTTCGAGCAGTTTAACATGCCAAAATTTTTGCTTATGGCATTAATTTTTGCATATGGAAGTTGAATAAGCAGTTGCTAACACTAAATCATCATCCCAACTATCACAAAGGACATTCTATGCTAGCATAGAATCGATATCACAAAGACAATGGTGTTTTTACAACCCCTTTTTATTGGGCTGAAAGTCAGGTCATTGCTCACAACCGCAATTTATAAAAAGCAATTGAGATTATCCTAGTCTGCTAGATTGGTGCACTCAAGTAGTGAGATAATGAACTATGTTACTAACCAAGCCTTCTAGGATTGGTGAGTTTCCATTTTGGTTCCATCAGATTTTGTCGATATTCTCCAGCTATATCTTACATTGGTGATTGTTTTTCACACCGTGAAGCTAGCTACAAATTGGTGGTGACAATTGTAATTGTACTTTGAAAAATCCCACTTTGTAAGTTACGTCATAACTTTCAAACACAAAGACTCAAGGCTAAAGTAAGGCAAATTGCTTCAAACCCTTTGTATCAAAAGTAAGGCATGTATGTTTTGCTATGAAATTTTTTTAATTCTCTACGAAATTAGACTATATCCACATATATATTGGACAGCAACTAAAATGGAAGAATTTGGTCTATACCTATAGTCTAATTTCATAGAGAATAAAAAAGATTTCAATTAGTATTGTTGTATTGTAATCTAATTTCACTTAATCACTAAATTCGGTCTATACCTATGGACATCTTATATATATATGTTATTTTCTACCCAACACAGAGCACTATTGTAGTTGAAGGAGAAAGCTTACCGCAGGAGGTGGCTGGCACTCTAAAATGCTAGGCTGGTACGGTGACAAGGTGGAAAAATTTCATGGAAGGAGCTGGCATAGAGAGAGGCTAGGGCAGCACTAATTAGTGAGATAGAGGGAGGGAGAGCAAGTGCCTTCGTGAGACTTATTAAGAGAGAGATAAGTTAACAATGAAAAAATGTGAGATAGACGAGGAGTTTACTGGCAACGACGCGACGGCACGGCAGCAAGATTGCGGTGACAGTAGCAATGGCAACAATTTGTTCAAGGAAGAGAGAGAGAATCGGGGCACCCAACCAAAACAGTATCCAAAATGCGCGTACAAGGTCGTCAAAAAATAGTACATTATATATACAATGAGTTATAAAGGCAATTTGTAGGTTGATGCTACAATTATTTGCATGAAATCAATTCTAGCGGGAAGCTTTAGTGGCGACTAACACATGTTGCAATAAAGACTAAATTATAGACCTCGTGGGGATTTGATAAATCGATGTTGGATGGTGATATGTTGCTGCAAGTTGTTGTGCCACAGAAATCCATCGCCGTAATAAACTTTTTGCCACGGTTTTAATGGATTCAATTTCAATCTAATGAATGGCCGAAATAGAAAATTGTGGCGAGACTGTCTCGTAGCAAATACAAAAAAAAGGCGAGTCTAGAAATTGTCACATATTCAAACTTCATTTGCTGAGATACCTTTTCCTGTGACCAATGGTCGCCGGCCGCAGATTGTCGGCGATCTTGTTAGTCGACGCTAAAGTAAAAGCTCAGAAATTGGGTGTTGCGCTTCCCATAATGCTTTGGGGACAGGCAGCGCAGGTGCAATGGTGCACCCTGTGTTGCGCTAAGATGTGGACACCAGGCCAATGAAGTGCTAAGGGACGCCCTGCCGTGTGCAAAGTCGCTCATCAAGCCTTTTTTTCTTGTTCAGCGTTGGGCGATGCTCTTGGCCATTGCAACTTGCATTGCTGCTGGTAGAGTAGTTGTGCATCTGGCCGATGCGGCAGTCACTGACACACCAAGAGCCACCACCAGCGACGTCATGTATTTGGAGGTACAATGAGCACTTCAATGCAGTGCTGCCGCCGCTGCGCACTTGGCCAGTTCGGCAAACTCTGCAGAGGGCAGAACTGCGCACGTGGCCAATGCTGCAAGCTCCGTTGTGCAGGGTGCAATACACATGGGTGGTGCGTGCACCAGGCCGGTGTAGTGAGGCATTGCAGCCATGCTCCTCTGCTGTCGGTCACTAAGAGGTGCAGCTGCGACCTAAAAAATTATTTTTCTTCCATTACATTGAACAACAACTGTAATGGGCGAAAGAAGATGAATAGTTTTCTTTATTTGTGTTTAAAATCATAAGGGTGGCGGCGACTAAAGAAAAAAAAAAGTCCTCTATTGTAAGAACATGAACCCTAGGGATGAAGGAGGAAGATGAAATTTTTTTTTTTTTTTTTTTTTTTTTTTTTTTTTTTAAATAGTTTTTCTTGGACCGACCAAGAGAGCCTATGGCTCGCGGCCTAGTGCACGCACACATACCATCCCATCCACTTGATCCCCTTTTTTTTAAGGGAAGATGACACGTAGGCACTCCAGGAAAAGCTAAGCTGAACTCGCGTGCATGCCGATTCCCCATATTTTCTTCTGAATCTCTCTCCCTCCCCCCGAATCTCTCTCCCTCCCCCATCTCTGCACTCATTGTTTTCTTCTCAGAAAAATCACCCCTTCCATGACGCACAACCACGAACCAAACTAACGCCAGAACGCCCACCACGACTCACGACAGAAGCCACACTCGATATAGATCCATTTCTTGGCACTAATTGAGTTGCATTTAGATAACCATTGATCGCATATTTATTGGAACCATTCTTGAGAGAGTTAAATAGCTGATTCTCATAGAAGAATTAGATAGTTAGCTTTTGTGATGTTTACGTATGAAGTACTTTAAGCGCATGATTGTTGCTAGTACTATTTTGGTACAAAAAGCGAATGAATGATGCTGGTGCTGTTTACATGCGGCCTAAACAAACCATCTATTTAAAGATACCCAATGTACCTAGTCAATTTTTATTGATGACCTATTGAATAAAATAGGATTTTTTGAATGCTGTTGACAATCTTAGAAAAGCGTCATCCTAAGAGATATTAAAAACTAGTTGTCTTAGATAATTAATTGTCGTCTAATAAGAGATTTTCCATACTACAAGGTGATAGATATAAGTTTGTAAAAAGTAGTTAAGACTTCACCTCTTGTGAGACTGTGTATTAGAAAAACAGTTTCTAGGAGCTCTTCTCAAAATCCATAGAGAATTAATGAAATGGATAATACCAAAAAATCTAGTTTTGCCTATACTATTTAGTGTTTCTATTATGGTTTGCTTGTGGGAGTTTGAGGTTAAGATTTTGTTAGAGGGTAAATATGGCTTACTTGATTAAGTGAGTTTATGATGCAATTGTCGTTAAAAGTAATGACTAGACTATTGTGAGTGTCTTTAGAGACAAATGCCCTAATCGTTTTACCCTTAATGAAAAATAAATTATAAATCTCTCACATGCTTTTATTGAGTACAAGAGATTTATATGAAACATTGAAATCGCAAATTAAGTTTGTTGAATGAAATTTACGACCACCTTGTAAATTTTTTTAAATTCGCAGTTGAACTTGCTGACTAGAATCTAAGGTATATGTTGTGAATTTGACCTTAAATGAGATTCATGATAAGTCATCGCTAACTTCTGGGTTGTGCAAATAACTTTTATATATAAAAGCAGAGTCTTTTGGTAGGAGCATGTTTTGAAAAGTTACTACACATTAGAATGCGCATAGAGAGAAATGGTCATTAAACACCACTTGAGAGTTGTGGTTTAAGTTGACCATGTGATTTCTCTCTACCTCATGGTATTGCTCGTCGTGCACATGATACTGATGTATTTTATAATCATGTGGCTTGATTGGAAGCATTTTTGGTAAGCACACACATTCACCTTAAATTTAGAAGTTATGGTGAAAAAGGTATATCGACAAGTTTAGATCAATTCACTCACACGAGCGATCGCCTTTGGCACTACAAAAGGGTAGCGAGTAAAGATGAGATAATGTGTTACTCAGTACTTGTCTAGAGAGGGATAAGTTGTAAGACACAAAAGATATGTCGCCTTAGTAGGAGCTAAGATGAGGTCCATCATATTTAAAAGGACCGTGCATGATTACCCACAATCCATGTAGCCTATGGTTCAGCCAGATGCAAGAACCTCTTTGGCACTTCGGATAGCGAGCAAATGGAGAGACTCGAATTAGGCGCTGAGACAGCGACTAGACAAAGATATGTACGATGTATTGAAATTAGATATACGCTCTTTCTTTTTTGAAAGAAAACTCCACCGTAACATGTATTTCATACTACATATGGTTTTGCGACTAACTATAAAGGTGAGTGAATGAATCACTGCTTTCTCACCGTGTGAGTCTTGTAGGTTATAATTGATGACCTTAATTTATTTATGCCCTTAGGAGACCTTTGACTATGTCACGAGGTTGATGTTTTAGTGTCTATTACTTTGGCATGTTATCTATGCCTTTGAATGATGCGGTCTAAAGAGATATTGCTGGAAAAGCTACTAAACTAAAACTAAATGATATGAGGGCGAGTGAAAGACTATTTGGTAGCACATTGATAATGGGGTGTACTCACTACCGGCAAGTTATTTTACTTCTTCGGAGTTGCAACATAGTTGTGAGTACATTATGTTTTATGGAGATTAAACATTGCTCTGAGTCATTTGGACTCAAGAGGGATTAAGGAAGTTTAGTCTGATGTGACTAAATGAGTCGGGGTATAACGAGGATGTTGCTATGCTGGTCATCTCTCCGAGAGATTTAGTATAGTGCTCCCATTTTTTCTTTTACAGCTGTACTTAATGGTCGCACGGCCTATTTGCCAATATGAACAAGATTGAGAATATTTTGAGAGATGCAGACCTAGGGTCTCGCCCACTATGTGCTATTGGGAGATGTAAGAAAGAAGTACCCATAGTGAGAACCCCTTTCCCTTTCTCTTGGGGGTTACAAAATGGCTTTTAAGCCAGTTTATGAGACTTGATGGTTGGCTCTTTATGACCAGCCGGGGTTACACTTAAAGAGCCTATTTACATAGTCTCTCCCCCATTTTGATGAAAAACTTGTATCACAAATAGAAAATCTCTTTCTCAAATGGTTCTCTCTAGTCCCAACATCTAGGTTGTGGAATTTGTGAGTGTTTCTCTGGTATTGCCACGTAGCACACTCAACCATCGATGTGAAAATCGTAGACGAACGACACTGGAGAATTCGTGGAACAACTGCACTAGATTTACGATTTACTAACGAGGTAATATCGCTTCTGCTAAGTATTCTGATCTAGTATTTCGAACATTACACCAAAAAGTAACTGCTAAATTATTGGTCTTGAATTATTCAGATTGAAGATTATGGTAGTTTATATGTTTGAAGATTTTAACTTGTTTCTTTAATTTTATTATTATTATTTTTTTTAGTGCAAGTGATATGGATATGGATGCTACATCTACTCCAGATAATCATCCACAAGGGGATTCTTCAGCTCCTACATAGACAATAGGTACTTCCACCCCTAGATCCACATCTGTAGCTACATCTTATGCAAGTAGTCGAGTACCTATAGATGTTGAAGATGAAGGTATTCCTAATGAGGAGGATGAATTGAAGATTGGTGCCAGTCGACCACCACAACGACCTAATAAGAGAAGGTCGTGGACAAGGTACCATTTCACTAAAATCCTTAGTTATCATGAGAACCCGCAAACAAGGTGCCACCATTGTGGACAAAGCTTTGGTTGTCATTCCAAGAAGCAAGGCACGACTGTTTTGATAGCACATCTTATGGGTTGTCAGCGGTATAAAATACACAAAGGGTTGGTGGCCAAAGATCATACGAAATTAAATTATGAAACAACGACCACTAATGGTAGTCAAAGTACAAAACTATCAATCCCTCACTACAATGAGAAAAGATTGAGGGAGTTGCTTGCAGCTATGATAATAACGGATGAGCTGTCGTTCCTTACCGTTGAGGGACAAGGGTTTCGTAATTTTGTGCAATGTCTTGAGTTCCAATTTCTCATTCCTTCACGGTATACAGTCATGAGAGACTGTTTGAAGACGTATGCTAGGGAGAAGGCCAGAATAAAGGAGAAGTTTATCAACACTAGGCAGAGAGTTTCATTTATGATTGATACATGGACGTCAATTCAAAACCTTAGTTACATGTGTATCATAACCCACTTCACTGACAACAAGTGGACATTACATAAGCGGATTTTGGGGTTCAAGAAATTTAAGATCACAAATTGAGGGATTACAAAATTTCTAACCATCATTATTGACAATGGAATGGTCAATGACAGTGCAATTAATTGATTTAAGCAAAATGCTACAGTGAAAGAAGATACAATTCTTTACAACAAGTTTATACATGTTAGATGCTATGCTTATATTATCAATCTTATAGTCAATGAGAGTCTAAAGGGAGTTGATGAGTCAATACTCAGGATCCACAATATTGTCAAGTACGTGAAGGCTTCCCCCAAAGGCTTGACAAGTTTAAGTCTATAGTCGAGCAACTAAAAATTCCATGCGGTAGTATGTTGACATTGGACGTTCTCACTCGATAGAAGTCGACATACACAATGTTGGAGGTAGCGCAAAAGTATCAGAGAGCCTTTGAGATAATGGAGGTCGAAGATGGAGCTCTGAGATATGCTTTGGTGGAGGATACAACGGGGAGAAGGGGGCTCGAATTGCCAGACATTGTTGATTGGACAAATGTGAGGTATTTTATTCAATTCTTACAATTATTTTATCATATCACTGTTCTCATATCTTGTAGTTTATACTATACTACAAATGTATACTTTGCGGGAGAGTTGTGAAACAATGTCGGGTTGTTTGAATGCTATGAGGATGAAATTCAAATATGTTAAATATTGGAGGATGTTGAAAAGATTAACAGTTAATGGATTATTATTTGTAACTGCGATTCTTAACCCCCAATATAAGTTGGAGGTTATAGAGTTTTGGATTAGGGATGTCCTCAGTGATGACAAGGCTGAGCAGTTCATTAGAGTTATGAAGCATGATATTGATGCCTTATATAGCTATTAGAACAACAATGGTGGTCAGTCATCAAGTGTCGGTGGGAGCTCCTCAAGACTGACAAACTCGACTTCTTCTGTAGATGACACACATTCAAGGAGTTCAACAGTTTTGATGTGAAGCTATCATCAAATTCAAGCATCGAGGAATATTATACAGTGTAAATCTGAGGTTGAATGATATTTTCTAGAGGATGTTGAGGCACCTAGTAACACATTACATATTCTAACTTGATGGAAAGTTAATTCCACCAAGTTTTTAATGCTTTCCTGAGTAGCTCGGGATATGTTAGCCATTCCTATCACTACGGTTGTCTCAGAGTCGGTGTTTAGTACCTTCAATTGTGTGTTGGATGCTTATCGAAATTCATTGACTCTGAAAACTTTGGAGGCCCTCATATGCTCATAGAATTGGTTAAGGTGAAAGCCTATGGGACTAAATAGTGTTGATGATGCCAAGAGCTATAAGCTTGAGTCGGGTAATTTTAAGCTTTTAGCCTTCATTTTTAATTGCCAAATTAGATATTTTTATTGTTTTAATTCTTTAACTTATAATTTTTTTGTTTTTTTTTTTTTGTTTTTTAGACCGATCTGTAGACCTAACTTATAATTTTGAATTCTTTTCTAGGCTACATGGTCTAGGCCTTTCTAGTAAAAGTTGGTTAGGCCTCTTACTTGTTTTTGTTATAACTTATTATTGTTATAGACTTTTGTTATAGATAATTATTTCTAACTTGTTTCTTTTTTTTCTTTAAGTGGATATGGGTATGGATGCTACACCTATTCCGAACGACGTACACAAGGGGATACTTCAATTCCTACATCAACAACAAGTACTTCCACCCTAAGACCCACATCTGGAGCTGCCTCTTGTGCAAGTAGTTGAGTATGGTCATTTTGTGCAAGTAGTCGAGGGACAAGGGTTTCATAATGTTGTGCAACGTCTTGAGCCCCAAATACCCGTTCCTTCACGGTATACGGTCATGAGTATAGGTATGCATATGGACCGGAATTTTTTCCAGTTTAGTCTGGAACCTGGAAATCTAGGCGATTATCCGTAACTGGGTTTACAGAAGGTTTCATTCAAGATTGATACATGGACCTCTATTCAGAACCTTAGTTATATGTGTATCATAACCCACTTCATTGATAAATATATATAGGATTGTACGGCAGAAACTCTAATTTCACAATTATCGCATTATTCACTAAAGCAAGGTGTTGAGGGAGCCTCGATTGAACTTTTTGTTTGATGTTCACTCGAGCGACATGTCAAACGAGTGTCGAGCAAACTCTCTATCTAAGCTTTGCTCGAGCAAATTTTCTGTCTGTCAATTATTGAGTCACAAACAGGGTAAAAACAATTTCCTAGGGACATTACCCTCGAACTATCGGCCCAAGCTGAAGCGAATATGGCCCAAGCCTTGTTGAAAATCTATACAAAAAACCAAGACAAATCCTTGTCGGATCGGATCATCAAATCGAGCCACCACAAGAATGAACCAGGCTCCACAAACCCAACATTTACATGAGTTGGCATGGTTCAGGATCCCTTTTAAGTTTTCAATGGATTCAACCTAATGCCTTGTTATGTACTTTGGGTTAATAGAAATACTAAATGCTCATTTTCAATAAATATAAATAGAACAATACATTTGAGATCATGGATGCCTTTGAGTCTGTCTCTCTTTCGACATTCCCGAAGATGCCTTGTTATTGAAAGTGTAATGCCTTTCGGTCATGTAGATCTAGGAAGGTTGCATGAGAAAGGAGATCAGAAGGCTGAGGGCGGAGTGAAGAAGAAAAGGAAAAAAGAAAAGGCTTTAGAAGTCATGACTACAAAATACCGGATACTTTAATTTTAGAGTTTTAGGATTTGTCTCAGAAGTGAGATGAGATGAGAATTCTGTTAATATTAATGAAATTGTTTGTGAATAGTAATGAAATGGTTTAAGGTAAGATGTTTTATTGGATTTTGGAAAGTTAGAGAGAAAACGTAGAATAAAAATATTATAAAGTTAAAATATTGTTAGAATATAGTTTTTTAATATTATTTTTGTTTGAAATTTGAGAAAGTAGTATTGTTGTTTCTGTTTTATTTGAAAGTTTAGAAAAGTTGTAATAATTAAGTAATGATTAGATGAAAATTTTAAAAATTTGAAATTGAAAAGTGTTAGTATTTGAGTGGTGTTTGGAAAATAAATTATGAAAAATTTTGAGATGAGATGAGATGAGATAAAATCATATCACTTTCCAAATAAGTAGTGGCTATAATATGTAATGGGATTCCATCTTGTGAAAGAAGATTTGATATTAAAATGGCAAAAGGTTAATAAAGTAAAAAGAGGAAAGTAGATTTGGAGGCCATGCATAAATACTAAATTGTGAATTTAAGTACGTAATTGTTGGATGTTGCAAAAGGCTGA
The DNA here is from genome assembly GCA_003123785.1 of Pterocarya stenoptera. Classification (NCBI taxonomy): domain Eukaryota; kingdom Viridiplantae; phylum Streptophyta; class Magnoliopsida; order Fagales; family Juglandaceae; genus Pterocarya; species Pterocarya stenoptera. The sequence continues at coordinate 62,856 of QEOT01000003.1, read as the reverse complement.
TCATCATATAGTTCGGATGCTTTCTCAAAAACTACAAATGAGAAATAATATGTAATGAAAGGTGTTCAGGCCTCTTTTAGATGTTGAGATGACACAAAAAATCTACGAATAATAGTGAAATGGTTCGATAATCTACGAATAATATATTTAACGTGGCATCAAACAATTGATAGATAAGTAAAATATAACAAGTATTTTTTTTATTATTTAATTTCGTACTAAAAATTAATAAAAAAATGATAATTCAAATTATGATAAATATCACTTCTCATTACAAATTGGTTTTGATTTGAGAGATTAATCAGAAGTAATCTCATATGTGATGTCCAATTGTCGACGGATTAGTCTCGATGCTAGTAAGGACAAAATATTGAATATTGACGTGGTAAATGAAACACGCCAGTCGCCAACTACTTTTGAAGAAAAATTATATTGCTTGTTTTAAGTGTGGAATATAAAGGTCATTTTATTTATATAATCTAGAACTAGAAAGACTGAAGAACAACCCCATTGGTCCTGGGTTGCCTAAATTGACGTGTTCTTCATGTACTTTAATGCCAGTCTAATTATGACAACCGCCCAGAAGAGAGGTGGAAAGGACCGACTAATTCGCCATAATTAAGAAAAATAAATCTGCTTTCACAATATCACACGTGACTTTAATTGATAAATACTTTAATCATATATTGTAAATTAAAATTATTTTTATTGTAAAATAGATTAACAGATTATATAAAATCACATTAATTTATATATTTACTTTTATATAATCTCTTTATATCTGTAGCACTTCTCTTATATATTCTAGATATCAGTAATCTAAAAAATGCTCCCCAGACTATAAAAGCTAAAGAAACTTGTATATGCAGACGTAGATAATTATGGATATATAATATTTTCTAATCTAAAGTATTATTTTCTAATTATACTCTTTTTTTTTTAAGTTTATTTTTCAATTTCTCAATTGTTCTATTTTCAGTTCTTGATCAATTAATGTAACATTATTTTCAATATTTTCTTAAAAAATAGTTGGTTCTTAATTTATTTTCTAGTTTGTAAAAACATTTGTTTACTGAGGCATGAACATGTTAATAGATGATTTTTGAAGCCGATTATGCATTTGTGACACGTGTCGGTATTTGATTAATCTTGATTTGAGAATTAATTCCGACGTGAAGCCGATTGTTGCGTATGAAAAGGCCAGGAAAGGCAATTTATAGGAAGGGTATATATGGCTGCCCAACTGCATGACTTGGGTCTTACCTCAATTCCTCATTCATAAACCTTGACGTCCTAAACTAGTTGCTTCTTGGTCCAAAGTCAATGGAATATTTTACTTCTTGGTCCAAATTATTAAAGTATTAGTATACTTTATGTTAAATTAACTAATATGCCCAAGAAAAATGGGTCTGCTTTCACATTAATTCAGATCACATGCATGCATGATCCCGCGATTCCCGCCACATATAACATACTAGACACGGTTATTAGAAGTCTATAAATAGCATCCAATCCATGAGCCTTGTGCAACATCCATCCCTACACCTTAATTGCTTGCTTGATTTCACCATTTAGTAGTACTCATGGCTGCTAAAAGACCTCCCCTCTTCTCCTTTATCACTCTCGGCCTCCTCCTTGCCCTCATTCCTCTCCTTTCTCATGCAACAACTCCACCTCACTCTTCTGACCAAAAAACATCACCTTTTGGATTTCTCAAGCATCTTCAGGGATGCCACAAGGGTGAGAAGCTCAAAGGTATCCATAACCTCAAAATGTATCTTGAAAACTTTGGTTATTATCACAAAACCAAAAACAACACCCATGCCAATGACGATGATTTTGATGAACTCTTAGAATCTGCTGTCAAAACATACCAGCAAAATTATCATCTAAAGGCCACTGGGACTTTGGATGCCGAAACGGTATCAAAGATGATGATGCCTCGTTGTGGCGTAGCAGATATCATCAATGGTACAAACTCNCCCTTGCTCATGCATTTGCGCCAACAAATGGAAGATTCCATTATGATGCAGATGAGCCCTGGAGTGTGGGTGCTACTCCGGGTGCATATGACTTGGAGACAGTTGCTTTGCATGAAATTGGGCACCTTCTTGGACTCGGGCATAGCTCAGTTCAAGGAGCAATCATGGAACCCAGAATCGCTTCAGGAGTGACTAAAGGCTTACATGCAGATGATATTGCAGGAATTAAAGCCTTATACAATGTTTGAGAAATGTCTAAGAATTTAATGGGAATATATTATTATAGAATAAAGCATTTGTTGCTTATAAAATAAACTATGAGGAAGTAGGCCGGCATATTGTTTTTGCAAGAAGATCAGGGATATAGTTTAATAAATTAGCTGTTAAGATTTATGTCCTAAAACATTAAAACATTAGTTTGAATTTTCACTTTATTAATAAAGTCAAATCTAGATAATCGTGAATATCTTGTTTGGGCAATTATAATTCCTGAGATGAATTGATGTGCTCAGATATAATGTATGCTAATTAGGTGCATTTTATTTTCTTTCTTGCATGGTGGTTTACATGAAAATTAATGAGTTGGAATGGTTGAGGACAATTGTCAAATTTTCATGGATCTTGCCTCAGTACTCCTAGTTATAGATTTTCGGATGTTAGAAATTAAGAGTACCAAATGCTCATTTTCCATAAAAATAAAAAAACAGAGCACCACCTTTGAGCTGGTCTTGGACGCCTTTGAGCCGGTCTTGGACGCCTTTGAGCCTCTGGTGATCATATCCCTTTTGATATCCCAGAAGATGCTTGTGAACTAAAAAGGGTATGTTTTTTTTTTTAGTTGTGTGAGGATGGAGATCATGAGGCCGAGGACGAGATGATCAGTGAAGGCCGAGAAAAGGGAAAGATGCTAGAAATATTATGAAATGCTAAGAATTTAAGTAGATGCAAGGAAAAAAATAATTAAACTGGAAAACTAATAATGAAAAACCCAAAATAATAACAAATCTAAAAGAAAAAAAAAAAGAGGCTACACTAGCATAAGATCTTTAACAGCTAATAATGAAATGTGTTAATGATCTTGCAAAATTAAAGCAGATTGAATTTTTGCCCTTGAGGGGTCAGACTAGTCATGAGTCGTTGCAATGAATCATGTGCAAGAACTGGCCATTAATTAACTCGGATGACCAAAAAACATCACCCTTTCATGAGTTTCTCAAGCATATTCAGGGATGTCACAAGGGTGCATGACAAGGTTAAAGGTAACATTTGTCATCCACCCTCGTGACCTCAAAATATATATGGAACACTTTGATTATTATCAACAAACCAAAAGTCAACACTTGTCAACGATGATGATTTCGATGAACTCTTGTGTACTCTCTTTATATTTATAACAGTACTTTTCATCCTTTTAGTAACAGCCGTTCCAAGCTTTTTATGCCTAAAGAAGTCCAAAAATTAAAATACTATGTGTCATGTCTTGTTAGAAGAAAATAAAATAGTTAAAACTAACAAATAAAATGAAGTTATTACGAAACATATAAAAGTTTAATGAACTAAAAGCAAGAGAATTAGAAAATCCAAAGGCCTAAGCTTTGTAAATAAAATAAAATTAGGAAAAAGAAAAAAAAAAATTACAATTGGGCCACTCACGAGGTCATGGCATCATAGAGTAGTCCTATCTAGCCACTCCATCGGTGTCCCAGATTTGGCTATCCACCAGCTTGACACCTTGTGGCGGTAGCCTAGGCCTGTTCACCCGAGGGATGGCCATTACGTGGTCAAGATTAGGTTCCTAAATTGGTGGCATATGGTGGCTGTCTTTAGGGGTGTGAAAAACAATTGGAAAATCTGTTGGACGGCCGGATCTCACGGGACCAACTCGGTGAGTTCAATCCGATTTTTAAGTGGTCTGGTGCGGTACCGATTCTTAAAAATCTAAACCGGTTCTAAATCAGTGCGGTATTGATTTTCATATTTTGAAAACCGATTCAAACCAAACTGGACCAATATATATATATTTATAATTTTTTATATTATATATAATTTCTTATATTATATATATGCTAAATTACTAATTAATATAATATAAAATTCTAATCTTATTATTCAATTCTATTAATTTACATAAAATTAATATAATATGTGATATAACCTAAAAATAATCTTATAATTTTTAATATAACAAATAAATTTTAATATTATAATATAAAATTAATATAACATAAAACTTTAATCTTAAACATAAACATTAATATTAAGTTATTAATATAAACTTACTTTTTATATTTATATATATATATATCAATGATACATTTTTTGCATAATAAATTATAATTTTTTTTTTTTTTTGTAAATACATTTTTACACATATGATCATATATACTCACATAAAAAGTCTAAAACTTATATAGACTATAGTTAAATTCAATATTATACTAGTCTGTGTTAATTATTACAAAATAATGAATTTATACTATAATATAAATAAACTAATAATTTAGTATATTTAAATATCATATTATTACTAATATAGATAATTCGTAAAACCGAAAAAACTAGACTGAAATCGAAAAAACCGAAAGTTTCGGTTTTGGTAGTAAATCGATTCGGTATCAGGTCTTAAAATTTCAAACTCGGTATATATCGGTTCGGTTCTAAAAAATGTACAAAAGTAGACCGAACCGGAGCAGTTACACCCCAAACTATTTTATAGGCAACACAATCTAAGCCACCCAAAAGATCAGTGAGTAACCATATTTTTTTTATAATTATTCTTTTCAATATTAGTTTAGAGTGTTATAGATACAAAGACATTTCAAAAAGTAAATTCATAAATTGACATGACTTCATATGATACGTTAGATGTACTTTACAATAAAAGTAATTTTACAATTTTACATATCAAATTAAGTCATGTCAATTTGTGAACTTACTTTTATGGAATCTCTTATAAAGCGTTTCTCATATTATTTTATCAAATTATGGATAATATTTTCTGATCTAAGTACTATTTCTAATTTTACTTTTTTGTTTTTTGAAATTTTATTTTTCAATTTCTTTAATTGTCCTATTTGCTGTTCTTCGAAGGTAACTTTATTTTCAATTTTCTTTTCTAAACAAAATAATTGATTCTTAATTTATTTTCTAGTTTGTAGAAACATATGTCTACTGACACAACATGTTAATAGATTATATTCTTAAACTTATTTTAGAAGCCGATTATGCAATATTAATTGTGATACGACGTGGCGTCGTTATAATTTGATTAATCTTGATTTGAGAATTAATATTTCCGACGTGGCAGCCAGTTTTCCACCCTAAAGAAAATGTTTTGTTGTGAATGAAAAGGGAAAGGCTATATAGGTTGTTCTGCCTCCTTTGTTTTTATAATTCATTTCAATTTATTTCATTTCTATTCATCTAATTATTATAATTTTTTTAAATTTTCATATAAATTAATAAAATAAACAATTTAATTTTTTTAAATTTTAAAATAAAAATTTTATTAAAAAATTATATTCTAATAATATTTTATTCAATTTTTAATTTTTATATCAATTTATATTTTTCAACTTGTGAAAACAAATGGAGCTTGAGGCTGCTGAACTGCATGACTTGGCCGTCTTATCCCAATTCCAGTCAATACATAAACCAGCTTTGACGTCCTATATACGGTCTCTGGAAGCAGCTTCTTGGTCCAAATTATTAACGTATACTTCATGTTAAATTGAGTCAATTGACTGATACGCCCAAGAAAAATAGGTCTGCTTTCACAATTTATGAGCATATAGCTAGACGCTGTTAGCAGTCTATAAATAGCATCCAATAATTCATGAGCCTTCTGCAACAATATCCATTCATGCACTTTAATTGCTTGATTTCACCCTTTAGTAGTCATGGCTACTAAAAGTTTTCCCCTCTTCTCCTTGATCACTCTCGGCTTCCTCCTTGCCCTCCTTGCCCTCCTTTCTCATACAACAACTCCGCCCGACTCTTATGACCAAAATACATCACCTTTTGGATTTCTCAAGCATCTTCAAGGATGCCACAAGGGTAAGAAGGTCAAAGGCATTCATGACCTCAAATTGTATCTTGAAAAGTTTGGTTATTATCACCAAACCAAAAGCAACACACATGCCAATGATGATGATTTTGATGAACTCTTGGAATCAGCTATCAAAACATACCAGCGAAATTACCATCTAAAGGCCACTGGGATTTTGGATGCTGAAACAATATCCAAGATGATGGCGCCTCGTTGTGGCGGAGCAGATATCATCAATGGTACAAACTGGATGCGATTGGGCAAGAAGAATCATCGCCACCACAAGGGCTCATTTCATACTGTCTCTCATTACAGTTTCATCTCTCCAAGTGGCCCAAAGTGGCCACCCTCAAAGTATCATCTCACCTACGGGTTTCTCCCAAGAACCCCAACTCAAGCCATGAGTCCCGTTGCACAAGCTTTCCAAACGTGGGCAAGAAACACACACTTCACGTTCTCACAGGCTCCAGACCTATCAAGCGCAGATATCACTATTGGTTTTGCTAGTGGGGATCATGGAGATGGGTTTCCTTTTGATGGACCTGGTGGAACCCTCGCTCATTCTTTTGCGCCAACAGATGGGAGACTCCATTATGATGCAGATGAGTCCTGGAGTGTGGGTGCAAGTACCCCTGGTGCATATGACTTGGAGACAGTTGCTTTGCATGAAATTGGGCACCTTCTTGGGCTCGGACATAGCTCAGTTCAAGGAGCGATCATGGAACCCAGTATGTCTCCAGGAGTGACCAAAGGCTTGCATGCAGACGATATTGCAGGAATTAAAGCTTTGTATAATGTTGCTACAAGACAACCGTCTATTAATTGCTGCCAATTATTTCCTATGAAAAAAATTATTTCATGCCAAGATGAGTCTATTCTTGCCGAATAGTCATTTTTGTCGAAAATAACTAGTTATAAATGTTCATTTTTCTTGCAGTGTATTTGAGAAACGTCTAAGAATTTAATGGGAAAAGGTTATTATAAAATAAAGCATTTATTACTTATAAAATAAATGACAAAAAATAAGACTTTTTACGGCGATTTTATATCTTTTGAAAATAAAATTGCAGTAGAAAACCTTTAATTAAAATTGATCTTTTGCAACGATTTTTTAACTTTTTACAACATACATTGTTGCCGCAAATATTAAATTCATCTTTTGCAGCAATTTTAACTTTTTCGACAACAAAATTCACCAAGATATTAAAAAAAATTTGCGACGGTTCGTTAATTGCAAAATTGGTCATTTGCAGCCATTTTTTAAGTTTGAAAATCACTGACTTTTAAAATGGTTGCAAATACTTCTTATTTGCGGAGATTTTAAATTTGGCTGCTGAATTCAGCGCGAAATTCGAAATTCTCGTTGGAATTCACTGTTTATATTTTCCGGCGACCTTTAGTCGCCGTAAATGAGTATTTTGAGAATTGTTTATTCGTTTTAATGACTTTTTATATTTACGGCGATATTAAGACGCCGCAAATAGCTAATAANCTCACCTGTACGGCCATCCCCTCCTTCTCCCCCAGCCCCCACGGCGGAAATTTTCCCCGAATCTGGCCTGACCTCTCTCTCTCAGATTTCTCCATGATCGCCACCGCTAGGGGTACCGTTCGCCACCAATCACACCTCGACGCCATTGCCAGTCTGCCGTCGGAGCCCCAAAGCTCCATTTAGCACATTGTCTTCGTTTTCGGGTCGATGATGTTTCTGGATTCCGTGGAAACTTTCTCGATCCAGTTTCGCTACATAGATCGGTGACCAAAACTCTCTCTATATATATCTTTTTATCGTCCCTATTTTTTGGCTTTGAGAGTTTGTTTAAGTACTTAGTCCCCTTGTGTGTTTCTTAATTTTCTCATCCTGGCGGAACTAGTGGAAAAAATCGTGTCAAAGAGTTTAATCAGGTGTTTTGTTCATTCCGCACCTTCAAAGTTATTACATATGAAGGTTTTAGGCTTTCGGGGCTTTAGTAGGGAAACATCTCTCAGAAGTTAGGGTTTCGGTTGGGTTCTAAAATCACTGTTTGGTTCCCGAGAACTCGTTTGAAGAGGAAAAAAAGGATTTGTTTATTTTCTCCCTATTTTTTTGAACTCGAGGGAAAAGTAGAATGCCATCTACGCAGCTGGGCCTTCTGCGACCAACTTGGCGTTTCTACAGGCCAGGTTCTATTCAATGGAGAATTTTACTTCAATTATTTTTCCCAGAGAAACAGAGGATTAGAGTAATGAAGAGCTAAAGCCAAATGCGTTATGGCAACCTTTTTTATCTTCTTGTTAGAGGTCACTTGTTTAGTTTTTAGCTTCTTTATTTTTTAATTTTATTTAATATTTTTTTCTATTCGGTTTTGTTTGCCAGTCAACGCTACGTTCTGAACCTCATTTTTGGAATTGCAACTTAAATTTTAGATGTTAGGCTGTTTGCATTTCAGTTTCTAGCACGAGTTCTTCCTTGGACATATTTGTTTTCATATCTTAAGAATTTACTGTAGTCTTTAAATCCATCACTCATCTGCAAGGAAAAAAAACCGGAGTAGTTGTTGCCTCTGGCAAGGAGGATGTAATGGATTAATGGCAAGTGCCTCCCATTATAATTGGCTGATAGAAACATCTGGCTATCGAATAGACTTCTCACTATTATGCTATGAAGATGATAGCCCATGTTTTAACACTACCAACTTGATGATAAGTTGCAAAGAAAGATGTGCATCCCTGATTTAGCCCTTCTTGTTTTTCTCATTTATGTTTTTCAAGTTACTAAAAAGGCTCTGTGCGGCTGGATTGTTTTGCTGCTTTGGGTTGAAAGGAAAAATTACATTTTATTTTTACTTGTTTTTTTTTTTTGTTCCCAGCTTATCAACCAGCTGCTTGTTCCTATTATCTCAGATTGAATTGATCTTAGAACTGCTGGTTCATTGAAGAAGATTTCACTTTGAATTCAACAATACTCTTCTACAATCGCATGAAAGTTCGGCTTCCAAATCTCCTCTCTGGGTGTGTTCTGCTGATGCCATACAATTCCATTTTGATCTTTTCATGTTATTATGCATCTTTTAGATATATATTTTTTAACTTGCAAGTTTAGTTCCTGTAGTGCCTAATATTTTTTATGTATCTTTCTAGTTTTTTAGTTCCTGATTCATGACCCTCATCTATTGTTCTACTATTTTTTTGATGTAATATTCACCAACTCTTCTGAACAATTTGTCAGTAAGGGACTCAAGACCCCAAAAAGAAAGAATAAAAACAATCACGGAGGACTTTCAGGTATAGTTCTTGCAAAGATTTCACTGGTTGATCATATCTTCTACTGATTATATTCTGACTTTTGTAGCCTGCTTTACACAGAGGTAAACAGCTTGGATTGGATCTGATTGTAGTTTCAGAAATTTGCAGCTTGGATTGGATATGATTTGAATCACTTTTCAATTATGTTTAGGCCTCCATTTTTATGTGTTAAACTAGTAGAAATCAGTATGTATTTTTTTATCTTCTACTCAAGCTAATAACTAAGTAAACAACTGAGGATTTCATTAGAATTTTCTGGTTTATCAAGAACTATCTCTTGCTGTAATTGCTGTAATTTTCTGGTTTATCATGACCCTCATCGATTGTTCTACTATATCTACTTATAGGGTTTTAAGCCTCTTCGATTTGTTGGTGATTTTGTCATGTTTTTTAAATTCTATTTTTCTGCTTTCATAGTTGGATACATTTCTACGAACTTTTGATGCAAATTAAGTTTCTTGGGCTGAGAGGCAGCATGGTTGGGTAGTTAGGGTTTGGGGTTTTGTGGGTTATGCCGCTATAAGCTTATGATAATGAAGCCTATTTAGCTTGGATAAAGATCTGTGGGTTCTGTTTGTGGTTACATATGGTACCAACCTTTAGGAGTATTTCCAAATTTGAGCTATTCTTTCTATTTGATTAATATGTAGGTGTTTGCTGATGTTCCTAGGACGGCAGAGAATTTCCTGGCACTCTGTACAGGTATGATAGAATTTCTCAATTTGAAACTGAAAATTTGAGAAATAACTCTGCTTTAGTCATGTAAACTTGTTGCATTAATTTGAAACTGCATTTGTCAATTACCATATATTAGTTCATTTATATTCAATGAAACTGCATATGTCAATTACCAGTGGCAAAGTAGTGAACTTTTTAGCTTTACACTGCAGCATTTACAGTTCACCACTTGAGGCTACTTCATTTTTATTGTCTCAGCTTCCTCCCAGTGCAGTTACAAAACTTATTCTTGAACAAGCTTGGTATTTGATTCCATTTTAATAGTCAGATTTGTTGCTTTATGTTTTATTTTTTGGTTTGCTTGTGCATGCAGAGGATTATAGCAGGTTAAGACCACTGAGTTACCGAGGTGCAGATTTATTTGTCTTAGCTTTCTCATTAATCAGTAGGGCAAGCTATGAAAATGTTCTTCAGAAGGTACTGACTTTAATGGTACCCCCTTCTCACTTTATCCTGTATTACTTCTTTTTTTTGCTCTTTTCCCTTACTTTTCTTGTTGCTATTTTAGATCTATGTTTATATTTGAAACATTTGAGATTCTTTCCCCCTGAATGAGAACTTAATTCTATCAATGTGTGATTTACAGATACTGTCTGCATATGAAACCAGCGCCAAAATTGTCATGGTGAGTCTTTTAATGTTTCAAATGTGGGAGTAGATTAAGTCAAGGTATAATGGTAATTGACCTTGAATGGTCTTCAGACATATATCAGTGCATACACATACATATACATATATACACATACATATGGCCTTATAGATAAAAGTCTCTTGCTAAATGAAAATATGTTAAGTTACTCAAGCAGCAGGTTTTGCGGCCAAGTTGGAATAACATACTTTGTAGCAAGTTCTCTATATCTGGAGTGCTACCTCTAGTAATAATACAACTTCTCAGTTTCAGGATTTTTTGGGTTCTTTTTTTATCCTCTACTATTTTTGTTTAGGTCTTTCTCTTGTTTCAAGCTCTTAGTTTTTTTGCTGTTTGTTCATGTTACATGGTTATGCTTTTTCTAGACTATTTTAGTTTTAATTTGGGTCTGAATTCTTATAAAAAGAAGATATTGCCTAGAATTACTATGCATTTTGATTGGTGTTCACCCCTAGTATATTTGTTGAGAATATTAGTTTATCAAGTTTCTTAGTCTGTCAATTTGATCCTCTCAACCCTTCTGGTCTTTGCATTCAAGGCTGATCATCATGGCATTAGCGTGGTAAGTTATTTGCAAGGCCCTACTTCCTATTTGGAGACTCAAAGGTTCACTTATGGCCGGCCAATGTAACAAAAATCCTCATTACTAATTAATTTTTAAGCTGTGTTGATTTGTAGATTGGAAAACTACAAGAAGGATTGAACCCACCTTCATGGCACATGTTGCATTTTCATGGTATCCACCTAGGACTGGTAATGAAGACAGGGCTGGTTACTGGCATCCTATCCCTCACAGTATGTTTTATTTCCCATCAATATTCAATATTTGTAATGTTTTTCTGGTTTTTATAACCGCAAAATGCTAATCGATTTTTGTTTTAATTTTGTTTCAAATAGGAGGGCATTGCTGTGGGAAGGACTTTTGCTGCTCTAAAGGACTACTGAGTAGATGGAGACAAGGAAATGATAGCTATTGGGTTAATGAATATGGTTGGCCTCGGTCCAAGAAGGCCTCGCCATTGCTGTAAGTGTATGCATGGTTTTTGCAACTTTTAGAGATTATTAGTTCTTTGGTTACTCTTTCGTTTTTGAAAGAGGTTGGAATTCGTAGGTTTGTTAGAAATTAACTCACTTGTGGTGGATAATTAAACACCTTGGAATTACAACAAAAGCCGCTTGGGAAAATTTCTTTAGTTCTAACTCTTGTGCTTAGAGTTTTTAGCATCATCCTGACCTTGGACTTTAGTCTGTGCATCTACTTATTTGCGCAAAGAAAATGAGTTGGCATGTTGTTTAGACAACATTTTACCATTATGCTATGGTTTACTTAAAACTTTGAGGAATCCTATGGTCTTCTATAGTACTCATGTTCAACATGTGGAACAACTTTTATTGCTCATTTTTCATATTTATAATGTTGATCACTTGACGCACTTTGGTTGTGCTGGGTTACTGAGAAATTGAGGAAGACAATAAGAGTCCCCCATGTGGCAAACTGATAGGGCCATGTAAGTCTGCTTGCAGGCTTTTCTGTAGTGTGCTAAACCTTATGCTAGATTTGTTGTTTCCTTCTATGTAAAATGCTCCATTCAGCTTATTTTTACCTTGGCTCATCATGCACTTTGAATGCTTGCAGGGGGAGCTTTATCAGCCTATAAAGCCTCATGATTGTTTTTGGAGCATAGGTATGTTATCATCAAATACCTGCATGAACTAGTTGAAGCTTAAAATTTGATTAGTCTACTCAAGACAAATCGCAAGTTGATTAAGTTCGTGAATGGAAGACATTAGTGGGAAGTTCTTACTATTACCATACAAAAATGCCAAATATATGGTTAAATCAATTATATAAATTCTGTACATATTTGTGTGTTTGGGGAGTTTGGTAGTCCATTGTTTTTATCAACAGCCATGAATGAAGTCTCCGGTTCCTTATTGAGATTGATGTGCTAAAACTTATGATTCAAGGTTATGAACCATGGTTTGCGAAAGTGTTGTAATGGGGTGTCAAAAATTTGTTGTAAACAGTTGTACGAGAACTTGTCACTTGGTGTGATGATTGTGAGAACCCTTTCACTCTCTTTTTTGTTCGGGTGTTTTTTGATTTAGTAGTTTGCACATGCATTGAGTGGAGCTAGGTAACGTGAGAAAAGAAAATATGTGGGAATCGAATTTAGAAATCTATAGTGAATATAATTTGGATGTGCATTATATTTTTTATAGGCCCTGCTTTGTGTATTTTTTTTTTTTAATTTTCTGAAACATCATCTCCGACAAGTTCAGTTCGTCGGAAATATTTTTTTCTTCATATAAGCTTATTTGTGGCGACAATAAATCGCCACAAATACTCTTTTGCAGCGACAACTACTCACTGGAAAAAATAAAGTCGTTGCAATTATTACAATTGCGGCGAATTTAACCTTCGCAAAAATATTATTAACGGTGTTTTTTGAACATGTTGCAAATAATATGAAGATATTTGTAGCATTTTTGTGTATTCGCGACGATATAAGGAGCTGAAATATGAACGTTATTTACGACGTAATTTACAATATTAGCAACGAAAAAAATTGCTGCAAATAAACATTTTTTGTGACGATTTTTGGGTTTCGTTGGTTGAACTTTTAAGTGAGTCAACAATTGCAATGAATGTGCGGCACAATAAATTGTTGCAAAAGGTTATTTGCAGCGATTTTGAGGTTATTTGCGGTGATTTTTAGCATCGCAAAAGGCTATGTTTCTTGTAGACGTTCTATGACGATGATATTGCACTAGACAATTGTCCTATATATTGTGGGACAAAATTACAATGCTAAGAACGGCCATATTGATCATAATAAAGATATGAGCATTGCTATTCATAAGTTCATACACCACACACTACAATTGTTTTTTTTTTTTTTTGGTTTTATTTTTTTAAAACAATTGAATTCTTCTACTCATCATCCACATAACACATTTAATGGTGTGTAGTGTATGAGGCTTATGAATAGAATTTTTATAACAATACTACTACATACAACCGCTGGCACCGATTCCGCGTGGAACCAGATGACGTGGCAGTGCCACGTTAGTAGTGTTTAATTATAAAAAAAAGAAAAAAAAAAAAGGGGAAGCAAATGAAATATTGAAAAGGAGGGAAAATGAAACACATGAACCCGTCGACCCGAAGCTCTGCTCGAGCTGAAACCCAAAGAAAATCTTCCTTGGATGTCATCGCCATGGATTGAAGAACCGGTTGTTCCGGTCGCCCACTGTCACACATTCCTTATCTAGCTACCGTCAACGTGGGTCTCCACTATTTTTCTCTACCACGTTGAGTGAGTCGTCGTCGCCCACTTCCACTACCAAGTTGAGTGAGTCGCCGTCCGTCGCCCACTTCCACTGCCATTAAGTATTTTTTTTCTCTTATTTTAGATTTGGTTCCAAACGATGAGATACTATTGCTCTGTTGGGTATATGTTATACTATTGCTCTGTTGGGTATATGAGAGCTCATTTAACGGGTTCGAAATCAAGCAACCATTGGATTCCAAGATATACCAATATACAAACCATTTGATTCCAAGATATATTGGCACACAAACAAATTGAACAACACTTATTACAGTCCATTTGCTCAAATATGTTTTTCAGTTAGATTCAATTTACAATGCAACTTAGGATCAGCCTATTATTTATACAAAGCATATCAAACTGCATATTTTCCCTTGAAATCAAGCATTTAATGGTGTAGAATATAGTAAAGAAAAGACATTTCTGATTAGCTGTAATTTTGAGAATTACCTTATCCATTTTTGGATAAAATAAATTTATTCGATTCATATACAAGCTGTTTGAAACCTTTCTCATTTAAAAGGTCACCAAAGATAAGGTTCTTCGCCATGTCTGGAACATGATGTAAATTGACAAAAGTCACACTTTCCCAGAGTCAACTTTAGCACTATAGTTCCCTTTACAATGACCTTGGTTTCAAATGTTGTTACCCATTTTCACCTCAGTTCCATAATCAGCCGTTTCATAAGTTTTAAAAAGATTTCTTTCCTTCGAGATATGAATAATGACTCTAGTGTCAAGCTACTATATATCCATCTTGAATGTCACATGGTTGGCTTCACAAGCTATAGGACGGCATTCTCTTCTTCTTTTTTGTATCGACATTGATAAAAGTGATGCCCTAGCTTGCTTTCCACATACAAGACAATGATTTCTAAAAATATTCAATACCTATTGTTTTAAGATCATCACCAACGATAAGCAATAATTCGTATACTTGGTTTAAAACTGGATTATTGTTAATCATCTTAAAATTCATGAAACTCAAAATTAACTTTAAGTTGGATCTGATCATCCTTAAAAGTTAAAAAGTCAATTAATTGTCGATATTTCAAAGTGGAAGTTTTCTCCCCGTACTGTTTCCATGAAGGGTTCTCGATGATCATCATCTTTCTTCTTGATTTGTTGTGTCTAAGATGGTTCACTCGAAACTGGTCCTTGTTGAAACTAAAATTTTTTTGCTCTCTAAGGTAGGTAGTCAATCGGTGCGTATTGTTGGGTAAATATTTTTGATATACATATCTAAATTTCTCATTCTGAAAACCATATAGGACACATTTTTTGTATGTGTTATAGTTATAATATTCTGGGAAAGCACGCTATCTAATTCTATGTTGTTTGTATCACATGTGTTTCATTTGTATCTATAGTCTTTGTTTTGGGTTATTCACACCTTAATTGTTTGTATCACATGTGTTTGAACACCTTTTTATTGTTAGTTTCTTATATTACGTACCCACCAACACACTAGTTTGAGAATACATATGAATTTGGGAAAGGCAGCCTTTTGTGATCTTTACTTTAGAAAGAGGTTTAAAAGGCACATAAATTGGTGGATCTCTTGTTCTGTATGCAATAATATTTAAAAGATATTATTCTGTTTCACATACAACTGAATGGTTTGTGTGGAAGCTCCTCTGAATTTAATTAAGTTTTTATTTATCCATAAATGAAACTGAAACAAGGTTTTTCTTACATGTGCCAGTGTGGAAGTTGATAACGAGGATGGCTGTGTGGAAGTTGATAACTGGACGGCATGAAAGTAGTTTCATTTGAAGCACTTTTCTTCCTTGCTTTATGTGGATGGTAGGGATAGAGGATTAATTGAGCTGCAAAATATGGAAGACAGGATGGAGAGAGGATCATGTATGATTATGATATGGTTGTCTCCATTTTGGAACCATGTATGATGATGAGGATGGAGGAAGATCATTTCAATTGCCCGGTATTTGGGGGCTTTATTTAAGTTTATTTAATATATATATATGGTGTCCATTTTGAGAATATTTGATGTGTATTTTTGGCCAACTTTTATGATTGATGAAGAAAAGATTTTGTATCCCGCTTTACATTCTACCGAAGCTTCTGTTTCCCAGATTCCAGTTTGATGTCATGACCCCTTTACTTGCCTTTAGATATATTGAAGGGCCTTTAGCGCTCGGATCAAAAGATTACTCCTTATTAAGTTTTTGTCATTTTGCAAAAATTAACTCGCTTCATTTACAATATCATAAGTTGAGATCACGCATGCAGTTCATCAATGGTAAAACGTACAAAATTGAGATGGAAAGATTTATTTATCATCATTTTTATTACCATTCTATCAACATCCCTTGATGTGGTATTATATAATAGGCCGCCCACAAGTAAAATATAATAATTAATACTTTCCAAATATTTAATACCACATCATAAGATGACCAGAAGATGATCATGATAACATGGATGATAAGTAGCATTACTCATTTGGGATAAGAAGGACGAACAAGTCACGTTTATTTTATGTCTTCATTTTACGTTGGAGTACTTCAAATATCTCATATTTTAAATTGAGCAATGCTACACAACCTCCCAAACCTCCACACACCACATTTTTTTAGATTTTTAAATTTTGTTAATATTTTTTTGAGTTTATTCTTTTTAAACTAATTCAATTCTTCTATTCATTATTCATATATTAAATATTTGATAAAAGAAAAAATAATAAAAATTATAAAAAGTGTGGTGTGTGGAGGTTGTGTAGATTTTTTTCTTTTACATTAAATGAATACTATCAAATTTAAATGCACTTGTCCATTCCAACAAGGGTGGAATAAATGAATTATCAAGCCAGGATTAATAGAGTTTCAAGTGGGGATCAAGTTTCTGCCTAAAAAGATAAAAGAAATATTGTCCCAAATATTCAGGTTATTAAAACCTCGTTTGTTTTCACAACTCCTCTCAACTCATCTTATTTCATCTAATCATTACAACTTTTTCAAATTTTCAAACAAAATAAAATAAATAATTCAACTTTTTTAAATCCCAAAATTAACAATAATATTAAAAAAATATATATTCTAATAATATTTTATTCAACTTTTAACTTTCATCTTAACTCATTTCATCTCATCTGTGAAAACAAACGAGGTGTAAATCTTCAAACATGGCTGCAAGCCGGGTACTGTATGTGAGCAATTATGTTGTAGATCAAGAATCCCCAATAATATTATTGTTCGAGGGTCATTCTCACATTAGTTTCATGTCCTTTTAAAAATTAAAAACTCCTCTGATCAATCTACTTCTTCAGAGATGTAGAAATTGGAAACTTTGTATTTCTGGGACTTACCTTTTACAATGGAAGAATAATCAAATAAATAGATACAAGGTATAGGGTATCTATGGTAACTGATCAAGTATGGAAAGAAGTTACAAATACAATGTTATGACTAATTTCCTAATTTCCTGAAATCAAGATGATGTTAATATGGCAGTGATTTTTCTGATTTTTGTGTAATGGAGATTCTGTTAATACTCTCCCTCAAGTTGGCGCATGGAGATCCATAATGCCCAACTTGTGCAGAAAATGATGAAAGAGTTCCTGTCCCAGTGCTTTAGTGAAAATGTCGACAATTTGCTCATGTGAGGAGGTGTGAATGGAGGTAAGGAGTCCTGACCGGATTTTATTGTGAACAATGTGACAGTCAATCTCGATATGTTTGGTGCACTCATGAAATACAGAATTGTGAGCGATGTGGAGAGCAGATTGATTGTCATAATATAGGCTAATGGGCTCAGAATGAGGAACACTAAGATCAGTGAGGAGCTGTTTTAACCATGTGAGTTTGCAAGTGGTGACAGTCATGGCGCAATATTCAACTTCAGTAGAGGAACGAGCCACTGTCGTCTGTTTTTTTTTTGTGAACCAAGAAATAGGACTTGTGCCAAGCTGAATGAAGTAGCATGTAGTGAATCGACAGGTGGTGGGGCAACTGGTCCAATCAGAATCCGTATAGGCAGTAACATGTAAAGTGCTAGATGAAGAACAAAAAATGCCTTGTCCGGGATTGTCTTTGATGTAGCGGACAACAACAGCTTGCATGTGGGGAACACGAGGAGCATGCATGAACTAACTGAGAATATTCACTACAAAGACAATATCAGGATGTGTGATAGTCAAATAGATGAGGCGCTCAACGAGTCGGCGATAGGCACAAGGGTCGGTGAGAAGAGTGACGTCATGATCAGTGAGCTGCCAATTTTGTTCCATGGGAAAGTGAGCAATTCGGGCACCAAGTTGGCCACTATTAGAGAGAATATCAAGGGCATATTTGCTCTGATTGAGGAAGATGCCTTTTTGAGAACGAGCAATTTCGAGACCAAGAAAATATTTGAGAAGACCGGGATCTTTAGATTTGAAATGGGTGGAGAGAATTCTCTTGAAAACCTTGATCAAAGAGATGTCGTTGCCAACAACCAAGATGTCATCAACATAAACAAGAACAAGAGTGATGCTAGTCTGGGTGACAAGAGTAAATAAAGAATGATCTGTCTGAGACTGATGAAAACTTGCATCAAGAAGCATAGTAGTTAGTTTAAAAAACTAGTTTCAGGAGGCTTGCTTTAGGCCATAGAGTGATTTTCTGAGTCGACAGACACGGGTCTCCCCCTTAGGGTAGTATCTTGATGGCAGGGTCATGTAGAATTCTTCATCAAGATCGCCGTGCAAAAAGGAGTTGTTGGCGTCGAGTTGATGAATAATCCAATTTTTGGTAGCAGCAACTGCCAATAAGCATCGGACAATGGTCATTTTGGCAACCGGAGCAAAAGTCTCATGATAGTCAAGGCCTTCAACCTGAGTGTAGCCTTTGGCAACGAGCCGAGCTTTGTATTGCTCGATAGAACCATCGGCCTTGAGTTTAGTTTTGAAAACCCATTTACAGCCAATGAGTGTCTTACCAGGAGGAAGTGGCTCAAGCGTCCAAGTAAGATTTTCTTCAAGAGCATGAAGATCAACAGACATAGCTTCACGCCAATGAGAGTGAAGAACAGCAATAGAATAACAGAAGGGTTCAACAGAAGTGGTGAAGGCAGTTAAAAAGGCAAGATGAGAAGGTGAGAATGTAGAATAAGAAAGAAAAGCAGATAAAGGATGAGCAGTACCTGAGGTTGAAGCAGCCGGTGAGGATGCAGTGGGCTCCATGGGTATGGTCGGGCAAACATAATCCTGAAGATATGCTGGTCGAGTAGTGGTGCGATGAGGATGGTAAGAGAGAGAGAAGATGTTATAGGGGGTGGGTCGGGAATATTAGTGGAGGTAAGAGGAGAAGATGATGGTAACCTAGGTTCAGGAACATGGAGAGGAATAATAGGGAGAGGTGTATCTATGAGATCAGGAGTATCCTGGAATGGAAATATTTGTTCATAAAAAGTGACATCACGAGAATAGAAGACGACTTGGGTGTCGAGATTGTAAAGCTTGTATGCCTTATAAGTACCAAGATAGCCAAGAAAGATATATTTAGTGACACGTGGATAAAATTTGTCATGGGAAGCATGAGGGTTTGAGCATAACAAAGACACCCGAACACGCGTAAGTGAGCGTAGTTGGGTGGGGTGTCAAAAAGAAGTTCAAAAGGGGATTTATTTTGGAGAATGCAACTCGGGGTGCAATTAATGAAGTAAGCAGTGGTGAGAACACAATCACCCCAAAATTTTAGAGGTAAGTGTGTTTGAAATTTGAGACTACGAGCGACATTCAGGAGGTGCTGGTGTTTGCACTCTGCAACACCATTTTGTTATGGATTTTTAACACAAGTACGTTTATGAATAATGCCATGGTCATGGAGATAATTTTGAAATTTGTGGGAAAGAAATTCTTGTCCATTACCAGTTCTTATTATTTTAATCATGGTGTTGAACTGATTTTGGATAAATGTAAAAAAATGCATGAGATGAATATAAGCTTCAGATTTATGTCACATGATATAGATCCAAGTGGTGCGAGAAAAATCATCAACAATTGTAAGAAAGTAATAAGCACCACAAAGTGAAGAAGTATGATAACCACCCCATATATCACAACAAATGTGATTAAACGCAAAAGTATTTTTATTAGCATGTGAAAGAAAAGGAAGTCTAGTGTGCTTAGAACAAGCACAAACATCACAATCAAAAATAACACAAGGATTATTATTAAAAACACTAGAAATATTTAAGCGGGAAGGGTGACCTAGGCGTTGGTGCCATAGGATCTTATTGGCAGTGATCTGAGTAGAAAAGGTCGTAATGGGTTCGGACCGATACACATAAAGTCCATTGCAAAGCTCACCCGCTCCAATCAGCATCGTCGTGTGTGCGTCTTGAAAAAAACAATTGGTAGAAGAAAAAGAAACAAGGAAAGAATTATTAGTGGTAAGCTGAGGGACAAAAAGGAGATTAGAAGTAAATTGAGGGACAAAATAAACATTGTGCAAAATTAGGGATTCAGTCAAGGGACATGTGTCTATCCCTTCAATTTGAAGGGTCTGACCTGTGGGTAGCTTAACGTGTTGCGCATGAGAGGGTGGGTTGAGTTGCATGAATAATGTCCGATCAAAGCACATGTGATGGCTTGCCCCACTATCAACCACCCATATTCGGCAGCTAGGAGAAGAAAAGAGGGAAGAAACGTTACCCACAAAGTTAGCCAATGGAGCTTTCAAGCTAAGTAAATCTAAGAGTTTTTGGTAGAGAACAGGTGAGAGGCCAGGGATCGGCAACGGGAGCTCGGAGGAAGGGGCTTGATGGGCCATCTGCAGCAGTCTAGTTGGGGGTTTGCCGAGAAGAAACGGTTTGCCCTTGACCCGTGATTCACGGCCTGGTGGGTATCCCACAATTTGCCAGCAATGGTCACGGGTATGGCCATTGTGTTTGTTCCGTGCACTTGAAGGAGGGTTTCTTGGAACCACCGAAGTGAACGGCAAAAATATATGATTCAGACGAAGATGGACGAAGCTAAAGAAGTCTCTGTTGTTCCTCCTGAAAAAGAATGGAAAAAATTTTTGTGATGGGGAGAAGAGCCTCCATGGCCAAAATCTGAGTTCTGAGTTGAGTGAAGGAGTCGTTGAGGCCATGTAAGAACTGGTACACCCCGTTCATCCTCTGCTTGTTGTTGTAATTCTTTAAGGTCACTGCTTTTTTTATGTGACTTAGTTCATCCCAGATTTGTTTAATATGGTTATAGTACTCATGGATGGAGTGAGTATTTTGGTGTAGGGATGAGAGTTCTCGTTTGAGATGGTAGATACGAGCATTGTTCCCATGATAGAAACAGGATTGGAGGTCAAGCCATACTTCACGAAGGTCGGTATGGAATTCGAGAGAATTTGCAATGGAGGGATTGCTGGAGTTGAGAAGCCAGGTAAAGGACCATGTCCTTGGTTTGATTCCATTGAGTATAATCTATTGAATTGGTGTCGGGTGGGGGAAGAGTACCATAAAAAAAACAGAGTTTGTTTTTGGCGTTTAGAGCGCGGGTCATGACCTTTTGCCATTTGGTCATTTGGAGAAGTTATCTCCTGTAAGGAGACCAGAGACTAGAATAAGGCTAAGGGGATCTGAAGGGTGAAGGAGGTAAGGGGAAGGAAGCCATGGAGGCTTTGGAAGAAAGGATCGGTTAGGCTGACACCATGTAGAAATTGGAAACTTTGTATTTCTGGAACTTACTTTTTACAATAGAAGAATAATCAAATAAATAGATAGTCTAGGCTAGCTATGGTAACTGATCAAGTATGGAAAGAAGTTACAAATACAATGTTATGACTAATTTCCTGAAATCAAGACGATGTTAATATGGCAGTGATTTTCCTGATTTTGTGCAATTAATGGAGATTCTGTCAATAAGAGATATATAGTACCACACAAATTTATCAAATCACAAAAATAGATAATTTTCTGCAGCATGCGGCCACCATGTTCCTTTCTGTGGCTCGGTTCCTTTTCCATCATTTATTAGGTACGTTGGGTGTTGGCATCAGAAGGTCGCTCGCTAGCAATGGCATATATTAATACCAGGCACGACCAACCCATGCATGATCTGTTATTATAAACGTAAAAATGTACGTAGTTTACGTTAATATATTCTTTTCAGGAACCTTCCAAAAATATAAGCACACCATGGATGAATGATTTGTAGCATGTTAGGGTTACTTCATTATTATATATCTTTAAATATTTAGCAACGAATATATATAAGCACATAACATCCTGATTAATTAGAATTATTAATTAAACAAGTGCCAGTTACTAATTTATTTCTGGTTGAGGTCACTACAAGAGAATTGGTTTTTTGGGACGATGAAAATTCAATAAAATATTCTGCATGCATAGCTCCTTCTTCACGTTGAGGGAAATATTCAACACCCACATTCAATTTGTTGGTTCTCTTATTAATAGTTGAAGTCGTTGAATACAGATGTAATAGCTATAGGACTCTTAACAAATATTAAGAAGGAAATAACAGAACAATCTTATCAAGATAACTACGGCTACTAAGATTATCTTCTGATGTTTATCTTCTAGTTTTATACTACTTCTGCACTTCTACGGTTTCTACATCATCTTTATCTTCTTCAATATCCTTATCCTTAACATGCCCCCTCAAGTCCAATGAAGTGGAAACTACATTGAGCTTGGAACGAAGAGTCGCAAACCGAAATGAAGATAAAGGCTTTGTAAAAATATCTGCAAGTTGATCTTTGGAGGATAAGAACTTGACTTCAATAAGTTTCTTGGCTACCATATCTCACACATAGTGAAAATCAATTTCTATATGCTTTGTGCGAGCATGAAAGACTGGATTGGCTGATAAATATGTGGCTCCTATGTTGTCACACCATAAAGTAGGAGAAGCTGAGGTTTTAATACCAAGTTCCTGCAGTAGGGATTGAAGCCATTGTAGTTCAGCAGCTGCAATGGCGAGGGCGTTATATTCTGCTTCAATGCTTGAACGAGCAACTGTGGCTTGCTTTTTGCAACTCCATGAGATAAGATTCGGCCCAAGAAACACACAAGACCCTCCTGTTAAGCGTCGATCATCACGAGAGCCTGCCCAATCAGCATCTGAAAATGCTTGCAGGGTAGTGTTGGCTAACTTGCTAAAGGAGAGACCAAAGCTGATTGTTTATTTTAGATATCGAAGTAAACATTTTGCTGCCTGCCAGTGATCTAACTTTGTTGAGTGCATGAGCTGAGATAACTTATTAACTGTGAAGGCTATGTCTGGCCGAGTGACTGACAAGTATTGTAAATCTCCAACTGTGCTGCGATATAACGTGGGGTCACTGAAATCTTCATTGTCAAAGGCACTGAGATTGGTGGAGGTGGCCATGGGATTACTAATGGGTGTGGCTTCATGCATTTTTGTCTTGTGGAGTAAGTCCATAATATACCGACGTTGAGATAATATAAGTTGTCCCTTTGAATGAATAGCCTCAATACCCAAGAAAAAATTCAAACTGCCCAGGTCTTTTATTGCGAAGTCACGATGCAAAGTGTTTATCAATTCATCAATAGCATGCTTGTCAGAGCAAGTAATCAGTATGTCATCCACATAAATAAGAATATACATTGTGAACTTGGATGAAGTGTGAATAAACAAAGACGTATCCGACCGTGATCCATGGATATTGCCTAAGTCCAGAAGTCGATTACTAAGACGAGAGAACAAGGCCCGTGGGGCTTGTTTCAGGCCATATAGCTCCTTTTCCAATTTACAAATGTGATGTGGAACTTGAGAGTGAACATACCCTTGAGGTTGGGTCATGAAAACCTCCTCCGATAAAGTGCCGTGTAAGAAGGCATTGTGTACATCAATTTGTCTAATTTCCCAGCCTGAAGAAATAACAATAGAGAGAACGGTTCTTACCGTTGTGGGCTTGATCACTAGACTGTAGGTATCGGAGAAATCTACACCGGCTTGTTGAAGGTAGCCCTTAGCTACTAATCGTGCCTTGTAGCGTTCCACCTCTCCATTTGCTTTTCGTTTGACCTGATAGACCCATGTTGAACCAATAATGTTTCGGGCAGCCGTGGGGGGTACAAGAATCCAAGTACCATTTTTAAGTAGAGCATCAAACTCTTGGTTCATGGCATTCCACCATTGAGGATGTTTGACCGCAGTTGTATAACAGGATGGTTCAACCATCATAGATTCTGTTTCGGCAAGGAGGGCTTTGGGTAGGGGATATTTGATGGTGCCATCAGTGCGAATTTTGGGCTTGGTGATATTGTGCTTCGATTGAGTGAGCATGGGATGTTGAGATGGCTAGATATTTGAGGTTGGTTGAGAAGAGGGTTCTAGGGGGTTCGGGATTGGGAAAGTTATTTCTGGGAATGAGGGAGAGGGTTCAGGGGCGAGAGGAGAAGACGATGGAGGTGTATGGGCTTGATGGGCTTGGGTACTTGGACAAGGTAGATGTGATGGACTTGATGCATGCGTGGTCTGTTCTGCTGCACAAAACGAGTAAGTGTTGGGCCTCAGAATGGGTATCACAAAGGGGACCGAAGGAGACGCTTGTTGGGTGGGAGGGGAGGAGACCAAATGTGTTTGAAATGGAAATATTGATTCTTCAAAAACTACATCTCAAGAGATAATGATCTTGCCAGTAAGAGGATTGAGACATTTATATCCTTTGTGATTGTGACTATACCCAAGAAAGACACGTCAAATATATCGAGGTTGTAATTTGTGACGGTTATATGGTCGCAGGTTGGGCCAACAGGCACAACTAGGGGTGTAACGGGTCCGGTTTTGGACAAAATCTTGGACCGAACCGGTATGACCGGTTTTGCATTTTTAACCGATTACGCACTGATTACCCTCCTAAACCGGTACTTCCGGTTTTACTGGTTTCCGGTCCGGTCCCGTTTTCCGTTTTTCTAAAATGTAAGTTTGAGATTTTGTTATTAAAAATCTGTTTATAAAAAGAAAGAAAAAAACTATATAGTATTAGTTATAAACTATATATTAGTATAGCTATATAATAAATGATCAATTATGTTTTTATTTTTAAGGTTAAAATTTTATTTTATAATAACATTATCTTATATATAAGTATATTAATAGCATATGATCAAACAAATGACAAATGTTTATATTTAAGATTAACATTTTATGTTATAATTTATAAATTACAATATGAAATTATTTCATAAATGATATAAAAAGTCTCACATATAATTATACATTATATATAAAACTTATATATTAATATATATAATATTTTATATAATTTTAATTTTGTATAAAACTTATATATAAAATATTACTTTATATATATATTTTATTAACCAGTCCGGTCCGGTTCGGTCCAGTCCGAAAAATTCTAAAATCGAAACCGGACTGGTTTCGGCCGGTTTATGAATTATAAGAAGCGGTTCCGAACCGGACCGGTTCAAAACCGGTAAAACCGGTCCTGTCCGGTCCGATTCGGACCAGTTTACCGATTTTTCGGTTTAAATTTACACTCCTAGGCACAACCAAAAATACAAAGAAAAGAATACTCTGGATCACTAAGAAATAGACGATTAAATGGTGATTTGTTGTGAGAAACAGGTCATGGCATCCGACTAATTAAATAACAGGCAGTATCAAATGCATCATCCCAATATTGAAGAGGGACATGACTATGATTTAAGAGAACTAAACCTGTTTCAACAATGTGACGGTGTTTTCGTTCAATAGCACCGTTCTGTTGATGAGTGTGAGGACAAGATGGGCAATGAGAGATGCTGAGAGAGTTTAGTAATGAGGATAGTGATCGAAATTCACCACCCCAGTCAGATTGAACAGCTTTAATTTTGCAATTAAATTGTCGTTTTGCATGGGGCTAGAATTTTCGAAAAATGGTAATAACATCACTTTTGCAAGTTATGGGATAGAACCATGTGTATCAACTGTATGAGTCTAGGAAAGTAACATAATATCGGAAACCATTCTGAGAAATAATAGTAGACAGGCCCCAAACATCACTATAAATTAATTCAAGTGGTGCCAAGGCACGATTACATGAATCAAAAAATGGTAATTGACGACTTTTGGAACTTAGACATGCAAGACATGATAGACTAGACTTAGACAAAACGACTGGAAGAGAAAATTGTGATAAGACACGATGAACAATTTTAAAAGCTGGATGACCCATTCGAGAGTGCCATTGGGAAAGCGATGCTCGTTCACCAATTAGTGTCGATGGAGGAGAAGTTTTATTGGAAGCTGAAAGAGGATAAAACCCATTCTTACTCGGCCCGTGCAATAGAATTTTTCCCTTTGCTCGATCTTTCACAAAAAAACAAGAGGGATGAAATTCAAAGAAAGTGTTAGTGGCTGTAGTAAATTTTTGAACAAATAATAAATTTTTGGTAATTTTTGGCACATGGAGAACATTATGAAGAAGAAGAAAGGAAATCGAAGGGGTAGAAAGTTTAGAGGTGCCGAAGTGTGTGATAGTTAAGCCAGTGCCGTTACCAACGTGGATTTGATCGGTGCCAATGTATTCCTCAGCAGTGATATTGAGGTTGGAGAGATCTGAAGTCAAGTGATGAGTGGCACCCGTGTCTGGGTACCAGTTAAGACTGTGGGACGGAGTGGAACCTGTAAAATAAGCTTGCATAGAAGCTGGATCACGATCATAAGACTCATCATATCAATGGTAACAGCATAAAGCAGTGTAACCTGCTTTATTGCACACTTGACAAACAGGTCGATGATCTAAGGAACTCGAATTGCGACCACGACCTCTGCCACGACTGGTGCGGCTAGATGCACACCCAAAATTACGAGAACCACGTGATGCAAAATTAGCACCTGCCAGATTGAGATCGGTTGACATTTGGTGATTTTCTAGGCGGATTTCATGTGCAATTAGATGGCCATAAAGGTCATCCCCTGGTAGTGGGTCAACTCGGGTTGTCACAGAGGTGACAAATGAGTCGTATTCCAGTCCAAGGCCAGCAAGTAGAAAGGAGACCAGCTCAAATTTGTTTAAAGGTTTATCAGCTGCAGCCAACGTATTAGCTAGAGTAGTAAATTTGTGAAAATAATCTGAGATCGAGGAGCTGCCTTTCTTGAGTGTGGCTAACTGATAATGGAGATTCATTGAACGAGCATGGGAGGTGGAAGTGAACATCCGTTCCAGTGTCGACCATACTTGGCGAGAAGTTTGACACTTTGTGACATGGGCAAGCACGGTTTCAGAAAGGGAGGAATTTAAAGCAGAGAGGATCAACTGATCTTGCAAGATCCACTGCATAAAAGCCGGATCAGGTACTGTTTGGTTAGTGGGCATGGTGATCATGGGTGAAGGACAAATAGAGGATCCATCAACAAAAGAAAAAAGATGTTGACCTTTGAGGTAGGGGACAACTTGCGTTTTCCATAGCAGGTAATTGTCTCTTGTAAGTTTAATAGGAGTGAAGTTAGAGAGAGAGGTAACAGGTGCAGGGAAGGGACTCGATGTAAATATGGGTGGGAAGGGAGAGGAGGCGTTAGCCTCTGATATGGGGGTATTGGGATCTGCCATAGTTGACGTTAGTCTTAGGCTCTTGATACCATGTTGAGGGAAATATTCACCACCCACATTCAGTGTGTTGGTTCTCTTATTAATAGTTGAAGTTGTTGAATACAGATGTAATAGCTATAGGACTCTTAATAGATATTAAGAAGGAAATAACAAAACAATCTTATCAAGATAACTACGGCTACTGAGATTATCTTCTGATGTTTATCTTCTAGTCTTCAACTGCTTCTACACTTCTACGTTTTCTACATCATGTTTATCTTCTTCAATATCCTTATCCTTAGCACTTCATACTGATTAGGGTTTTGATCTGGTTTGAAGTAAGCCTAGTTTTACAGGATATATGTATGTCGATCTCTTTCCATTATTAATTAAGCTTTCCCAGTCTGCACAAATGAATAAATATTATTTCCATGGTTAATCATTTTTTACAACAAGAACATTACTACAACAAAGTAGGCTTTTTTCCACAAAAATTTTTTCCAAGGCAAACCGTGGTGCAAAATACTTGGTTGATGTCACAAAGTGGGTTCAGGGAAAAAGAATCACTCTGTTGCAGCGACATGCCGACGGATCACTTAAAATGGTTGAAAAAAAGGTCTTTTGCCGCACGCATATGTCGCCACAAAACAAAAACCCCACATATTACACGGCTTGTAACATATGCAAACCCATTTCGACGAAAAACAAGGTGATCAGAAATTTCTGTGTGGCGCGCATTCTCTCCCTTTCCTCCAATTTCAGCATGGAAATTTCTTTTCTCCTCAGACCAAATCTACCAAATTTTCTCAACTGACATTGGTGGGAAAAAGAATTTTCCCAATAAGAATAAACTTTTTTCCACGAGTGTCACTCCTTGAAAAAATAAGTATTTGTTGATTGAACTCTTTGCGATGAAGAAACTTCATGAGGAATTAGTACTATCAATGGCTTGTGATCATGGGAAATGCATATTTCCGACCAAAGTTAGTAGTGGTATGTAATTTGTTTCCGAGTGACAAACTTTGGTGGGAAAAAGGTCTTTTTCACTAAGAATAGACTTTTTCCCACGAGTCTCACTCCCGGGAAAAAAACAGTATTTGTTGGTTGAACTTTTGTGACAAAGAAACTTCACGAGGAATTAGTATTAACAATGGCTGGTGTTCATGGGAAATGCAAATTTCCAACTAAAGTTAGCATTGGTATGTAACTTTTTTCCGACTAACAAGTTTTGGTGAAAAATACTTATTTCCACCAAATTTCATCGTCGTAAAAAATCTATTGGGTTTTGCTACACAACCTCTACCACACTTCACACTTCACTATTTTTAAAATTTTTAAATTTTTAAATATTTTTTTAAAAAAAATTGAATTTATTCTTTTTAAAATATTTTAAATTTTCTATTTACTATTCATATAATAAATATTTAATAAAAGAAAATTTTAAAAAATTTTTAAAAAAATATAGTGTGTGGAGTGTGGATGAATAGTAAGAGGTTGTAAAAATTTTTTGAAACACTTTTTGCCACACCTTTTTCTGTGGAGAATGATAGTATTTTCCACCACATCATACTATATAGACCTTATTTGTCACGAAGAAAAAATGCTTTAACTGCCATGGCTGCCGTGGGAAAAAAAAATATTTTTCTCATGAACTTGTGGTATTGGTAGAAAAAA
Organism: Pterocarya stenoptera; assembly: GCA_003123785.1. NCBI lineage: Eukaryota > Viridiplantae > Streptophyta > Magnoliopsida > Fagales > Juglandaceae > Pterocarya > Pterocarya stenoptera. The sequence goes on along the minus strand of QEOT01000003.1, from coordinate 33,625 downwards.
AAAAAAAAAAACCCCCTTTCTTCACCTATTATATGCCACAAATTTCTTTTCTTTTTTTTTTTTTTTGAAAGAAGCAGATCACCCTTCATTAAGATAGGACATACAAATTTGACTTGAAAACAAGCCAATTACAATCGTTAATAGCTACCCAGAACACATACGTGTCTGACAGGGTCTAGTCCAGATGGCAAATCTCTAAAGACCTAAGTCTTAGCGAAATACCACCTCTATATACGACAAAGGTTACATAGCTCTCATACCCCAACTAAGCAAGATAAGGTTCACCAAACCCCACCATTCGACAGTGCGGAGGGGGGACTTCTTTTTTGGATTTTTATTAATTTAAAAACAACATTACATAAAGGAAATTACAAACAAAAAGGATAACAAAAACACTACAATGGCACGAGCACTACACAACAGCAACTGCATAAGCAGTACACAAAAGGGGCTGTTGTGGCGCGTGTAGCCCACGCGCCCAACTGGACGGGGAACCGGTGGACGATCTTGGAAGTACCAGACTCGCAGATTCTAGAAATGCCGCGCATGGCGACGTCAAAGGGCTCCCCGGTGGCGTGTGGCAACCACGCGCCAGAGAACTCCGAGAACTTCAACCCGCGCGTGCTGGCCACTCGCCGCTCCGTTTGACGCCGTGTTCGGTGGTCTTGAAGTTCGACGACTGGGCAACACCATGGCGTGGCTTGTTCTGGCCTGAGCTCGCCTGAAAGTTCTAGATCGGTGATTCACCCTTAATAGGCTTGATAACACAAAGAAAAAACACAAAAACAACTACGTAGAGGAGGAGGAAGGGTCTGGCCCACAAATTTCACGCGAAACAAATTGGTAGAAGAAAATTTTTTTCTACTACGAATAGACTTTTTCTCACGAGGATCACTCCTCAACGAAAATAGTATTTGCTGTAGTGGAAAGAAGCGACTGAATCATGACTTTGTCTCACTGCAGGCCTAGCAATTGGCTGTGCTTTGGATAAGCACATCTATAGTGTCAGAAACCCCCCTGCAAGACACATGACATCAATCAACAGTAGTTCTCAATTAATATCATTCATTTTAAAGCTTTTAGGGCATGGTGGTGACTTAGAGACAGGTCACATCCTAAAGAGAAGGAAACATCCCTAAACCTTGCTGGGCCCTTGCCCTGTCAACGTCCTCCCCAACCCCATTCTGGTTTGTTTTCTTTCTATCATCTTAGAAGTTTTAGTACGCGCGTAACAACCGTTCCAAGATTTTTATGCCTAAAGATCAAGTCCAAAAATTAAAATACTATGCGTCACGTCTTGTTAGAAGAAAATATTAAGAAACTAAAAGTAAAATAGTTAAAACTAACAAATAAAATGAAGTTATTACGAAACATATAAAAATTTAATGAACTAAAAGCAAAAGAAATAGAAAATCCAAAGGCCTAAGCTTTGAAAATAAAATAAAATTAGGAGAAATAAAAAAAAAAAAATTACAATTGGGCCACTCACGAGGTCATGGCATCATAGAGTAGTCCTATCTAGCCACTCCTTCGGTGTCCCAGATTTGGCTATCCACCTTGACACCTTGTGGCGGTAGCCTAGGCCTGTTCACCCAAGGGATGGCCATTATATATACGTGGTCAAGATTAGGTTCCAAATTGGTGGCATATGGTGGCTGTTTTTAGGGGCCGGGTGTAAAAAACAATCAGAAAATCGGTTGGACCTGACCCTAGGATTTGGTCCCCTTTTTAAGTGGTTTAATGTGGTACTGTTCCTTAAAAATTGAAACCAGTCTTAAACCGTTATGATATCGATTTTCATATTTTGAAAATCGATTCAAATCGAACCGGACCGGTACATATATTTATATTTTTTAATATTATATAGAATTACTTATATTATATTATATATATTATATGCTAAATTACTAATTAATATAATATGAAGTTCTAATCTTATAATTAAATTCTATTAATTTTATAACAAAATTAATATAATGTGTGATATAAAATAAAAATAATTTTATAATTTTTAATATAACATATAAATTTGAATATTATAATATAAAATTTATATAACATAAAATTCTAATCTTAAACATAAACATTAATAATATTAAGTTATTAACATAAACTTACTTTTAATATATATATAATATATTATATATATCAAGGATACATTTTTGGCATAATAAATTATAATATATATATTTTTTAAATATATTTTTACACATTTGATCATATATACTCATATAAAAAATCTAGAACTTATATAAATTAGGTTCCCAAATTGGTGGCATAAGGTGGCTGTCTTCTGGGCAACACGATCTAAACCACCCAAAAGGTCAGTGAGTAACGATATTTTTTTTATAATTATTCTTTTTAATATTAGTTTAGAAGTGTTCCAGATACAAAGACATTATCAAAAATAAATTCACAAATTGACATAATTTCATATGATATGTTAGAAACTTAGATCTACTTTACAATAAAAATAATTTTACAATCTAACTTATCAAATCAAGTCACGTCAATTTATGAATTTACTTTTATGAGATCTCTTGTAAAGCATTTCTCATATTATTTTATCAAATTATGGATAATATTTTCTAATCGAAGTATTATTTCTAATTTTAACTTTTTTTTAATTTTATTTTTCAATTTCTGTAATTGTCCTATTTGCAGTTCTTCGAAGGTAATTAACTTTATTTTCAATTTCTTTCTTTTTTTTTTAAATTGATTCTTAATTTATTTTCTAGTTTGTAAAAACATATGTCTACCGACACAACATGTAATAAATGATATTCTTTAACTTATTTTAGAAGCCGATTATGCAATTGTGATACGTGTCGTCGTTATTTGATTAATCTTGATTTGAGAATTAATATTTCCGACGTGGCAGCCAGTTTTCCACCCCAAAGAAAATGTTTTGTTGCGAATGAAAAGGGAAAGGCTATAAAGGTCCTCCCATAACTCTTTTAGTTCATTGACTAAAGATTGTAAATAAAAACATCGATGTCGTTTCCTGATACTTTTGGTCCAAGAATGAGCAAGGATAGCATTAAATATGGATCTTTCATGCATAACCAAAGAGGCAAGTTAGGCAAGTTGTATAGCACGAGTATCACTGACCATATGCTATAAGGTTTAGTCATATTATTGTAAGGGTTGATCCCATCACTAGCTAGCTCTAGTCTGACATTGCGAGCATCTTGTGTAAACCAACTGTAGTCTTTATCAAATTGTTGCCACATCTTAGAATCAGCAGGATGTCTTAAAATACTATGGTTATCAACTTGTTGTTCTTTATGCCATTTCATCTCTTTTGATATATTATTCGACATAAATAGCCTTTGTAACCTCGGGATCAAAGGAAAGTAATGCAAAACCTTTTGGGGAATCTTCCCATTTTTCCCACTCGTTGACACCCACCTTGACTCATTGCATTTAGAATAAGCTTCTTTGTTTGCATCATGTTTCCAAAATAGCATGCAGTCATTTGGGCAGGCATATATCTTCACATCACTAAAACTCAAACCACACTCTAAGCGTCAGGGCCTCGTGGTATGAGTTAGGTATTTCAATATCTAGAAACACTTTCTTTAACAATTGTAAAACTATATTAAATAACTTGATAGTCCACCCACCAACAGTTTTGATATGAAGCAGCTTGACTATAAATAAGAGCTTAGAGAACTTCTCGCAACTTGGATAATGTGGACGTCTTGCATCCTCAAACAATTGGTCAAAAGTTTTCGATTGCCCTCACTCACGGTTGGCGTGGGGAGGTAGTACCATGTTCATGTTCCCCAAATGCATGGTCCATGAATGTTGCAGCCCGCGTGTCCTCTATCATCTCATCCATATCATTAACAAAATTATGACTTTCATTATATGTATCTTCATCACCTTCTGATGAATTCATCATCGGGCTTTCACCCTCCCCATCAAATATCCAACGTGTATAAATTGGATCAATACCTATCATAAAGAGATGATCTTCAAGTTCATTGATTGGTAGGAATAGGTAATTACAGTATCTCAGACATGGACACTTGAAGGTACTACTTCCAGATGCATGGGTTTTTGCAATAATGAGTTTGTTAATCCCTTCACTATATTCAGGTGGCATAAACTGTTTGGCACGTGCATCCAATTCTTGTCCATTTGATCCTTATGTTATAATAGGTCATCAATGAAACCTTAAACAATGAAATAATTAAGAAATTCAGAGGGAAAACTATTTCTATTTGCCAAGATAAAAATTTAAAAATGATATCAAGCACCCGTCCAAAAAATTACATAAGCGTAAGAAAATTTGGTTGTCTTTGACGGGTAAAGTTACATATACAGAAAACAATGTGGGTATCATATGCATTCTACATGAAAAATATTGCTATTACTCAATAATTGGGGAATGTTGTATGCACATTTGGCGTACAAAAGATATTTACGTTCCTATGGACTTTCATTTATGCATGGAGGGTGGTCGTAGTAGAACTGTGCACTATTGCAATTCACATACACATGAAAACTTTGTATTGTTAAATATGGAAATAGAGTATAAGAAGCAAAAAAAAAAAAAAAAAGACATTTTATTATATAACCTGAAATCATGTGAAAATTGTATGAGATTAGAATTTGTTGTAAATATTTATTTCGATGTCATGTCTCCACAGGCAAACTGACATTTTAACTGTATATTGATAAATGCCTTATCAAATATATGACTCTGACATGCCACAAACATATATATAATGAGCATAATTCAAAGGTCATTGATATCCTGCTATTATGTTAAGAGTATATAAATGTGAGTAAATATCTTGTTTGAATACCACAAGCGAGAAGTCTTTAAATACAGAAGGTACGATGTGACATCTTGCAAAATCATAACAACTCAAAGACAACATTACCACCCCATGATTTACTATGCTTTTTCTATAAAAGTATACCAACATATTCAATAGGATTCCAGCACACTAGTTGAAACATAAGTATGCATCAGTACAACTTAGTTGACCTATAACGATAGAGCGATTTAATTTTCCAAGCCACTATTTGTACAAGGAACAGTATGGTATGCCCAAACAACCATAAATTTCTAGCAATATGGAGAATATTCTCTGTTTATAAAATTTAATATTTTTCAGTTCGTTTGGTGGTATAAGTAATGGTAAGCAGAAAATTCTGCTTATGGTCTTTAATTTTCTACTTCTGGCAGTTGAATAAGCATAAAGTTAGAGTATGTTCTTCAAGCAGTTTAACATGCCAAAATTTCTACTTATGGCATTAATTTCTGCATATGAAAGTTGAATAAGCAGCTGCTAACACTAAATCATCATCCCAACTATCACAAAGGACATTCTATGCTAGCATAGAATCGATATCACAAAGACAATGGTGTTTTTACAACCCCTTTTTATTGGGCTGAAAGTCAAGTCATTGCTCACAACAGCAATTTATAAAAAGCAATTGAGATTATCCTGGTCTGCTAGATTGGTGCACTCAAGTAGTGAGATAATGAACTATGTTACTAACCAAGCCTTTTAGGATTGGAGAGTTTCCATTTTGGTTCCATCAGATTTTGTCGATATTCTCCAGCTATGTCTTACATTGGTGATTGTTTTCCACGCCGTGAAGCTAGCTACAAATTGGTGGTGATAATTGTAATTGTACTTTGAAAAATCCCACTTTGTAAGTTACATCATAACTTTCAAACACAGAGACTCAAGGCTAAAGTAAGGCAAATTGCTTCAAATCCTTTGTTTCAAAAGTAAGGCATGTATGTTTTGCTATGAAATCTTTTTAATTCTCTACGAAATTAGACTATATCCACATATATATTGGAAAGCAACTGAAATGGAACAATTCGGTCTATACCTATAGTCTAATTTCGTAGAGAATCAAAAAGATTTCAATTAGTATTGTTGTATTGTAATCTAATTTCACTTAATCACTAAATTCGGTCTATACCTATGGACAGCTTATATATATATGTTATTTTCTACCCAACACAGAGCACTATTGTAGTTGAAGGAGAGAGCTTACTGCAAGAGGTGGCTGGCGCTCTAAAATGCTAGGCTGCTATGGTAACACGGTGGAAAAATTTCATGGAGGGAGCTGGCGCAGAGAGAGGCTAGGGCAGCACTAATTAGTGAGATAGAGGGAGGGAGGGAGAGCGCCTTCGTGAGACTTATAGAGAGAGAGATAAGTCGACAGTGGAAAAATGTGAGACAGACGAGGAGTTTCCTGGCAACAACGCGACGGCATGGCAGCAAGATTGCTGTGATAGTAGCAATGGCAACAATTTGTTCAAGGGAGAGAGAGAGAATCGGGGCACCCAACCAAAACAGTATCCAAAATGCACGTACAAGGTCGTCAAAAAATAGTACATTATATATACAATGAGTTATAAAGGCGATTTGTAGATTGACGCTACAATTATTTGCATGAAATCAATTCTAGCGGGAAGCTTTAGTGGCGACTAACACCTGCTACAATAAAGACTAAATTACAGAACTCGTGGGGATTTGATAAATCGATGTTGGATGGTGATATGTTGCTACGAGTTGTTGTGCCACAGAAATCCATCGCCGTAATAAACTTTTTGCCACAGTTTTAATGGATTCAATTTCAATCTAATGAATGGCCGAAATAGAAAATTGTGGCGAGACTGTCTCGTAGCAAATACAAAAAAAAAAAAGGCGAGTCTAGAAATCGTCACGTATTCAGACTTTATTTGCTAAGATACCTTTTCCTGTGCCCAATGGTCGCCGGCCGCAGATTGTCGGCGATCCTGTTAGTCGACGCGAAAGCAAAATGCAGCAAAAGCAAAAGAGCAGCGATTGGGTGTTGCGCTTCCCATAATGCTTCGGGTACAGGTAGCGCAGGTCCAATGGTGCACCCTGTGCTGCGCTAAGCTGTGGACACCAGGCCAATGAAGTGCTGAGGGACGCCCTATCGTGTGCAGAGTTGCTCATCAAAGCCCTTTTTTCTAGTTCAGTGCTGGGCGATGCTCCTGGCCATTGCAGCTTGCGTTGCTGCCAGTAGAGCAGTTTTGCATCTGGCTGATGTGGCAGTCACTACCACACCAAGAGCCGCCACCAGCGACGTCACGTATCTGGAGGTGCAACGAGCACCTCAATGCAGTGCTGTTGCCGCTGTGCACTTGGCCAGTGCGGCAAGCTCTGCAAAGGGCAGAACTGCGCACGTGGCCAATGCTACAAGCTTCGTTGTGCAGGGTGCAATACACATGGGTGGTGCGTGCACCAGGCCGATGTAGTGAGGCATTGCCGCCATGCTTCTCTGTTGCCGGTCACTAAGAGGTGCAGCCGCGACCTAAAAATTATTTTTCTTCTGTTACATTGAACAGCAACTGTAATGGGCGGAAAAAGATGAATAGTTTTCTTTATTTGTGTTTAAAATCATAAGGGTGGCGGCGACTAAAGAAAAACAAAGTCCTCTATTGTAAGAACATGAACCCTAGGGGCGAAGGAGGAAGATGAAAGTTTTTTTTATGGAAAGGCTTAAGGCTTGGGCCTAAAATCACCATTGAGCCGAGATTTTTTTTATGTGATGAATTGGTCTGTGTGCTGTAAAACAATTTGGGTTTGTTTTAAATTTTTGTGCAAAGAAATCTTTTTCTAGCTAAGATGGATTTGGGTTTTTTTTTTTTTTTTTAAATAGTTTTTCTTGGACCGACCCATATCAGTTTTGGACCGACCAAGAGTGCCTATGGCTCGCGACCTAGTGCCCGCACACATACCATCCCATCCACTTGATCCGATTTTTTTAAGGGAAAAACTTCCAACCGGATTGGTATAAAACCCAGTTTCGCACTAGCCAATAGATGGAAGACATGTAGGCACTCCAGGAAAAGCTAAGCTGAACTCGTGTGCATGCCGATTCCCCCTCTTTTCTTCTGAATCTCTCTCCCTCCCCCATCTCTGCACACATCGTTTTCTTCTCAGAAAATCACCCCTTCCACGACGCACAACCACGAACCAAACTCACGCCGGAACACCCACCACAACTCACGACAGAAGCCACACTCAATGAAACACCCACCACCTGCACTCATCTTCAAAGCCGACAGAAGGTAACCTCTATTTGTCAAGTTCGCGTTTAGCCCACCACGTCTTCAAACCCGACGGCTATTAACTTTCATTGGTCCCTAGTAGAGTTCTTGTCAAGTTCTCGCTTTTAAAGCCAACTAACTGTATGTAAGCTCATAAAGTCAACTAACATTTCATTGGTCTCTAGGCTAATCTATGTACTTCATTTTCTCTGCCATATAATGAATTCAGACCCTAACCTCTTCTTCTCAGAAGAAGATGGCTCAATATCATGAAGATCAATCCATTGCGCACCAACATTCACGAAAAAACCAAGTTTTGGACGCTCTTTACTACTCCGAAGAGCACTGGGAGGAAAAAGTTGGGGAGGTCTATTTCCATGGAGAAGATGAAGTGAAAGATAACTTTTATGGAATTAGTACTGATATTGAACCAAACCCTTTTCCATTAATCTTGCTAGATCAACAAGAAACATTCAGGGATGATGGGGAGCTTATCTCCGTACTCTTTAAAGAACTGCAAAATGATCTACTCTTTGAGAATCTAAAGAACAACCCATATCTTGCTAGGACTCGTAAAGACGCTGTGGAGTGGATGCTAAAGGTCAATGCTCATTACTCTTTCTCTATTCTCACTGCAATTGTAGTTGTCAACTACCTTGATAGGTTCCTCTCAAGCTTCCAATGTCAGGCTGGGAAGCCATGGATGATCTAACTTGCTACTATAGCTTGTCTTTCTTTCGCCGCCAAGGTCGAGGAGACTCAAGTGCCCCTTTTGATAGACCTCCAGGTACTTTACTTTTGAATAAATTAATCGACTTGTTGGCTATTTGCGAAGTGTGAAATGATTGTGTTTGGTTTTCTCCGATTCATTCATCTTCATGGCGTCTTTATTTTGATCATGTGGAGGAAAGTAGGTACGTATTTGAGGCCAAAACCATTAAGAGAATGGAGATTCTGGTGCTCTCCACACTTAGTGGAAGATGAATCCTATAACTCCACTTTCATTTCTTGATTATTTCATAAGGAGGCTTGGGTTAAAGGGTCATCTCTGTTGGGAATTTCTATTGAGGTGTGAGCGATGCGTGCAGAGATGCAGGAGGGAGGGAGGGATATCGATTCAGAAGAAAATAAGGGGAATCGGCATGCACGCGAGTTCAGCTAAGCTTTTCCTGGAGTGCCTACGTGTGGTCCATCTACTAGCTTGGTGCGAAATTGGGTTTTATACCCATCCGTCTGGAAGCTTTTCTCTATTTTTTATGGGTCATTAGAGAAAAAAATGTCTATGTGGTGATTTGAACTCAAGATCTCACACACAAGGACAATGAGCTCAACCATTGGATTAGAACTTGTTAGTTTGTTTGCTAATTTTATTTAAATATGCATATTGTTGTGGCCAATGAATATTTTTTTTTTTTTTTGAAATATTGTTTGCATGATTATTATTATTGAATACATGCTTACCATGATATTATTTTATCATATTTGTTAGGCATTTTATTTTATATATAATTACATACATTATTATTATTTGTTTGAGTGAAATGTGATGAATTTTTGTACATTTCTTGTGTTTACATGTCATAGTATGAGTTTATTTTATCACTTGTATTGTTAGGCTAATTTTTAAAAATTAGTCTTCAATTTTTTTAGAATGTGATAAAATAGAGGATTAAGTAATCCAAGTTTAATTAGTCCATGCTTATGATTGGCTCAAACTAATTTCTTCGATCTAGGAAGAAATTGTTTTTTGCATGTGACTAACTCGGTAGATTTCTTATCCTAGTGGGAGTATAGTTAAGATTATTTAGGATTAATCTCCTATACAATATTAATTTGCACAAAAATTAAGTTAGAAATTAATAATTACGTATTGTGGCGCAAGATATGATTAAGAAGCATAGTGAATTTTCTATCTTGCAACATGTATTAATTATTTTTGTTCTGACTTAGATTAACACGATAACTTTCTTAGATGTGTGTGCAATTAGATGCACATAAATTAGTAACTTTGAGATAACCGAGACGAAAGCCTAGAGATTATTTATGCAACTTAATCATCGCATTAATCTCTTCCATAAGCAATAGTTGGAAACGAATTAAGATTATTATGAGTGTCAGACAGTCTTAAACCATCATTATTGTGAAACATCTGAAAGGTCTAGAGTAAAATTGAAAGTATGCATGGGACGTATGCACTACAATTTTAATATATAGAAGTTGATGGGGTTAACTGTCAAATAGAGCTAAACCACTATTTTGCCTTGGAATCTTATGGGTAATAACAGAAGTTGTGTGTTGTTTTTGTAACACAAAGATTAATTGCTCATATATTTTAGGTTGAGCATCATAATCTTGAAGCAACTTAGATTTAGTCACAGATAAGCACATACCACCCTCTCTACTTGTTAGTATGTCTGTCAAGTAAGGACATTAAAATTTGAGTGTACATGAATGTTGAGGACATTCTTGATTGGCACATTTATTTTTTTAAAATTTTATCAGTGCACATTTATGCGGTATTAACATTGATAATCTTGCTCAAGTTTTATTTCTCTCTAGCGAAAACAAATAGGTTCTTGCATATATATAAACTTTGGAGCACCCCTTAAGAGTAATGTAATACCAAGAAATTGAGTACGACTTAATTCAACCTAAATAATTAGGTACGACTTTGGAGCAAAAATCTGAATAATTAGGTACGACTTAATTCAGCCTAAAAATCTTGCTCGTGGTTGCACTGATGCAAGATAGGTTTTAAGCTAAAATAATTTCTCGTAATTTGTTTTTTCTTTTCTCTCCTATAGTGTATGGGAGAATATGAAAAATTTTAAGTAAGCAAGAAATTGGGATATATTGCTAGTTAGTAGATAAAACGTCACACACTGCATTTGTTGCACAAATCGATATTTTTTAACGCTTTTAATGCGATATAAGATAAGTCTAGACCTAATTTGATTTAAGACGCCTTGAAAATAGTGGTGTTAGTGAGAATTCCTAGAGGTTTAGAAGTGAGATGGTCACTTATTGACCCAGTGATATTATTTATCGAGTAGAGAGATGATATGCTAAAATGTGCCGTGGAGACATAGGATAATGGGTGTGAAGCTTGAGAAATTGAAATTTTTCTCGCTAATGAGATTCCTCTCCTTTATTTAGAAGAGTCAAAGAGAAAATGTAATATGAACATTTTCTATGTGAAAGTTTCTATATGTGCACACTAAGGACATGAGATAATAAAAATATTGTTTCATCATATAAAAAAAAATTAGGAAAATATATTTTTCAATTAAAATATTTTCAAAATCACAATCCTATGAGTGATATGATCGGAAAAATTATATCACAGTTTATTAACTTACTGATAATGGTGTTATAAATGAATTATGGCGTAAAGCAGTTATTACATCACACTTGGGTTGATATAATATGGAGTTGCGGCCTTAATTCTAATTTGTTGTCCTTAGATCGAGGTCATTTGCCTTTGAAAAAGGCTGAGTGACTATTTTGTACAAACATGAATTCTATTAAAAATCGAGAGGATCTAAGATTGATTATTTTTTAGTTGAGTCAAAGAAATTACTCGTATTTTCGGTGAGGGTGAGGAATTGTGGATTTTTGTAACACTTTTTTTTTTTGAAAGAATATTTTTATCACTTTTCATTTCACATTACCTTAACCTTAATATTTTCAAAAAATAAATTTAATGATCACCGGAATTAGTCGGAGTAATTCAACAACTAGTGTCATTATACATTTGAGTGATGGTGGTGATAGTGACTCCCAAAAAGTTATAGAATATAAAAATCCTTGTAAATAGCGTGGAAGCGATATATCAATATTATCTCGTCATTTAGAGACTAGAAGAGAATATTTGTAATATGGCTCCGCTAAAAGTATTGAATTCCCATAGTAGGAATTCCAACATAAAATTTTAGATTCACTTCACTTATATGATCCAACCTGAGGTTGTTAATCTAATTGACAAAGGAAAAATGGAATTGATAGAAGTATAGATCCATTTCTTGGCACTAATTGAGTTGCATTTAGATAACCATTGATTGCATATTTATTGGAACCATTCTTGAGGGAGTTAAATAGCTAATTCTCATAGAAGAATTAGATGGTTAGCTTTTGTGATGTTTATACATAAAGTACTTTAAGCGCATGATTGTTGCTAGAACTATTTTGGTATAAAAAGTAAATAAATGCTGCTGGTGCTGTTTACATGCGACCTAAAAAAACCATCTATTTAAAGATACCCAATGTACCTAGTCAATTTTTATTAACGACCTATTGAATAAAATAGTATTTTTTTAACGCTGTTGACAATCTTAGAAAAAGGTCATCCTAAGAGATATTATGAACTAGTTGTCTTAGATAATTAATTGTCGTCTAATAAGAGATTTTTCATACTACAAGGTGATAGATATGGATTTGTAAAAAGTAGTTAAGACTTCACCTCTTGTGAGACTGTGTATAAGAAAAACAGTTTTTAAGAACTCTTGCTCAAAATCCATAGACAATTAATGAAATGGACAATACCAAAGAATCTAGTTGTACCTATACTATTTGGTGTTTCTATTATGGTTTGCTCGTGGGAATTAGAGGTTAAGATTTTGTTAGAGGGTAAATATGGCTTACTTGATTAAGTGAGTTTGTGATGCAATTGTCATTAAAAGTAATGACTAGACTATTGTGATTGTCTTTAGGGGCAAATGCCCTAATCGTTTTACCCTTAATGAAAAAGAAATTATGATTATCTCACATGCTTTTGTTGAGTACAAGAGATTTATATGAAACATTGAAGTCGCAAATTAAGTTTGTTGAATGACATTTGTGGCCACCTTGTAAATTTTTTAAAATTCGCAGTTGGACTTGCTGACTAGAATCTAAGGTATATGTTGTGAATTTGACCTTAAATGAGATTCGCGATAAGTTATCGCTGACTTCATGGTTGTGCAAAGAACTTTTATATATAAAAGCAGAATCTCTTGGTAGGAGCATGTTTTAGAAAGTTACTACACATTAGAATGCGCATGGAGAGAAATGGTCATTAAACACCACTTAAGAGTTGTCGTTTAATAATTTGTAGTTGACCATATGATTTCTCTCTACCTCATGGTATTGCTCGTCGTGCACATGATACTGATGTATTCTATAATCATGTGGCTTGATTGGAAGCATTTTGGTAAGCACACACATTCACCATAAATTTAGAAGTTATAGTAAAAAAAAGTATATCGACAGGCTTAAATCAACTCACTCACACGAGCGATCGCCTTTGGCACTACAAAAGGGTAGCGAGTAAAGATGAAATAATGTGTTACTCGGTACTTGTCCAGAGAGGGATAAGTTGTAAGACATAAAAGATATGTCGCCTTAGTGGGAGCTAAGATGAGATCCATCATATTTAAAAGGACCGTGCATGGTTACCTACAATCCATGTAACCTGTGGTTCAGCCAGATGCAAGAACCTCTTTGGCATTTCGGATAGCGAGCAAATGGAGGAACTCGAGTTGGCATTGAGACAGCGACTAGACTAAGATATGTACAATGTATTGAAATTAGATATACGCTCTTTCTTTTTTGAAAGAAAACTCCACCGTAACATGTATTTCATACTACATATGGTTTTGCGACTAACTATAAAGGTGAGTGAATAAATCACTGCTTCCTCACCGTGTGAGTCTTGTAGGTTATAATTGATAACCTTAATTTATTTATACCCTTAGGAGACCTTTGACTATGTCACGAGGTTGATGTTTTAGTGTCTGTTACTTTGGCATGTTATCTATACCTTTAAATGATGCGGTCTAAAGAGACATTGCTGGAAAAGTGACTAAACTAAAACTAAATGACATGAGGGCCAGGGAAAGACAATTTGGTAGCACATTGATAATGGGGTGTACTCACTGCCGACAAGTTATTTTGCTTCTTTGGAGTTGCAACATAGCTGTGAGTATATTATGTTTTATGGAGATTGAGCATTGCTCTGAGTCATTTGGACTCATGAGGGATTAGGGAAGTTGAGTCTGATGTGACTAAATGAGGCTGGGCATAACGAAACACTTTTAGGGATGTTGCTATGCTGGTAATCTCTCCGAGAGATTTGGTATAGTGCTCCCATTTTTTCTTTTACAGCTATACTTGATGGTCGCACATCCTATTTCACAGTATGAACAAGATTGAGAATATTTTGAGAGATGCAGACCTAAGGTCTTGCCCACTATGTGCTAGTGGGAGATGTAAGAAATAAGCACCCATAGTGGGAACCCTTTTTCCTTTCTCTTGGGGGTTATGAAGTGACTCTTAAGCTAGTTCATGAGACTTGATGGTTGGCCCTTAATGGCTAGCCGGGGTTACGCTTAAAGAGGCTATTTACATAGTCTTTCCCCCATTTGGATGAGAAAATTGTATCACAAATAGAAAATCTTTCTCAAATGGTTCTCTCTAGTCCCGACATCTAGGTTGTAGAATCTGTGAGTGTTGCTCTGGTATTACCACGTAGCACACTCCACCATCAATGTGAAGATTGTAGACAAACGACACTAGAGAATCCATGGAACAACTGCACTAGATTTACGATTTACCAACGAGGTAATATCGCTTCTGCTACGTATTCTGATCTAGTATTTCTAACATTACACCAAAAAGTCACTGCTAAATTATTGATCTTGAATTATTCAGATTGAAGATTATGGTAGTTTATATGGATGCTACACCTACTCCAGATAATCATCCACAAAGGAATTCTTCAGCGCCTACACAGACAACGAGTACTTCCACCTCTAGATCTACATCTGTAGCTACATCTTATGCAAGTAGTCGAGTACCTATAGATGTTGAAGATGAAGGTATTCCTAATGAGGAGGATGAATTGAAGATTGGTGCCGGTCGACCACCACGACGACCTAATAAGAGAAGGTCGTGGACAAGGTACCATTTCACTAAAATCCTTAGTTCTCATGAGAACCCGCAAACAAGGTGCCACCATTGTAGGCAAAGCTTTGGTTGTCATTTCAAGAAGCAAGGCACAACTGTTTTGATAGCACATCTTATGGGTTGTCAGCAGTATAAGATACACAAAAGGTTGGTGGCCAAAGATCATACGAAGTTGAGTTATGAAACAACGACCATTAATGGTAGTTGAAGTACAAAACTATCAATCCCTCACTACAATGAGAAAAGATTGAGGGAGTTGCTTGCAACTATGATAATAACGGATGAGCTGTTGTTCCTTAACGTTGAGGGACAAGGGTTCCATAATTTTGTGCAATGTCTTGAGCTCCAATTTATCATTCCTTCACGGTATACAGTCATGAGAGACTGTTTGAAGATGTATGCTAGGGAAAAGGCCAGAATAAAGGAGAAGTTTATCAACACTAGGCAGAGAGTTTCATTTATGATTGATACATGGACATCAATTCAAAACCTTAGTTACATGTGTATCACAACCCACTTCACTGACAACGAGTGGACATTATATAAGCGGATTTTGGGGTTCAAGAAATTTAAGATCACAAAGGTTCATATATTGAAAAGGAGTTGGACAATTATATGACAAATTGGGGGATTACAAAATTTCTGACCATCATTATTGACAATGCAATGGCCAATGATAGTGCCATTAATTGATTTAGGCAAAATGCTACAGTGAAAGAAGATACAATTCTTTACAACAAGTTTATACATGTTAGATGCTATGCTTATATTATCAATCTTATAGCCAATGAGAGTCTAAAGGGAGTTGATGAGTCAATACTAGGGCTGTAAGTGGACCGACCGGACCGAACGGACCGACCGGACCGGACCGAGTTCATTCGGTCCGGTCCACGGTCCGAATTTTCTAGGACCGAATTAGTTCGGTCCGGTCCCGGTCCATGTGTTTTTCGGACCGGACCTGACCGAACCTAAAAAAAAATAAAAATAAATTATATATATAATTAATTATATAATTTTCATCTAACATAATCCTATCATTAACTAATATATAATTATACCATATTATAATTAAGTATAGACTATAGTTATATAGTTATACTTATACTAATATTACTAATATATAGCTATATTATATTACTAATAGTCTAATACTTTATACTAATACTATTATATAGTTATACTAATCATGATTCATAATAACTAATCACTATAAGTCTATAACTATATATATTTAATATCAATATATTAATATATTCTTTAATGTATTATTAATACTATTAAGTATTAAGAGTTATAGTATAAATTAATTTAGTATTGTAAATAAAAAATTTTTATTAATTGATGTGAAAAAAGAAAAAAAAAAAAAAAGGACGGACCGAATGGACCGAACCGATGACTACCGGTCCGGTCCGGTCCCTATAGGAGTTCGGTCCGGTCCGGTCCGGTCCAACCATGGACCGAAAAAATTCGGTCCATGGCCGGACCGGACCGGACCGTTTACACCCCTAGTCAATACCCAAGATCTACAATATTGTCAAGTATGTGAAGGCTTCCCCCAAAGGCTTGACAAGTTTAAGTCCATAGTTGAGCAACTAAAAATTCCATGCGGTAGTATGTTGACATTAGACGTTCTCACTCGATAGAAATCGACATACACGATGTTGGAGGTAGTGCAAAAGTATCAGAAAGCCTTTGAGATAATGGAGGTCGAAGATAGAGCTCTGAGATATGCTTTGATGGAGGACACAACGGGAAGAAGGGGGCTCAAACTACCAGACATTGTTGATTGGAAAAATGTGAGGTACTTTATTCAATTCTTACAATTATTTTATCATATCATTGTTCTCATATCTTGTAGTTTATACAATACTGTGAAACAATGTCGGGTTGTTGAATGCTATGAGGATGAAATTCAAATATGTCAAATATTGGAGGATGTTGAAAAGATTAATAGTTAATAGATTATTATTTGTAACTGCAATTCTTAACCCCCAATATAAGTTGGAGGTTATAGAGTTTTGGATTAGGGATGTCCTCAGTGATGACAAGGCTAAGCAGTTCATTAGAGTTATGAAGCATGATATTGATGCCTTATATAGCTATTACAACAACAATAGTGGTCAGTCATCAAGTGCCGGTGCGAGCTCCTCAAGACTGACAAACTCGACTTCTTCTGTAGATGACACACATTCAAGGAGTTCAACAGTTTTGATGCGAAGCTATTATCAAATTCGAGCATCGATGAATATTATGCAGTGTAAATCTGAGGTTGAACGATATTTTTTAGAGGATGTTAAGGCACCTAGTGACACATTACATATTCTAACTTGATGGAAAGTTAATTCCACCAAGTTTTTAGTGCTTTCTTGAGTAGCTCGGGATTTGTTAGCCATTCCTATCACTACAGTTGTCTCAGAGTCGGTGTTTCATTTTTTCATAATATAACAAGTTTTTGTTATAGCTTATTATTGTTATAGACTTTTGTTATAGATAATTATTTCTAACTTGTTTCATTTTTTCTTTAAGTGGATATGGGTATGAATGCTACACCTACTCCGAACGACGTACACAAGGGGATACTTCAGTTCCTACATCGACAACAAGTACTTCCACCCTAAGACCCACATCTGGAGCTGCCTCTTGTGCAAGTAGTTGAGTAGGGTCATTTTGTGCAAGTAGTCGAGGGACAAGGGTTTCATAATGTTGTGCAACATCTTGAGCCCCAAATACCCATTCCTTCACAGTATACGGTCATGAGTATAGGTATAAATTTGGACTGAAATTTTTTCCAGTTTAGTCCTGAACCTAGAAATCTAGGCAATTATCCGTAACTAGGTTTACAGAGGGTTTCATTCACGATTGATACATGGACCTCTATTCAAAACCTTAGTTACATGTGTATCATAACTCACTTCATTGATAAACATATATATAGGGTTGTACGGCAGAAACTCTAGTTTCACAATTATCGCATTATTCACTAAAGCAAGTGTCGAGGGAGCCTCGATTTAACTTTTTGTTTGATGTTCACTCGAGCGACATGTCAAACGAGTGTCAAGCAAACCCTCTGTCTAAGCTTTGCTCGAGCGAATTTTCTGTCTGTCAATTCTTGAGTCACAAACAGGGTAAAAACAATTTCCCAGGGACATTACCCCTGAACTATCGGCCCAAGCTGAAGCGAATATGGTCCAAGCCTCGTTGAAAATCTATACAAAAAACCAAGACGAATCCTTGTCGGATCGGATCATCAAATCGAGCCATCACAAGAATGAACCAGGCTCCACAAACCTAACATTTACGTGAGTTGGCATGGTTCAGGATCCCTGTCAAATTTTCAATGGATTCAACCTAATGCCTTGTTATGTATTTTTGGTTAATAGAAATACTAAATGCTCATTTTCAATAAATATAAATAGAACAATACATTTGAGATCATGGATGCCTTTGAGTCTGTCTCTCTTTCGACATTCCCGAAGATGCCTTGTTATTGAAAGTGTAATGCCTTTCGGTCATGCAGATCTAGGAAGTTTGCATGAGAAAGGAGATCAGAAGGCTGAGGGCGGAGTGAAGAAGAAAAGGAAAAAAGAAAAGGCTTTAGAAGTCATGACTACAAAATACCGAATACTTTAATTTTAGAGTTTTAGGATTTGTCTGGGAAGTGAGATGAGATGAGAATTCTGTTAATATTAATGAAATTGTTTGTGAATAGTAATGAAATGGTTTGAGGTAAGATGTTTTATTGGATTTTGGAAAGTGAGAGAGAAAATGTAGAATAAAAATATTATAAAGTTAAAATATTGTTAGAATATAGTTTTTTAATATTATTTTTGTTTGAAATTTGAGAAAGTAGTATGATTGTTTCTGTTTTATTTGAAAGTTTAGAAAAGTTGTAATGATTAAGTAATGACTAGATGAAAATTTTAAAAATTTGAAATTGAAAAGTGTTAGTATTTGAGTGGTGTTTGGGAAATAAATTATGAAGAATTTTGAGATGAGATGAGATGAAATCATATCACTTTCCAAACAAGTAGTGGCTATAATATGTAATGGGATTCCATCTTGTGAAAGAAGATTTGATATTAAAATGGCAAAAGGTTAATAAAGTAAAAAGAGGAAAGTAGATTTGGAGGCCATGCATAATTACTAAATTGTGAATTTAAGTACGTAAGTGTTGGATGTTGCAAAAGGCTCATGATCATCATATAGTTCGGATGCTTTCTCAAAAACTACAAATGAGAAATAATATGTAATGAAAGGTGTTAGGACCTCGTTTAGATGTTGAGATGACACGAAAAATCTACGAATAATAGTGAAATGGTTCGATAATCTACGAATAATATATTTAACGTGGCATCTAATAATTGATATATAAGTAAAATATAACAAGTAGTTTTTTTATTATTTAATTTCGCACTAAAAATTAATGAAAAAATGATGATTCAAATTATGATAAATAGCACTTCTCATTACAAATTGGTTTGGATTTGAGAGATTAATCAGAAGTAATCTCATATGTGACGTCCAATTGTCGACGGATTAGTCTCAATGCTAGTAAGGACAAAATATTGAATATTGACGTGGTAAATGATCAAACACGCCAGTCGCCAACTACTTTTGAAGAAAAATTATATTGCTTGTTTTAAGTGTGGAATATAAAGGTCAATTTATTTATATAATTAATCTAGAACTAGAAAGACTGAAGAACAACCCCGTTGGTCCTGGGTTGCTTAAATTGACGTGTTCTTCATGTTTAATGCCAGTCTAATGACTACGGCCGCCTAGAAGAAAGGTGGAAAGGACCGACTAATCCGCCATAATTAAGAAAAATAAATCTGCTTTCACAATATCACATGTGACTTTAATTGATAAATACTTTAACCACATATTGTAAATTAAAGTTATTTTTATTGTAAAATAAATCAACGAATTATATAAAACCACATTATTAATTTATAAATTTACTTTTATATAATCTCTTTATATCTGTAGCACTTCTCTTATATATTCTAGATATCAGTAATCTAAAAAATGCTCCCAGACTATAAAAGCTAAAGAAACTTGTATATGCAGATATAGATAATTATGGATATGTAATATTTTCTAATCTAAGTATTATTTTCTAATTATACTCTTTTTTTTTTTAAGTTTATTTTTCAATCTCTCAATTGTTCTATTTTCAGTTCTTGATCAATTATTGTAACATTATTTTCAATATTTTCTTAAAAAATAGTTGGTTCTTAATTTATTTTCTAGTTTGTAAAAACATTTGTTTACTGAGGCATGAACATGTTAATAGATGATTTTTGAAGCCGATTATGCATTTGTGACACGTGTCGTTATTTGATTAATCTTGATTTGAGAATTAATTCCGACGTGCAGCCTCCAGTTTTCCATCCCAAAGGAAATGTTTTGTTGCGTATGAAAAGGCCAGGAAAGGCAATATATAGGAAGGGTATATATGGCTGCCCAACTGCATGACTTGGGTCTTACCTCAATTCCTCATTCATAAACCTTGACGTCCTAAACTAGTTGCTTCTTGGTCCAAAGTAAATGGAATATTTTACTTGTTGGTCCAAATTATTAACGTATTAGTATACTTTATGTTAAATTGACTAATATGCCCAAGAAAAATGGGTCTGCGCTTTCACATTAATTCAGATCACATGCATGCATGATCCCGCGATTCCCGCCACATATAACATACTAGACACGGTTATTAGAAGTCTATAAATAGCATCCAATCCATGAGCCTTGTGCAACATCCATCCCTACACCTTAATTGCTTGCTTGATTTCACCATTTAGTAGTACTCATGGCTGCTAAAAGATCTCCCCTCTTCTCCTTCATCACTCTCGGCCTCCTCCTTGCCCTCATTCCTCTCCTTTCTCATGCAACAACTCCACCTCACTCTTCTGACCAAAAAACATCACCCTTTGGATTTCTCAAGCATCTTCAGGGATGCCACAAGGGTGAGAAGCTCAAAGGTATCCATAACCTCAAAATGTATCTTGAAAACTTTGGTTATTATCACAAAACCAAAAACAACACCCATGCCAATGACGATGATTTTGATGAACTCTTAGAATCTGCTGTCAAAACATACCAGCAAAATTATCATCTAAAGGCCACTGGGACTTTGGATGCTGAAACGGTATCAAAGATGATGATGCCTCGTTGTGGCGTAGCAGATATCATCAATGGTACAAACTCCATGCAATCGGGCAAGAAGAAGCATCACCATCGCAAGGGCTCATTTCATACCGTCTCTCATTATAGTTTCATGTCCCCAAGCGCCCCAAAGTGGCCAACCTCAAAGTATCATCTCACCTACGGGTTTCTCCCAGGAACCCCAACTGAAGCCATGAGTCCTGTCGCACAAGCTTTCCGAACGTGGGCAGGAAACACCCACTTCACGTTCTCACGGGCTCAAGCCCTGTCAAACGCAGATATCACTATTGGTTTTGCTCGTGGGAATCATGGAGACGGGGAAAGAAATGCTTTTGATGGAACTGGTGGAACCCTTGCTCATGCATTTGCGCCAACAAATGGAAGATTCCATTATGATGCAGATGAGCCCTGGAGCGTGGGTGCTACTCCGGGTGCATATGACTTGGAGACAGTTGCTTTGCATGAAATTGGGCACCTTCTTGGACTCGGGCATAGCTCAGTTCAAGGAGCAATCATGGAACCCAGAATCGCTTCAGGAGTGACTAAAGGCTTGCATGCAGATGATATTGCAGGAATTAAAGCCTTATACAATGTTTGAGAAATGTCTAAGAATTTAATGGGAATATATTATTATAGAATAAAGCATTTGTTGCTTATAAAATAAACTATGAGGAAGTAGGCCATATTGTTTTTGCAAGAAGATCAGGGATATAGTTTAATAAATTAGCTGTTAAGATTTATGTCTTAAAACATTAAAACATTAGTTTGAATTTTCACTTTATTAATAAAGTCAAATCTAGATAATCGTGAATATCTTGTTTGGGCAATTATAATTCCTGAGATGAATCGATGTGCTCAGATATAATTTATGCTAATTAGGTGCATTTTATTTTCTTTCTTGCATGGTGGTTTACATGAAAATTAAGGAGTTGGAATGGTTGAGGACAATTGTCAAATTTTCATGGATCTTGCCTCAGTACGCCTAGTTAGATTTTCGGATGTTAGAAATTAAGAGTACCAAATGCTCATTTTCCATAAAAATAAAAAAACAGAGCACCACCTTTGGGATGGTCTTGGACGCCTTTGAGCCTGTGATGATCATATCCCTTTTGATATCCCAAAAGATGCTTGTGAACTAAAAAGGGTGATGTTTTTTTTTTTTAGTTGTGAGGATGGAGATCATGAGGCCGAGGACGAGATCAGTACGTGAAGGCCGAGAAAAGGGAAAGATGCTAGAAATTATATTATGAAATGCCAAGAATTTAAGGAGATGCAAGGAAAAAAATAATTAAACTGAAAAACAAATAATGAAAAACCCAAAATAATAACAAATCTAAAAGAAAAATAATATGTTCTCAAGATTATATATTAATTACTAGCTATAGTTTGGGATATTTAAGATCCACTGAGAGATTACACATAAGTAAGTTGCGAGGGAGGGGCTTGGCTAAGTTGGCCGGCGACGATGGAGGTGGATGGTGACGGTGGGTTGACAGCGGAGTGCAATGACTGCTACATGGAAGCGTGAAGAGTAGAGAGCGGGAGAGAGCAGAGAACGAGGGGAAGAGAGAGGGGAGGGAAAAAAGTGAGGGAAAAAGCATTTTGGCGCTGAGTGTTTAAAATTCATTTTTTGCAACTAAATTTACATCGCTGGAAAAGCAATTAACTTTTGGTTTTTGATTCATGCGGGAATTTTTTCTGTCGCAAAAAGTAAACAAATCGCCACAAATGATCAGTTTCGAACCTTAATGTAAAAACTCTGTGACGACATCAAAAGCACTGGAACTAAGGCTTTATACGGCAACTTTAATTGGACGCAAATAAATAGTTTTTTCCCGACAAATAAGTTTTGCCGAAAAACTTATAAAATTTTACGATAAAAAGGGCATTCACTTGTTTTTGACGAGGTTAAAAATGGCTGGAACAGACTATTTCCGGCAACTAAAATTTGCAGGAAATAGTCTTGTATAGATTTTTATGAATTTTGTAAAAATCTATTTCCGGCACTTTTTAATCGCCGCTAATAACCATTAATTGGCCGCATATGACTTTTATAGCGACAAGGTTTGCCACAAAAAGTATTTATTGTGGCGATTTTCCTATTCGATGGAAATAAGTTGTCGCTATAGTAACAATATTTTTGCGACAACATAAAATCGCCACANAAATCGCTGAAAATAATCTATTTTCTTGTAGTGATTACACTCTAATAAATATTAGGGTTTACGTTGAAAAATAAATGGGATCGATTCATACTCGGGTGCTTAAAGTTCAGTCTAATGACTACCGCCTAGAAGAAAGGTTCATAGGACTGACTAATTCGCCATAATTAAGAAAAATAAATCTGCTTTCACAAGATCACATGTGAGTTTAATTGATAAATACTTTAGCTACAAGAGATTACACAAAAGTAAATTCACAAACTAACGTGACTTGATACAGTACGTCAAATTGTAGAATTACTTTTATTATAAAGTAAATCTAATGAATCACATAAAACTACATCAATTTGTAGATTTACTTTTGTATAATCTCTTTATATCTATAACACTTCTCTTATATATTCTAGATATCAGTAATCTAGAAAATGCTCCCTAGACTATAAAAGCTAAAGAAACTTGTATATGCAGATGTAGATGCATTATTGGCCAGTAGTTATTATCATTATTATTATCATAATCTTTTTGTAGAAGTATTTTATAACCCAAAAAACCTGTATATGGTATTGGATCATGCCCTGACTGAAAAATCAAACTCATACTATAGAGCTCAAAAGGATGGAGAAAAGAAACGGACACCAATGTTGCTGGTATTTTAAATTTTTAACCCGTTGTATCCAGCAGATAGTTAGACAAGGGTGAGAATTGCTTTACTAATTATGTTAAAATTGTTAGGAAAACCACTGGATTTGCATAGTCCCTTTCTAACACTCAACACCTCAAAAACTAGATAAAAATACAGAGTTATTCTACAAGGAAACCTTATGTGATATATCACTAACCTCTACCTAACCAACACGTGATTTGTCATTTTTGTCCTTATTTAAACACATATTTAAGCACTAAGATTTTTTTTTTTTTTTAAAGCGGAGGACAGCACCTCCAACCACATTTAAGCATTAAGATAGAATGATAAAAATGATAAATTACATATTAGTTAGGTAGATGTGTGTGGCGTAAGATTTTGATTTAGACTTTCTCAAAAAGAAAAGCGCATATTTTACAAGGTCCAGAAGCTGAATATGCAAGTGTATAGTATCCAAACTCAAAGAAAGAGTTCATAGGTAGTGGCAGAAAGGAGATATGAGAAAGAAATTTAACTATTAACACACTAAGCTACAATGCTAACCTACTATAATACAAAGGTACACGTCACAACCCTGTTTGAAAGTTCACACGTGACTAAAGTTGCTCAAACGGATGCCTTCGAGCAGTAATATATGGGGTAGAACTGTAGTTTGGTGATAAACTGTCACCTGGCTGCAAGCAGCGGGAATTTGGGGTGAGTGGCATTTTGTTCTCTAGTGGCCTCAATGGGAGCGGACTTTGTGAAAGATGACTAGGGCATTGTGGTCCCTTTGCTGATCTCAAGCAAGCTAAGTGGCCATTCACCTTGTTGTTGCAAAGGGGAAGTTTGATGGCCTGTATCAGCCCTTCCTTCTCCCTTGGAACTGGAGCTCCAGTCGGGTCCTGTATATGCACACCCAATACAGAGTACAATTAATCTAGAAGTCCTTATGCCCTTCCTTACTCAATGACAATATCTTTTAAGCAATCTAATTGAAAATAGTTTTAAGAAAAGGACTCGTTGTGTATACCGGTTTCTGCATTTTTTAAACAAGTTTAGAATGCTAAAAAATAGAGCCAACTTTAATGTAACATACCCCGAGCACAAGAAAAGTGAATGCTTGATTGTCTGAACCAAGATGGATGTCAATCAACTTCCTCAAGTCAGCAAGGCTTGCGTCCTTTACCACCTCAAGTGTGGTAATGAACTTTCCTGGATTTTGCCTGGAAGCCTCCTCCCATTTCACATGGACGTCAATCTGTGCATTATTGCCATCATATGAGGGGTTGTAGTTCTCCTTTGAAGCCAAAGCCATATCATTAAATACTGGTTTGTTCAACTGTGATTCTGCCAACTTCTGCTCATTCACTTCTTTAACTGATGTAAGTGGCTCTTCAGTAGGTACCTGACTTGTTGCTACAAATCCTGGAATGGGCACCCTTTTCTGGACCTCCAAATTTTCCTTATTTAAATTCACTACAGAATCCTCCCCATTTTTCATTACTGGAGATGATTGAGGATCGAAGGTTCCAGCGCTCCTTTTGGGTACTGGGTTTCTGATGTGTTGAGACAGCTCTCTGTGATTACCACAAAGCGTGAATATATTTTGGATTCTCAATCGTCTAGAAGAGGCAGATTCCTTAGCATTTTCTGGTTCGCTTATTGATTCTGACCCCATAAACCTCTCCTCTAATGTATCCTTCAGATAGTCTTTTATCCTTGGACTTCTGCTACGCTGAGTTTGTGTCTGCTCAAATCTGATTGCAGAGCAACACTGATCGACGATACATACCTTTTCTTCTATGATTTCTTTGTCCACTTCTTCATCTAACACTCTGTCCTCCTGTTCTTCCTCCCCTTCTACTTCTTCCTCGAATACCGTGCTTAAACATACCTTGTCTCCCAATTTTGTCGCAAAAATAGCATGATCCACTGGGTGAGAATGATCCAAAATACCTTGGATTCCAGCAGGTTTACAGACAAATCCGCCAATATGTTTCACCTCATGAATAACTGGTTCTTGGTCATCCATGTCCAAATCCATTGATTTTACCATTCCTGGGTCCTCATTGGTATATATCCGCAATAATCTTTTGGCAAATCCACTTCCATCCACGTCCTTTGATGCACTTTCATCACCACTTGCATCCCTTGAACGGCATAGCTCAGACTCAATCTCCTCCAACCTGTGTCTCAGGATTTCAACTTCCTTTTGTTGCTGCAATATCCTTTCTTCCATTCTTCTCCTTTCTAATTCAACGAACTCATTGGTCATTCGTTGGCACTCCTCCAATTTCTTTTCTAGCTCATGTTTCAGAATCTGAGTCCTCTCATTCACCTTTAAGTTGATCTCCTCCTCACTTGCTCCAGATTGCTCAAGTCTAGCTCTCAGTGCAGCAACTTCTTCTTCTTTCTTCAGGAGCTCTTTGTGTGCTTCATTTCGCTCTTTCTCTCTTAGTTTGTTCTCCCGTTGTAGCTTCAAGATAAATTCATCCATGGCAGCAATCCTTGATCCTAAAATGACTGCAGATGAAGAATCTTCGGTGCCAATTTTATCCTTAATTGGCATATGAGGGCCACGGACAATACATTTTGCTTTTGCTCCATATTCAAGGGTGGAGATCGTCTTATGTATCTCCTTCGGATCTGGGCTTGCACAGAGTATCATTAAAATTTTTGATTTGTCATCCTCAAAAGAATCCTAGACAGAAAGAGCATAAAACCTTATTAATAAAACTTCATATAAACCATCTAAACAACCATGAGTGAAACAAATATGTAGAGTAGTTACCTGCAGAAGCATGGTCAATTTGCTATCTCTAAATGGCACATGAGAATCACCATTGGCAATGGATTCAACCACTCTTTTCAATGCTATGTTTCCTTGGTTGATCTTTGCTGTCTGAGATTTCAATGGAAATACAGAAATTATTGTTTTGCACCCATGAGATCATTACTAAAGAAAATATAGGAAAAGAACAACGGACAGTGAAGATATAAAAACACAGTTTGAACTTTTGATGAATCTTACCTGCATTTTTGCCTCGAATCCAATTTGACCAGCCTGCTCAATATTTTCAGATCCCGCCATGTCTACAAGCATCAGGCGTCCTCCCACTGTTGGGACATCAAGGATTATCTGTACAGATTTGCAAAGCATGTGAATTCCAACCACTTACAAGATAAGCAAAATCTAAAGGAACTATTACCATGCAGTGGCTTCGAGAACTTCTATCATTACAAAGGGTACTTCTAACAATCCTTCGCTTCTCCACTTTTTGTATCTCTTTCGAAATCTTTCCGGCTTCATTTCCTGAAATATACGCTGCATTCTTTGCCTTCTTTCCCATTACTTCAAGTTTCACCTACAAAGAAAGAATTACATATTTCCCGACAAAGATCCACATAAGCTCAACATGTTGGCTCTAGGCTGGAAGTAAACAAAAACCAATTTCAAAAAACTCTGAGATCGAGTCACTTAGATTGCATCATTTCAAATATATCACTAGAAGATGAGCCACTCTATAAGGGTCTCTGTGTTCCTACAGTAAAAACTTGACCCGCTGACATCAGCATGCTCCTTGATTATTGGAGTAATACAAATGAGGTCAAAAAATGTTAACAACCCATGAAAGACGTTGCTAATTGAATACAAGAATGCAGGTATATTGATTAAGATTCTGAGTGGCTTCGTTTATTTGAATGCCAATTACCACAACAGAAGCTGTGTGTGTGTGTGTGTGTGTGATAGAGAGAGAGAGAGAGAGAGAGAGAGAATGCGATAGAAGGTATGCTCTTCATTCAAGAGCCAGTGGATGCATGAATAACTTACCAATGAGAAGCGAAAAAAAATAGAACAAAATAAAATAACTTAACAGAGCTGACCTAGTTATTTAATCCAATGCAAGATTTTAAAGAAACAAAAATACAATTGATACACGGACCTACAGTATTAATAAAACCTCAAATAACAGTAGTTAAGTATCTATTAAGGAAAAAACGATAATATAGATTAAAATATCCACCTAATGTAATTCCAACAATGGAAATCCAAGACCAAAATTCAAGAAATGATGCTTTCAAGAATCAGCAAGCAGCTGCAGATTTAAACACAACAAAGCATGTCTCAAGTCCAATCAACAAGAATACAATTAGCACCAAAAAAATCAAGAAGCTGAGAGAATATTACCTTGGATGCACTGCCCTTCGGCCATCCAAGGCCTAATCCTCCCCCACCATTGCTCGACAAAAGATCATAAATTTCTTCGTTATAAATCTCCAAGACCGTAACTTGCACAAACGTTCCACACGCGCCGTTGGAATCAATTTCTTCCTCCGCATCCCCAAGAATATCCCTCAAAGACCGGTACACAATCCCCGGCTGCTTCAAGCACCCAAACATTGTGTGACTCTTGCCAGAACCAGTCGGCCCGTACATCATTATCGTACATTTGTCCCCTAACTTCACGCTGCTAATCCTGGACTCCACGAACTTCTTGTAAAAGACATCAAGGTCCTCTTCTTCTGACAAAGAAACCCCATCGAAGCAAAAGTCTCGGTAGCCAAAATCAGCCCGAACCCGGATAGAGTGGTTGTTGGAATTGATGTGCAAAACCGAAGCGGCTTTGTCTTTTCGATCCGGGTGGTCGCGGATCCGGCCAATTACTTCGACCGGGTGGTCTTGTGGGGTTTCTTTGGGCGCTGCGTTCGGATTCGGAGAAGGGTTTGTTTTGGTGGCATTGAAATGAATGCGAAGCTTCGATTGTGGAGTCTTCATCTGGGTCTGGTGGGTTTGGTTTGCTTTAGAAGATGGCGTGGGAGCCATATGAAACAAAACCCAGAAAATTCAAGATTGAGTTTCAGACTCGGATAGAGAGAACAAGCTCGATTTGGGAATTCTTGAGAGGAGAGAGAGAAAGAGAGTAGTAGGAATCTGAAACGAGTTTTTGAAGTTTAAACCAAAATCTAGCCGTTACTTCCTAACGTCTATTGTTTTTTTTTTTTTTTTT
>QEOT01000001.1:9144-38486 GCA_003123785.1 Pterocarya stenoptera | reverse complement strand
TTTCCAGTATGGCCGTTTAGTAGAGGAGGTGGATGGGCACACAGCAATACTTTATCACAGGCTTCAGTTGGACTGGTTCCCGATGTAATGCTTCCACCAATTGATATGTCTAAATAGTTAATTTATATTAAGTGCTAATATGATTTTAGTGTTCTGAATAAAAACTGTCATAACATGCTGCGTTCATGCAAACTTCAAACTAGAGCTTCTACCCCTCCCTCATCTCATTTGGGTTCAATTGTTACTATTGATCTTGCTGTGAAGACCTGGATGTGTCCTAATATCTAGAAGTGTATTTTAGTGGCATTGCAAATTGTTTCTTGCCTTTAAATTGTGGTATCTGTGGTTTATAATGTTTTGTGGAGAAGTATGTAACTGATATACATTGTTGTAATCATGAGTGGTTTGCTAGATATGTTTTTTCACAAAATTTTTACTGTGGATATTTTTTTTTATTCGTTTTGATGTATTTATTTATTAGATTCTAAAATCATATAGAACTCCTTAGAAAAGTTATCTTCTTAATGGATGTTTTTTTTAAAGTTTAATTATTAAATCGTTCAAACTTTGGTGAAGTTGGAAAAAAAATTCACGGGTTTTTAGGGGCTGCTATATTGCAGTATTCTCTTGGAGGAATAGCATCAGGAGGGGGGAAAATTCACGGGTTTTTAGGGGCTGTTTACAGGAATGAGCTTTCTTGAAGTTTCCTGATTGGGGCGCAGAAATTTGTGTTTTTCTGAACCATGGAGGTCCCTGTTTATTTTTCATAAGCTGTTGAGCAACCGAAGGTGCTTGTTTGTGCAATCCTTGGGCATTGATATGACGGCTATATTGGCAACTTTGTGAAATGATTACCTCAATGGGTGGATGAATTGGCTTTCGAACAATGATTTTGGTAGACATTTGGCCTTTGTGGAATACATAGGTGGTGGTAGGAGAAGCATCATCATTGTTCCAGAAGATGTTGGAGGCGAAGGCTGGAAAAGGCTGGCTTTGGAGGTCCGTGAGATGTGTGGTGGTGGGGTGAACGTTGCAGGGGAGAAGTATGGGAGGGGTGAGGTCCCCAACCATCGACCTGTACAGACTACAACCACTGCTAAGTCATACGCTGAGGTTGTCGTTGGAGTTGCTCCAGCCATGAGAGGAGCTGCTGGTGGATCAGATTTTGAATTGAAAGGTAGGGATGGTATTTCGAAGGAGAAGGGCAGAGAAGAAAGGTCAGTCAGAGGAGCTTACACAAGAATGGATGGAGGCTCTCTGATCAAGGGGAGAGTAGCTGAGAAGATTTCCTTACTTAGCATAAAGGAGGAACTTATAGTTGAGAGGGAGAGGCTTACGTGTATAATAAATAGAATTGATTTGGATATGGGCCTGGATCAAGGCATAGAAGTGGATTGGGGTGCTCCTGAGGTAACGGGCCTGGTGTAGAAAAAGCCTGGGCCTAAGCCCTTGGGCCCAAAGAAGGCCACGGGGGAGAATCATAAAGTCTCCAGGGGTGTGCTAGGGAGGCTTGGGCTGGTCAAGCAGGCCCGATCCATTCTGGTCAGCAAGACCTAGAAAGGCCTACCCGTAAGCAGGTTTGGCGCTGGAGGGCCAAACTCTCAGGCCCATCCACGCTCGAGGTCGGATCCTCATCGGGAGTTCATCCACCGCCGGCCGACACCCATTGAACGGGGTCACCACAGGCTTGGTCGACGGGGGAAGGTGAGCTGGTGGCTGGTCTCCCGGACGAGGGGGGGCGACGACGGAGCCGCCGTCAGACTTAAGAGAAGCTGGGGTGGTTTTTGAGGCAGAAAAAGCCAGCTTTCCAGCTCAAAAAGTCGTGGACTCATCTCAGATTGTGTCATCGGTGGAAATGGTGGCCCTCCCGAGTTGGGAGAAGGATCCTATAGAGGTGAGGAGTGGCGAGGCTGCCATAGAGGCAACAAGAAGCTTTTATCAACAAGCGATAGTCCCTCTAGATTTCTTTGGGACTAAAGAAGAGTGTGAAGATGCCTGCTAGGAAGACCCACTTCCATTGCTATCCCTACACCTGTGCAAGAACAGTAATTTCCAGGTCTAAAATTGGGTTCTGAATAAGGTAAAGGAGATGCAAGATAGTGGGGGAATTTTATGTGATGATTTTGAGGACCACCTTATTGCCCTTTTTGCATCCATAGAAGTTGGCAAGTACAATTTGGGATCACCCAGGGAGCTCGCTTCAGCTAAGAAGCAAGCAAGAGAACTCCAAAGGCTTGACTAGACAGTGAATGATGGAGCAAGTGGAAAGAGCTCTAACCAGGGAAGAGTGAGGGGAAGGGCAAAGGATGTGGTTTTATGAAACCAAAGATTGTTTCATGGAATGTAAGGGGGCCAAATGAGAAGGATAAATGTCTTATAGTCAGAAATCAGCTCCGTAAATGGAAGGTTGACATTGTATGTTTGCAGGAAACGAAATTGGCAGTTATTTCCCTTTGTATCATTAGGCGTTTGTGGGGTTGTTGTCAAGTGGGATGGCATTATTTATCGTCCAATGGAGCATTTGGGGGCATACTAGTAATGTGGGACAAAAGAGTGGTGAAAAAAATGGAAGATTTTTAGGGGGATTACATGGCGGCATGCTCGTTTAAGAATGTCATGGATGGCTATCAGTGGGCTTTTGCAGGTGTTTATGGGCCTAATCTTGACCGGTCTCGAAGTTTACTTTGGGATGAGTTGGCCGGTATTAGCTGTGTATGAGACTTACCTTGGTGTATTGGAGGTGATTTCAACGTCACTCGTTTTCCGAGTGAGAGATCGGGTGGTTCGGGCTTCAACCCACCCATGGTAGATTTTTCTAACTTCATCTCTAAACAGAATTTACAGGATATTCCTCTTACAGGTGGCTCCTTCACTTGGTCTAGCAACCGAGATCTTCCATCTTGGTCAAGGATAGACAGATTTCTAATCTCACCAGATTGGGAGGCACACTATCTGAACCTCATTTAGAAGAGACTACCTAGGTTGTGTTCAGATCACTTTCCCATTCTATTGAATTGTGGGGTCATTCGAAGAGGTCCAAGGTACTTCAAATTTGAGAACATGTGGTTGAAGTCAGAGGGTTTTTTGGACAAAATAAGACAATGGTGGTCTTCTTACCATTTCCATGGTAATTCTAGTTATATTCGGGCTTGTAAATTAAAGTCTTTGAAAAAAGACTTGAAGGAGTGGAATGCGCAAGAGTTTGGTAATGTGGAAAGCCAGAAAAATGTTCTATTGGAGGAGCTTAAGGGCTTGGAGGGGGTGGAAGAGGAGGGTACTTTCTAAAACCCAGCGGGCCCGCAAAACCCAAGTGACTGCGGACATTGAATGGATTTCTCTTTTGGAAGAAATATCTTGGCGACAAAAATCACGAGCATTATGGTTGAAGGAAGGGGATAGATGGACCAAGTTTTTCCACCAGGTGGCCAATTCACATAGGCAGAACGATGCTATAGATACTTTGATGATAGATGGGGCAGCCTCATCCAACCAAACCGAGATCTTAGATCACATTGTCAATTACTATGATAAGTTGTTTTTGGAACAGTTTGCGTGGAGGCCAAGACTCGATGGGCTGGTTTTTGATGTTCTTGACCCGCAAGCTTTGAAACGACTTGAAAGGCCTTTTGTGGAGGTAGAGTTCAGGCTGGTGATTAAGGGTATGGCGGGCGATAAAGCTCCAGGCCCTGATGGCTTTTCCATGACCTATTTTTAGATTAGTTGGGATGTGCTTAAAGATGATATCATGGGGGTTTTCCATGAATTTCATGGAAGCGGGTGGTTCGAGAAAAGTCTCAATGCAACTTTTTTAGCACTCATTCCTAAAATGCCCAGCGCGATAGAGGTGAAAGATTTTCATCCCATTAGCTTGGTGGGTGGGCTATACAAAATTTTATCCAAAGTATTGGCGAACAGGTTGAGCAAGGTGATGGAAAGCTTGATTTTGAAGCCTCAAAAAGCATTTGTTCAAGGTAGACAAATCCTTGACTCGGTACTTATAGCCAATGAATGTTTGGAGAGTCGTATTAAATCAGGAGAGCCGAGACTCCTATGTTAGTTAGACATGGTGAAAACTTATGATCACGTCAATAGGAGTTTCTTACTTTATATGCTTGAGAGATGCGGCTTGGGCACTAAATGGTGTTCTTGGATCCATCATTGTATCTTTATGGCTTGTTTCTCCATATTGGTGAATTGTACGTCAAAAGATTTTTTCAAAAGCTCCCGAGGTTTGCGACAAGGGGACCCTCTTTCTCTGCTTCTCTTTGTTTTTGTGATGGAATCTTTTAGCAAGATGATTTCAGGGGCCGTGGTGGGCAGGTTCCTATCAGGATTCTCAGTGGGAGAGGCAATTTCAGGTTTACTTAACATTTCTCATTTATTGTTTGCTGATGATACTCTAATCTTTTGTGAGGCCAGACGAGCAATTTCGAGCATTGAGGGCTCTCTTATTATGCTTTGAAGCCGTGTCCAGGTTGAAGGTGAATTTGACTAAATCAGAAGTAGTGCTAGTGGGGTATGTACCCAATGTGGAGAGTTTGGTGTCCATCTTGGACTAAGATATCTCAATTGCCCATGAAATATCTCGGCCTTCCGTTGGGTGTGGCGTTCAAATCGAAATCCATGTGGGATATGTGCTAGAAAAAATGGAGAGGAAATTAGCTGGTTGGAAGGGGATGTACTTATCCAAAGGGGGCCGGGTAACTCTCATCAAAAGCACTCTTTCTAACTTACCAACATATTTCCTCTCATTATTTCCGCTAGAGAGGGTGGTGTTCCAATGAGGTGAGTGGGCCTCATGGAGTTGGGCTTTGGAAATATATTAGAAGAGGGTGAGACACTTGTGCAGCACATACTTGCTTCAAAGTCGGCAACGGAGTGAAGGTAAAATTTTGGCATGACTTATGGTGCGGTGATCGGGCAGTCAAGAAAGTTTTTCCACAAGTCTATGGCTTAGCAAGAAGGAAAGAAGCATCAATAGCAGATTTAGTTATCATTTCCAATGGCATTCCCCAATGGAACTTTACTTTCCTTAGAGATGCACAAGATTGGGAGATGGATGACTTTTTGGCGTTCTTTGACCCTGTGTACTCTACTCGTGTGTTGGGAGAAGGTGAAGACAAGATTTATTGGTGCCCTTCTAAGAAGGGAGTTTTTATGGCCCGCTCTTTCTACCATTCCTTGACCATGCACAACTCAGACCCGTTCCCATGGAAGAGCATTTGGAAGACAAATGCACCTCTAAAGGCAGCTTTTTTTGTATGGACAGCCTCTTTGGGGAAGATTCTTACTATAGATAACCTGAGGAAATGTGGCATTATAGTTATGGACTGGTGTTATATGTGTAAGAAGAGCGGAGAGTCCACTGACCATCTATTACTACATTGTGAGATTGTCATGACCTTGTGGATTGAAGTCTTTGCAAGATTGGGGTTAGCATGAGTGATGCTGATTTTTTAGCCTCTTGGAGAGGTATTAGGGGCAACTCTCAAATTGCATCCATATGGTAGATGTTACCTATATGTCTATGGTGGTGCATTTGGACGGAGCGGAACGCAAGATGCTTTGAAGATCAAGAGAGATCAATGGAAGAGCTTAGAATTTTGTTTTTCAATACTTTACTCCATTGGTCGATTGTAATTGAATTTCATGGCAAGTCTTTTCATGATTTCCTTGTATCTCTAAACTAGCTCGCCTAAACGTTGCTCTTGTATATGTCCCGTATACTTGGACATTTTCTCTCTCTTTTGATCAATAAAAATTTGTTTACCGACAAAAAATATATATATATATCCTTATCTTCATAATGTAAAACAGATAACATTTTTGTTTTCCTCTTTTCATTGCCGTGTCGCATAAAAATTTCTTCAGGGGTTTAAATTAAATTTCAGTTGTTAGGAAGAAGGTCCCTTTTTCCTTTCTACAATTATATGCATAATGTCACTTGTTTTGGATACTTACTAACCCTTGCTGTTGCAGGTTTGTGTGGCCTCGTGATCTTTGTTATGTGCGATATTGGCGACGAAATGATGATGGAAGTTATGGTAAATGTTCTGCTTGTTTGGACAATTCACTTATTGTTTCTCTCATTAGAAATTTCCACATTTTCTTTCTTGTTATCTTGCAGTTGTCTTATTTCGTTCTAGGGAGCATGAGAACGGTGGTCCACAACCTGGATATGTTCGAGCACATATTGAGAGTCAGTTCTATTTTTCTTCTTTGATTTATTCTGATGCCTGATTTCTGAATTCAAGAGATGGAAATATTTTGTTTATTTATATATTTGGATTTTTAAAGGTGGAGGATTCATCATTTCTCCTCTAAAACCTCGTAACGGGAGGCCTAGGGCACAGGTGCAGCATCTTATGCAGATTGATCTTAAAGGGTGGGGTGTGGGATATATATCATCATTCCAACAACATTGTGTACTTCAAATGTTAAATAGCGTTTCTGGTGAGTTCCTTTGCTGTTTTTTGGGGTGTCATTGATATGGGTAAAATTTGATTTGATGTCAAGATGCTGGTTCACGACTTTTTTTTTTTTTTCATCAGCAAGTTAAACTTAATAATGATTGGTTCGTGACTTAATATTCATTTCCTATAACTTTGCAATTGTAGGATTGGGATTTGGGTTAACATAGTCAGTCTTTCTACTTTCATTGTTCCTCTATATTGAGATCAATTTAGGAAACCTTTACCTACTTGTTCTTCGTGGTGGGCTTGATATTGACTAGGGTTTCAAAAGATTAAGTTTGATGGGCGAAAGAACTGCCTGCTGGAATTTGTAGGCAGCAACCAAGAACCTAAGGTGGTTCTTTTATGGCAGATGAAAAAGGCCATTTGATAGCTAAGTTTGAAATGGTCGTTGTGGTCATGGGGTATCTAGGAGGATGTATTTGGCCTGAATAGATCATGGATATGCCTACGACAGGGAGAGGAGAAGTGTCTGCTTCATCTGCTCAGCCTAGAATCCCACAATCAAATATGACCTCATTGTCTTCACAATTCTTCAAAAAATTTAGATAGGATCTAGGCCTTTGAGACCAAAACTGGCACAGGACAAAGCCTCAGTATTGAATCTGACATAGCACAGCAGAGACCCAGTGGTTTTGGGGCTGATTAGAAGAAAAATTTAGAAGGAGGATTGTGGCTTTTGAATTTTAAAGGATGGGAAAGGTTATCGAAGGATTTTGGGCACATATCTGTTTCTCTATGGCGCTAAAGTGACTGAAAGTAGATAGCAATGTTGCTGGACAAAGTGGTCGGTGTGAGAAGTGACTGTTAACAGAACCGTCTATTGCCGGAATTTTTCCTGGAAGCAGGTATCTGACTAAAACTTGGGATTTCTGGTTTATGGTTGGTTAGTGTTTAATTATGGAATACAAAGATGGGTATGTTTTAGAGCACACAACTGACATGAAATGAAGAAGTTTAGATTTGGTCATGGCTTTGAACATTAAGTCCTAATTGTAGTGTACTGATTCTGCAGGCTTGGAGGTTAATAATAGTTGGCTGTGATAGTGTTTCTATCCTAAGGATTTAGGGTTATGAGGGTGTATTTGGTTGGAGGGAGGTCTCTTAAGTTTCCTCTTTGGCCCCCAAAATTCATTTAGAGAATGTCTTATAACTCGTATCCATTTCTAGCTCCTAATCTGTAATTAGGTGCTCTCCTTTCTTACTTTGTATACTTCCTATGTACTTTGGCTTCGCCTATTTACTTGATTCAATAAAATTTTATTTTGCTTACAAAAAAAGGATATCTTACAACTTTGCATAATAACACACTTTCAGTCTTTGAATTGGACTAAAGCCTGAAGAGGACTAGATGAGAGGATGAATTCTTTTTGCATAGAATGTTCAAGGAAAGATCGTTATCCTTTGTTTTGATTGGTGAAATTGATTTGTGTTCTGTAAACTGGTTGATGAGACTTTTGAGTGCCTGCTATTACCCATATAATCAATATTCTGAGGTTAGTTTTTACAACGAAGTTTTGTGAGGTTTGGGGAAAGTTGTGGAAAGGTGGCGTTTCTACCAGTATCAACTCATTTAGCCTACAACTGCCTTGGTTGTGCCTTCACTTTCCTGATAAGTTAAACTTATTAATGGAAAAGAGGTGTTTTCCGAGTCAATAGTGGGTATTCATGAGAAACACCGAATAAGAAAATAGGAAAAAGGTAAGATGTCTTGAAAACTAGAAAGTGGTAATCAAAATCAGCAATTATCCAATGATAAAAGGTTTTTAAAAAGTAATCATCAAGATCCACGACTGTCTTTTCCTTACCCTCAAAAAGCTTCGATCGTTTTTCTCCAAATACACCACAACGACAGCCTGGGATAATCTTCCACAATGCTTCACTGTGAGGGCAACTAAGCCTCCCTTTCCAACAAGTCAAAAGTCCCACCATGCTAAGAGGCCTGACCCAATCTAAGCTGAACAAACTGATAATGGCAGTCCAAAGAGCGTTAGCCGCTTCAACAATGCAATAAAAGATGATCCGTCATTTTCCACTTTTCCTTTACTTGCAACACCAAATCCATCACTATAATATTCCGCACTCTGAACGGGCCCAATAGAGCATGTCCTTACAACCGCTTCTTAGTCGAATAGAATACAACCGATTCAAGAATGAGGTAAAAATCTTTGCCTCCTAATCTCGTGTTGCTCTCATGACCTATATTGTTGATATTTTTTTTGAAATCTTGTTTATCACAGGACTTCGTGAATGGTGTGCCCAAACAGATGAGAGGAAGGCTCCTCCAAGAATCCCAGTAATGGTTAATATGACATCAGCTTCTGTCTCCTCAGAGAAGGGTGAGAAGCTGAATGCTTCTTTTAATCCTAGCGTGCCTACTGATCAAATAAATGCCAGCCACAAAAATTCAGTGATGATGGAAGAATACTCTGATGAGGATGAGGAATATCAAATAGCTGAGCCTGAACAAGAGGTTTGGTTTGCATCAGTGCCTTATTTTTTCTGCATACGCTCTCTGAAATCTGAACAAAAAGTGTGTCACGTTTTCAGGCAGATCCATCTCGGCTTGAGAGTGATATCAAGAGAACAGGTAAATGATCACTGGTTCCTTTCTCTGTTATTTTTAGCAGATCTTTGGATATGGATCTAATTAGAAAATCTGATCACAAAACTTTTCATGAGGTGAAGCCTTGGAAGAAGAACCAGCAGACGAAATTGATTTAACCTGCTTTTCGGGTAATCTCCGGCATGATGACCGTGATAAAGCACGTGACTGCTGGAAAATCTCAGAAGGGAACAACTTTAGAGTCCGGAGCAAGCATTTTTGTTATGACAAAACCAAGGTTTCCTAATTTTTTGACCTTCGGTTCTTTGTGATTCAACTGTTGAGGCATTGTTATGCTTGCTCTAATCCCATTGTTGTTGATATGTATTTGAAGATTCCTGCAGGGAAACATCTAATGGATCTTGTTGCTGTTGATTGGTTCAAGGACACCAAAAGAATGGACCATGTTGCTAGGCGTCAAGGATCTGCGGCCCAGGTTAGTATTAGCTGTTAAAATATGTTTGCTTGTGTACATTTTGGAGTGGACTGATACTAACATAATCATAGTGCCATTTCTCATCATCACTTTACCTATGTCGAGGGGGTGCAGGCTGCCCTGCTCCCCAAAAACAGTATTGGACTTGCATGTGTTAAGCAATGATTTGAGTGAAGATTTATCACCTGAAGTATTTCCAAAAGGTCATCAGGCGTGCTACTGTTGCGGATATTTCTCTGTCCTGTAGTATATAGAAATGTATTATTAGATAAAGTTTCAATTATTTTATTTTATTCTACTTCTGCTTGGATGTTGCTCCTAATTAGAATCTAGGGTGTTTGTCAATCTTCAACTTATTTGGTTTAGATTTTAACTTACACATCATTTGTTGTTAATTTATTGATAGGGTGTTACGTATTGATGAACTTTGTTTTAAATCTATATAGGTTGCCTTGGAAAAGGGGCTTTTCTCTATGGTTATAAATTTGCAAGTAAGTTGATTTCATTCGGCTGGTTGATTTTTAAACATAAATGTATGAGGAATTTTGCAGTGGAAATAATGCTTTACTCTCACAGGTACCTGCATCAACACACTACAGTATGGTATTTTATTTTGTAATGAAGGCCTTGGTACCTGGATCCCTCTTGCAAAGATTTGTTGATGGTGACGATGAATTCCGCAATAGTAGGCTGAAGCTCATCCCATCAGTTCCCAAGGTATTTATTTCGTTTTCAGTGCACCATTGTGGCTCAATTACTTATATACATGGATGTCTATTGTTCACCTTTTAGGAGGTTCCCATCATCGGAAATGTCCATGTGTGCACTCAATTGCTCTTGTATGTAGGCATGAATTCATGCATGTATACCATGTAGATAAAAATGGAACCATGTGGGTGAAACTTAATATATTATTCTCGTCCTATGCTAGGATGTTTGATAGAGTTTATCTCTCAGTAGTTGAAGTTAAAACACTTCCAAAAACACTTTATAATTGGACAGAGGCAATCGGGGTATTCAGTTATTTATCTTTCCTGGATTTCTTCGACTCTCGTAATTTTAGTTCAATATGTATTTTTGTTCCTTTTTTGGTTGAACTTGTAAATTTCTCATTTACTATGGCCTCCTCCCTTAATTTTTTTTTTTTTGGCAAAATAGAACTTTTAATTTTCTATATATATATATATATAAACTGATGTCTGCGGGACACCATTGATTTATGACACATTTGTATCCATTTTAAAGGTGATTTCTCCTAGGAAAGTTATATTTTAAAGATATATGTGCTATCTTCATTCAATTTGTGTTTTGCGTGTATATATAAATATTTTGTCCATTAATATTATAGTTGGCCTGTGAGTCACATGCACATGCATACATTTGAACACTAATTACAGTCTAAACATGCACGAGTACACATTTACACCTGCAACCACCCTCCCCTTCTCTTCCTTGTTGACTCTATTCCAAGCCAAAAAATAAATGTAGCAAACCGTATGTTTTCTCAATTTTCCTTTATTGATTTTAGTTTTGAATTATGCAGGGCTCGTGGATTGTGCGCCAGAGTGTTGGGAGCACCCCTTGTTTATTGGGGAAAGCAGTTGATTGCAACTACATCCGTGGTCCCAATTACTTGGAAGTAAAGGCCCTTCAATCTTTTTAATTCATGTTTTGCTATATTTTTCTTTTGGCACGATTATTTCTATTTGAAAAGTGTTAGGCTTACACACAAAGAAGTTTGCACACTGGCATGGTTTAATGTAATACGTCAGATCTATTTTACAATAAAAAATGCTCTACAATCTAACCGATCATATTAAACCACATCAACGTGTAAACTATCTTGTGTAAGATTTATGTGTAGGCCAAACATTTCTCTTTCTATTTAGCAATTTAACATTGTTCGTCTTCTGTAGATTGATGTTGACATTGGTTCTTCAACTGTTGCTAATGGAGTTTTGGGGCTGGTAATTGGTGTAATCACAACATTGGTGGTGGACATGGCTTTCCTTGTACAGGTATGTTTTAATTGTTACATCTTTTCGAGTTCACGTTGGCTTGGGGAGACTGCATGCTAAACTCAATACTTAGTACTACATTTCACACATTTGATCATACGATGTAATTAGTTGCCTCTTATCATGGACAGCATGGTCGAACTCAGCCAAAAAAGTTAAATGGGATTTACCTATTTAAAAAATTAAACCACTGGGTTGAACATTTCTATGATTTCAAAACTATATGAAGGTGTTATCTGTGCTCAAATTGGTTCTGAATCTGACATTGTAAATCTAATGTTGCTAAAAGAAGTAAGCTTGGAACTATATGAACTATGAAGATATAGAGATAACTGAATGAATTTCATCAGCAACTATTTATTACCCCACATTCCACACCCTATGTGGTTACTATTCTTTTTGGGGATAGCTTGAGGAGAGAGAGAGGGTGAACGTGATGGCTGATGGATCTGATATAAAGTTGAAAAAAACAAAAAATAAAAATAAAAATAAAAAGCTGTCAGATGTGGGGTAAATAGTGGCTGATGTATAGTAAAGTTTTAACTGAATTATTCTTTAATTCAGCAAGGGCAGAACTCCAAAAATTTCAAAGAACTGTTAAAATTCAATCTTTTAAAAACGATTTTTCTTCTTTATCTCGACCTACGAAGTGGTTAGATGACTGTTTTAATTTTCAGGCAAATACCGCTGATGAATTGCCGGAAAGACTGATTGGCGCTGTCCGCGTTTCTCATATAGAGCTTTCATCTGCTATAGTCCCTAAACTGGAACCAGACCCATCGTGACACACTTTGAATCTGTGTTGGTTTTCCAGAGTTATCCAAAATCATTTGTTCAGATAAGCATGTATTCTATTTTCCATTAGATTTTGCATTTTCATATGCACCAGAAATCATGTTATTATTGTTTTCCATACGTTTATCTCTGTATAAAATAGTGAAAGAGAAATGGGTTTTTTGGTCCATCGACAATTGAATAAGATTACAGGATGCGGTAAAATTGGTTTGCCAATATTCCTCTCAATTGAGTTAATTGATTAGACCCAAAACACCAATTCCCCTTTATTTTTGCACAATGAACTGGGTTTAGGTTTATTTGTTTTTGCAGATGATGAATTGAGATAAAAATTAAAAGTTGAATAAAATATTTTTTTAATATTATTTTTATTTTAAGATTTAAAAAAATTAAATTGTTTATTTTATTTTTTATAAAAATTTAATAAAATTATAATAATTAAATCAGATGAGATGAGATGAGATGAGATGAGATGAGATGAGAATGATTATAAAAATAAATTATCATTAAAATGCACAGATGGAGTCGAGAGAGCATAAATTTCAATGGCTTATATCGGAGCCCTTAGCTATGCTGCTTTTGGGTCCAAAATTCTCCACAAACGCATCGAAAGAGGCCAATGAGCTCACCGGAAATCCATGCTCGAACTTCCCTCGAAGAATGTCGGACTGCCTTCTGATCTCTGCGTCTGTCAAAACCTTCTCTATCCCATGCAATATATCGACCTTAGTTACGACATCGGCCGGGTAGCCCTCGGAAACCATGGCTCCCACCTTGAGATGGCCCACCACCAACTTGGCGTTATAGTATTGGTCACCCCTAATTGGCCACGCCAAGAGTGGAACCCCACGCACCACCGACTCCACGGTGGAATTCCACCCACAGTGTGATACGAACCCACCCGTCGATGGATGGCTAAGTATCAGGAGCTGTGGTGCCCACCCGTGTATTATCAACCCTCTCTTCCCAACTTTGCTGTCCAATCCGTGAGGGAAATATTCCTGATCTTGAGCTGCCGAACCGGGTTGACCCGTTTGAATAACGGGTCTTCCGGCCTTCCGTTGGATGACCCATATGAATGGCCGTGTGGATTCTTCCAATGCTTTGGCTAGCTCCGGGTACTCCTCCGTTGAAGGTCCCACTTCACTCCCGAACGAGACGTATAGGACGGACCTCCGTGGCTGCTGATCCAGCCACCCGATTATCTCGTCGTCTGTGTAATTGGATTCTTTCTTGGGTCGGATTTCTCGGTCCCTTAGAAGGGATTCGGTGGACTGCCAGTACTGATCCGGCAACAGCGGGCCCACGCCCCAGACGGGTTTTCGTGTCAGATTCGCCACGTAATCGAGAAACGGATGCTCGAGATCGTCGCACGTGTTGATCAATATTGCCGCCGAGGTTTTCACTTCTTCCACCCACGGCGCCGGTTCTCCCGGGAAAGGTGGGCCGCGTGGTGGTGCTGGACCACTACTGTGGGCCTGGGGCCCCCCAGGTCCGCCCTGTTTATGCGGCGCACGAAGCCAATGACGCCGTTGCTTGAGATCCGAGTACTTCAGGACCATCTCTTCAGGTAATCCGGGGAGGGCCCGGACCTCTCCGGGTCTCATATCTGCTGGCCGGACCACCCATATGGCATGCTGAACTGCCGCCCAGCACGCACCCGACGTGATGAACACAACAGTGGGGATGCCGAATTTGGAAAACACCTCCTGGTTCTTATTCATTATGTGGTCTACGACGGCACAGACGGGTCGGGGCGACGACGGATCCCTTTGGGTCAGGAACGCCTCGATTCCGCGACTCAATTGCTGGTGGAGGGACGGATTCGGGCCCGATCCGGGAGGTGGCGGCAAAGACGAGACGTCGGAGACTCGGAAGAGGTGGGATAGAAGGACGGAGGAGGGAATAGAGGAGGAAATATCGGAGTCGACGAGGAGGGTGATGTGGTAATTTCGGGAGATGAGGTGTTTGCAGAGCTCGAAGCAAGGGAGGAGGTGGCCTTGGCCATTTTTGGGCACCACCAGAATCTCACCTGAAGACGACATGGG
Organism: Pterocarya stenoptera; assembly: GCA_003123785.1. Classification (NCBI taxonomy): domain Eukaryota; kingdom Viridiplantae; phylum Streptophyta; class Magnoliopsida; order Fagales; family Juglandaceae; genus Pterocarya; species Pterocarya stenoptera. The sequence continues at coordinate 24,111 of QEOT01000001.1, read as the reverse complement.
TGTTCAATTTTCGGACACTCTTTTCAGAAATTCAGTGCAGTTTTGTTTCAGCGAGTGGAAGTCTTCGGAGACAAGACATTAGGAAACTATTAAAATGATCTATTTGAACAGAGGTTTGGACCGTTTGGTTCAACAAGATTGCTGGGAATGGCTTGTCCTCGTAACTGGGCCAAAGCAAGCATAACAAAATAAAAATAAAAATATTATATTTTCAAACTTACGAAATATAATTTAATTTAAAAAATAAAATTTAAAATTTAAAATTTTATAAATTATATATTACTATTTAAGTGATGTAGATGATGTGTTCAACATATTAGTTTGATTTTTTTATTAAAAAATAATTATTAAAAAAAATAAAAGTATAGGTTTTTTAAACTAAAAAATAACAGCATATCTCCCTAGTTACACCTATGAATTGGAGGAGTCCGAATAAGGCTCGGACGTTGAGATGATCTAGATGATTTAAAATTAATAATTTAAAAAGTAGTAAATAATATAAAACTGTTTATGAATAGTAATAAAGATGTATGAGACTACTTCGTGTGCCAAACACAGCCTTAAGTTTTATCTGAAGGTGCCTTCAACATATGCCGATCTCAAAATGGTGGATATGAATTTGTGCGGGCGTGTATAGGTATATGTTTTCTTCTATTGTCTCGAGTAAATTTCTTAGTCGAAAATGATAAAAGTATAGTTTTTTTTTCGTGGGGTTTATACGAGCACAAATTTTTTATTGTCCACCAGACTATGACGATATGTCGTATGAGATTGATTTGATGTATTATGTTAGATTTACTTTACTATAAAAAAAAGACTTTACAACCTAACATATTATATCAAATTATGTCGATTTGTAAATTTATCTTTGTGAGATTCCTTGATAGATCATTTCTCTTCATAAGAGTTTACTTTTGTGGATCGAGCATTTTTTCCAAAAAGACCACTTCAACCCGTGCAATCACCTTGTCACCAGCATTCTACACGCATACTCAGATCCTGACTCCATTTTGGAGTAGAAATCAGGATCCCATTTGACAAATTGCGAAGAATCGAAGGCACTCCATTCTCACTAACTGGATTATGATATTGATATTGAACTTAAATTTTGAAGCAGTAGTGTGATATGTTATACCCTTTCTTCATATCTTAATATCCAAGAACCAGTAATGTATGTATTTACATTCAAAACTCACTAAGCAATACCAGCTTTTCCTTCCTGCTAGATTTTCTACCTGTACTTTCTCAATACATACTAAACGGAAGAATGAAGCAGCCTGAAGGAGATTTGGTCCTTTCAGGTAACACCCACCCAGATGTACATCTAAGATGAGCACTTCCAAGCCTCTCTGAATAAACAAAAAAAATTTAAGAAACTTGTTTCAACAACTAGATATCAATTTAAGGCTTTCAAGGTTCTGCACACAGATCAGGAGAATAAATTACATGAATATTATTTTGGATCATTAGGCAGGTGTAACTTTAGGCTCATTAACAATATGTATAACACACCACAAACCACCATGCAGACAAAAAGCTGTTACATCAGGAGTTAGTGAGACAAGATTTAACTGATAAATAAATGAAATAGTACACATATTCTAGGGTTACAATTCTTTTCTGAACTTACCAAACCGGAGGTTATTTCAAGTTGCCAGTAGATTGTTCCAATAAAATTATGCTTTGAAACCTATGGATCACTGCATTGATCATAAATATTCTGAAAGATTTCATCCTACAGCACTTCATTCTCAAAAGAAGGTCGGGGGAGTTTATTTGACTGGGCTAATCAGATGAGCGAGATTGAATTATGATGATGATAGAAAAAACATGGAACTTTTTAATTATTTTAATATATTAAACTGAAAACCCTCCATGGACAAGTTCTTACCAGACATGTCAAGCTGACGTTAGAATATCCAGCGCAACTTCCTTGAGGGAAGGCATTTTCTCCTGCTGATGCAGACATATATATTTGTTCCCCACTTTTCTAAGGACTCTCCAGGGGCCAGGGTAGCACCTAATGCAAAATTTAAAAAAGAACAAAGTTAATGTTGAATGCAGCAGTTAGAAATCCCACTATAAAAGGCTACGTAATATGGAGTCATTGGCTTTACAAGACCTGAAAAGGGTTCCTCCATTGCGTCCCTTAAAATTGTGAATGTAATATACAGTCTCCATCTTAGGAAAGAGGGTCGTGGAAAGTTTAGCCAGCTTCGGGTAGAAGAATGATGGATAGTCTTCATTCATTCAAGGAAAATTGCCATCAGAGTAAAGCAAAAGAGGTACCATATTATCCCACAGATGCATCATACACTCCAACCAGAAGGGCCTCAGAAAGTTTGGCCGGCTCAGGGTAGAGCAAAAAGGCACCATATAATCCAGTAGATGGACCATGATTCTCAGGCTTCCTTACACTACAGGATGAAACTTAGTTAATAAATCTATCTTTAATAAGTTTCAATGGGCACCCATCTGGCGCTATAACATTCGCTCCAGCCACAAGTGTATATTTTCAACAAAAACTAAAGTATTATTTTCCATTTCTGGATCTTGCTGGTGCTTTGGAAGACAAATGGGAGAGTGCCACTCATGGACAACAAGTGAGTTCAGTGCTGTTACTTTGGTACAACCCAATATGATGATGTGAATAAAATATTTTTACCTAGCATCTACCATATGCCACTTACTAAGTTCAAGATAAAATATGCATAAGAACCATGTAAAATTGGCAAAGGATACACCCAGATCTTATACGGTCAAGTTCCCCATTGAAAATAATCAGCTTTCTAGCAGTGTTCTCAACAGCTTCTTTGTAAAGCTCTTCTACCACAAGCATTTCTGAAATGCAAGAGAATACCAGATATAGAACTTTTGGGGTGACACAAGAAAGATGGGACATTGAAGCTACCATTGACATTAAAATATGGATAGGCGACCAAGAACAGTTCATCCTCTAGCTTCACACGATCTGCCATTTTCACCTTTTCAAAGAAACCAAAATCCTCAAAAAATGACGGCTTTGTCAAATAGTCCAACTTAAAGGAGGTTCCTCCAAACGTTGACTCTCTTGCAAATGTAACTTCATTGGCCTCCGGGAAAAACTGGAAATGTTTTTAAAATTAGTTGTATGAATAAATTAAACACTAGAATTAATAAGGGAAATAAGAACAACAACAAAATATGTAAAATGAGAATTCGCGTTTGTTTTGGACATTGAGACAATAAGGATCTGAACATGAATTTCATTATTGTCAATATCCAACAAGATTAAGAGGACTCTGACATGGGCCAAATTTAGCTCATACCAATTATACCTATGGTGTTCATGATTTTCCCTAATATGGTTCCTTAGTTTATATGTTTGAATGCTAATCTGAAACTGCAATAGAATCAATCATAAGTTCATCAACAATATAATTCATGCCAGCAGTAACTAATATATATCATTTTGCACGACCAGAAATTTTTTCGTACTTTCTTAAATGTTGTCCAAAGATTTTTATAATAAGATACACCTGTTTAATTTCATAATAATTCTAAAAAATGAGGGTTGAATAAATTAGCGATTTTGACAAAACAAAAAGAAAAAAGCAATAGAGAGAATTTCAAACAAAATAATCAAGTAGTTTACTATTCTGGTCCTTGTGGCTTTCTCTGGATTAATGAAGCCATCACAAAATTCACGAATTAATTGCATGCTTCCAGTCATTTCTATTCCTCCTTCACCATCACCTGGTAAATGCATTAAACATCATTTATGGGCAATACAAGTTGTTAGAACTTCGGGGAAATAGAAGACAGATTGCAATCTAAGAAAAATACAAATAAATAAAGAGAAACAAACAAAAATCACAAGGCATGGGGAGAGGACCTGGTACAGATTGAAGTCCAGCTGTTGGGAATTCAATCTCCTGTAATAGATACTTTTTGGTCACAACTCTGATAATCCTACACCATACGTTGTACCTGTACGTTTTCAGTCATACGGAATTTATCTAGTACTAACTCACCATCAACTGTCTGTTATCCTTCAAAGCCAATTCAGTTGCTTTCCTGGCCTGTCAATTGTTACATGTACCAAATAAACAAATTTTAGTACTGCAGTGGCTACTACGAAAAAAATATAAAACCAAGAGAAAAATGGAAATAGATGGCATAAATAGATCCTAACTTCCCAACCAATCATGTGCAAGATTAACAGTGTATCAGGGAGGGAGGGAGAGAGTTGGAAGATCCAATCAAAGATTCCAAGAGGTTCCTATTGACTTTTTATTCCTTCTTCCATTTTTCGTGTAGTTTTGATCTACATATCATCAAGCTTGATTCCTTCTTATATTAATCTGAGAACATCCAGAGAAAATCTGGAATTAAAATGGCGCATCATCACCAGACACCCACATCATCTAAACATGGACGCCATAGGGTCCGCGAGAAAGTCCTTTTTTTTTTTTTTTGCCCTTTTACTCGGGAAGAAAAAGAAGAATGAAAATACTTAATACCAATAAGATCAAGAATATACATATACATGCGAACAATGCAACACAAAAGATTCCCAAATTCGAAACTCTAACTGAGGGCTGAACAGTATGATCGCACACTAAAAATTAGAAAAAAATAAAGTAAAGATAGCAGTATAAACTTACTTGGTCAAGAAGCTCAGAATAATCACTAGGGAATGGCACATCAACGTCGACTGAGGCATTGCGATCCCCAGAAAGCGACTTCCTCGCGAAAGAAAGGCTTCTGGACACCATGAATGCAGCGGCTCTTTGATGACCAATAGGTCCAATATTCCCATTATTATTGATTGGAAAGCTTCTACATTTAACAATCTACAGTTTATGTCAGCACATCCTTTACGAAATCAAAAGGTGGGTACAACAAATTCGAAAAAGCATTGCATGAGAAGTTTATCAAGAATGATCTATTTTATTTTACTTTTGTCTGCGATTTAGAAGAACTCAAACAGTGAGGAACAGAATAGGGTGCGCAGAACTGAGAAAACTCACTCACCTTTGGAGTTGGAAGAGATGGGAAATTGATCGAAATGTTGGAAGCAATTGCAGCACTGGATAACGGCATTTTTGAACCACTGCTGCGAGCGAGAGAGAGGTGTCAGCGGGACTAGGATGTAAAGAACCAGTTGCGGTGCTTGTGTCAGGGTGCCATCTGTTATCTGTGGACATAAAACGCCAAAACAGAGGTATTTAAGATTTTTTTATCGTTATTTTACTAATTTAAGAAAAATTTCCCCTCGACTTTCCATAATTTAATTACTAAAAATTTTTAGAAAATTATTTTTTATTTATAAATTTGGTTTCTTCTCCCCTATTTTCCATGAAATAAGCACAGCGGTCTTGAAAAACACCAAAGATAATTTTAGGGTAGAAGGAAAAACTCGAAAAATCAGTTGTATCAAACCGAACTGATAAGTTCAGTCCAATTCAATACCAACTAAGTCGGTTTTGATTCTTACTAAAACTTTGATTTATGAATCAATAAGAATTGAAACCGACTAAAAATGATTTGAAAATTGAATGGTCCAAACGGTACCGAAATATATATTTTATCAGAAATACTACATACAACCGGCATAGACAACCATTGTATAACCGGCTGACAAACTGTTCTCATCATTTTATCTCTTTCCTCCCTCTTTCTCTCTCATTCCTTTTTTCGTCTATCAACAAAAAAGTTAGAACATTGATTTTGCTGATTTGCAATGAAAAAGCCTCTCTCTCCCCTTTCCTTTTGCTGCCATTGTTTTCGTTCTCATATTTCAATATTATAAAGACAGAAGCTTTCAAAGCCCAACAAAAGCTAGTCAAAGCTCAAATACACACAGAGACAAGGTTGGCTCAGTTTGATATGTTAGCATTTCACAATATCATTTTTATTAATCTCCAATATCCTTCTCCTCCTTCGTCTGCAATCTATTCTCCTTAAGCTTTTTTTTTTTTTTTTATTCCAATAACTATCGTTATAATCTTCAAACCATCAACCAAACAAGGACAAAAAATAAGAGAGGGAATCATCTTTCCATTGTAAGGATACCAAACAAATCTGAACATACATCCATCAGAACAAACTAAGAACTAAGATTAAAGACATAAAACTTTACTCATATCTACTCTAAGAACATGACAATGCCGCTCAAGTGTTTTTCTAAAAAAAAGTTGAACCCATAAAAAACCCAATGAACCCCATCACCACAAACCCAATCGCAGTACGGAACGCAACCTTTGTAAACTCTTTGCGGTTGGGCTAGTGGCAGCGCTTAACGAGGTAAACGCTATTCTTAGAGAATTCTCTGAGGGGGTCGAAGACTGTCTATAGCATCCATTTTCTTTTCCTGGGTTGGATAAGAAATTAATTTGGAGGAGGACGAAGGAGGAAGAGTTTACTCTTCTTTCTTTATTTATGGATGCATTTTTTATAGAGGAGAATGAGTGAAATCTAAGAGGGAGAATGGCAGGAATAAGAGGTAGGAAAAAATTGATAGAGAGAGAGAGGGGGGGACGAAATGAAGAGAGAATGAGAGATGCTGAAAAAATAAAGTTTTTAATTCCCTTGGTTACGCAACAGTTGTAACAGCTGGTTGCAAATAGAATTTTTGATATTTTATTTTCTTTATATTATCAGTTTTGCTACGTACAATCGGCCTGCATAATCGGGATGCAACCGGCTATGTTGCACAACTTAAAAAAAAAAAATTAAAAGTAAAAAGATAAAAAGCAAAAAGTAAAAAAAAAAAGACAAAGTACTTTGTCTTCTTCCTTCGGTAGCAAACCACACTTTGAGGATTTTTCATTTTTCTTCTTCTTTCGTGGAGTAGCAGACCACTGCGGTAACAAATGTTCACACAAATTTTTCTTCTTTCTTCGGTGTAGCATACCACACTTTGAAGCAAAAAAGAACAGATGAAACGTGAAGAGGGGAAGTTGAGATTTCATATTTCAGGAAGGGATTGTGTTCGTCTGGGTTTGGACTCAAGATCTGTGTTGTTGTCGTCGTCGTCTTCGGGTCTGGAAGTGCTCTGCATTGTTGTCTTTGTTTGGGTGTCTCCGTGGGTGTCTCGTCCATTTGGAAGAGCTATGCACCACTGCTAATACCAACAATGGGGGTTTTAACTTTGGAAAGGTTGAAAATCAGTAGTAGTCAGATTGTGTAAAGAGCCCACATAGCCTAAGTATTTCTATTTCTTGACGAGGTTGCCATACAAATCTCTTGTTACTGATAATTCATTTAGCACATAGGCATCCATGCAATTCATATCTGCCACAACCCGCCAGCTTTGATGCCAGTTGAGCTCTACCAAGCATATATAATTCCTTTCTTTTGGCCAGTAAGCACATATATTCCAAAGGTAGCCTCTCATTCTCTGTTTTTGCAGTAATACCTTCCATTTCTTAAACTCACGCATCGTTGTTCCCTTCCCTCTTCTGTCCACCTCAGCTTCCCCACGATCATTCTCGTCGTCTTCATAATGATCGTCGCCGTCGTCTTCACCTTCAGCTTTGGCGAGTGAATCGGCCTCCCATTTGATGCCTTTGTCGTCGGGTGCTGAAGAATTGCGTTTAGGAGCTTTTAGGAATGGGTTTTTCTCTGGGAAACGATAGTGCTGTTATCGAGAGGTGGTTGAAGCTTCGGAGTTTTTTTTGGGTTGTCTTCTGAGCTGAGATTGGGTTTGCACTGCGCGGGGAATATGGAGATGAAACTCAGAAGATCTTGGGAAGATGATGAGAAAATCAGAGGAGGAAAGGTAGATGGAGACGAAGGCGGAGTGTCTTCATGAAGCATATCCCAAATGAAATGAAACATTTCATTAAGCCACATAGAACACAGTTACACGGCAGTTACTTTAGCCGGTTCTATTTAGTATTTTTCTTATATTATATATATATTGTATGCTATATATATATGACACATAATATTAAATAAAATTTTGATATTATTATTTATGCGTCCATCATCTAAACTTACTCTTAAACATGTATATTAATATTGAGTTATACTTATTAAGTATTACATATATATATATTATAAGAACATTTTACACATTTTGAAGTGAGTTACATTTTTACACTCTGGTGGTTGCATTGGCAATTGTTTTAGTGTATTTTTTTTTTAAAGATTTTGTTTATATTGACTTTTATATGCATGTTTTATTCTTTTAGTTTTAGCCCTTAGGAATGTTATTATGTGCAATTTTTAATAGGTATTTTTAGACATTATTAAATGCATCTTTTAATTAAACTAATTACTGTATTTTGGCTAATTATTTTTTAGTAATGGTAGATATAGAGATAGATTATGTAAGTGCTACGCACTACTTTTAAAAAAGAGAGGGATCTATTATTAAAAAATTAATTTTTTCATCTGAATCTCATATTTACAGTCATAAAATGCGCAAGCGCCACGTACTTCTTTTAAAAAATGTGAGTAAATATGAATCTCACATGAAAAAATTAAAATTTTAAAAGTATACCACTCTCTTTTTAAAAAAAAATGCACAATACTTACACAACCTATAACTGTATCTAGTAGCATTACTTTTTTTTTTTTTTAACTTTTATTTGATTAATTGGTTATATGCATGTTGTTTTGGGCTCTAAAACTCTTATTTGGGCTAAAAATTATTCATTTGGGTTAGAAAAATCAACCAAAACAAAAAAGTCCAAAACCTAATCGCACCTATAAAACCGAATCGAAATCGAAAGTCCTGGCTCTTGGATGAGCCAGTCGATTTCAATTATAAGAATTCCAAAACGAACTTAATTAGACTAGTTCGGTTCAATAATATGTCTAAAACCAGTACAAACCGATTACACCCTAAATAATTTTAAAACTTTAAGGCTCTAATTAATTCTTTACTCGTATGTTTACAGAAAATTTTTACAATTCCTTGAAAATGAAGTGATTTTAGCGGCGAACATAAGCAAAAATACTCACTCCAAAAGTATCCTAAATTATTTTTAGTGAAAATTTAAGGCTTATTAAGGTATTAAGATGTCTGGAGTATTTTAGGAACGAGTAGCCTATATGCATTGTTGAAAAATGTTAACAAAGTTTGGCATGACTTGATGTGGTAGTAAAATTATTTTATCATAAAGTTAATCTCTCATTAATTATTTGTATATATATATATATTTTTAAGCTTCAAACATATTTCAGCCCCCCTTGCAATTTATATACTTTTTGGGATTGGTTAATACTTTTTTTAATTTACAAAAAGATGTGAAAAATGACATATTTATTATTATTATTATTTGCCACAACTCCAATTCAAAATGAGTGAAAATGGGAAAGAAAAAAGAATGGAAAATGACACAAGATCAACAATATATTTGGAGCAAATCTTTTATTCTAATTACCATATATTCAGTACAGAAAAGCAATCTTATATGCTTTAAAAAAAAAAAAAAAAAAAGAAAAGCAATCTTATATATTTTCAGTACAATTCCATATATTATTTTATTTTATTTTTTCAGTAATTATTGTCCAAACCATATTTATGCATCAATAATAATGGTGGAACAATATTTACTTATAATTGTTATAAATAACGTCTCATGTAATCCTCCACAGTAGTGTAGTTCACCTCCGGATAAAGCTCAGAAGCTTCTCTTTCATCTTTTCCATTAATCTTGAAATTTGTTAGACATCCCTCGTAGCAAACATGGTAGTAATGCCCTAGTCCAACTTGTTCTGCATACTCTTGTCCTTTTGCATCCATATATAAGGTTAACCAAGCAGAAAAAAAAAATCAATATTAAATATTAGGTCTGCAAAAATATAAATTATAAAAAATTTAAAAACTGATGTATTTTAATGTAATACTTTAAAGAAAAATGATTTTATATAGTTTTAAGATGTTTAAGTCTCGTTCACTCATTCTAAAAAAAGTGGAAAGATCTGATACTCACATGAAAAAAATAATAATTATTTTAATAGTGTGTTCCGTATTTTTCAAATAGAATATGCGAGACTTACATATCCTTACTGTAAATTTGTAAAATAAATTTTTGTGTACCAAAATTCTCAAAAGAAAACATTCTCTCACCTTCCAAGGAAGCTAGGAACTCTTGCTCGGATATGGAAGACTTGTGCAAGTCTTTGCCGATCAATTTCTCCCAAATCTCAACAACTTCTCTTTGAGATAGAATGTTTTTTGGGGGACTGATGTATATTGTCTTGTTGAGAGCTCGAGGGTCGTCTATGGTTTTGATAGTGTACGTGGCAATATCATCTTCATCAACATAAATTGCTGGAAAATCACAATAATAATTTTCTTTTGTAATTAATATACAAGTAAATCTAAAAAATAAAAAATAAATACTAAAACCAATATATATAGCAACAAGGGTCATGACTATTTTCTTAGAAAATGGGCTAAATATTGAGGAAATAAATTGGTTAATTGACATTGTTTAACAAAGTAGATTTAAGAGAAGTGGTACAGATTTAAAAGGATTAGTATATAAAAGTAAACTCACAAACTGATGTGACTTTGTATTATCCATTAAATCTACGTTATGATAAAAGTAACTTTAACATACTACATCAAATCACGTTATTTTATAAGTTTACTTTTGTGTGATCCCCTTGTGACCAAAGTATTTTTTTTTAATAAATTGATTAATTGACATTAAATAGATTAGAAACATCTTAGGCCCACAAAAAGGATCATGATCATGAGTTATATTTTAGAAAATTCACATCCAGAAAGTGGATTCAACCCTAGCCGAGTAAGGTGAAAGGAAGTACTAGTCCTACCTACTTTCATGAGTTCTCTTCAAGGCAAAAAAATTAAAGGTTGTCATGGAAATACCTTTGGTGTTGCCATCTCCCAACAAGAACACTGAATCCCTAGAAGGAATGATCCTGCCTGGCTGGCACAGACCGCCAAGAAAGTAACCAGCAAAACAGTTTGCAGAAACATATGTGAAAGGAATGTTTGCTTCTTGGATGGCTTTCCTTACCACCATTTTGTCATCAAATGTCACTCTTCCAGGTTCTAATGCATGCTCCATTCTTGCAGGATCCGTCCCAAACTCGGAGGGCAGAAATCTCTACAAATATTATTACCAACTTAATTCTCATATAAAACTAATAGAAATTAAACTAATTAACAAGATCAGTCTAATTAAGTCTGTTTAAGGATGCATTAAACGATTGATTGTTGCAATCAAACGCTAAGAAACATATTTTCAAAGCTTAATTAGAAAGTAAAATTCAAACTATCATTCCTTTTGCAATATGAGTTCCAAGCAACCAAAGTTGTCGATCGACGCTCGTTAAATCTGATCATTAAGATGGATGAAAAATAGAACACGTTACACACACACACACATATATATATAGAGAGAGAGAGAGAGAGAGATCAAAGGGTGCTTTGTTTCTTGAACTTTTGAAATTTGCAGAGACCACGCATGCATCAAGTGAGGAAATCAGCACAGAAGACATTAAGAACTCATCCTATTAATTACCTTGACATTGCCAGCCTCTTTAATTGCATCAACAAGCTTAAGTTGGAGGAGAATTTGGTGGCTGCGAATGTGAACCCCAGATATTGCACAGATAACAACATCAACTAATTTCACTGCATTGACAAGGCTCTGCTGGTCGCTAAAGGAACCTGACACAAGGTGAGCTCCTTGCTCCTTAAATGACAGAAGCATTTGAACTTTCTCAATGTCTACACCAATCTCAGGTCTGTAGAGGATGTATGTCTCATGTCCTTGAGCTAAACTAGCCTTTACCAACCTCTTACCCAGATACCCAGTTCCACCTACAATTAGCACTTTGCTCTTTTGATCCATCTCTCTCTCTCTCTCTCTCTCTCTCTGTTGGTAGAGATATGTCCTGATCTACATGCGTGGCTTTATAAAGCAGATGTTTTTGGTCTATATATGTAGCGTAGAGTAAGAATGTTTTTGTTTTGCTTGGCATTTATAATATTTGTAGGTAACCTCATCTACAAATGAACTATTGCTTTGCCTTCAAAATTAAGGGATTTTCCAGATGTTATATGGATCCAACAACTGTTTATAAGAAAATAAATTGATAGAATAGAATCTTTTTTATTTTTTATTTTTTATTTTTTATTTTTTATAGAATAGAATCTTTTTTTTCTCATTGATCATGTATATGAATATATAAACATGAGTGGATGATTTATAAATGGTGGGATTAGGTGGAATTGTCAAAAGACTAACTCGGTGGAGGATTATTAGGTGGAAGGCCTATTTCCTAAAATTATGGTGTTGACAATGGCTTGATCCGTGTGGTCCTGTCAATAACAATTAGCACTACTGTGTATTCAATAAGCTCATTATTTTCTAAAAGATCAGATTATATTAGTCTTCATATTTAAATTACATAAAAATAACTCTTAAACCACAGCCATTTATAAGGTCCCTCAATCCTAATGCAACAGCTAGCTCAAATAAACTCCCTTGCAGGGGTGTTAGGTTTTTCCTCCAGACCGAGAAAATTGACCAGAGTTTTGGTTGGTTCAGACCGGACCGGTCTCAGTCCAAGAAAGTAAAGAAATCCGGTTTTCGGTCTGGTCTCAATGTGAGATTTTTTCAACTCGGACCAAACTGACTGAATTTAATATATAAAGTTAATTTTAAATAATTTTTCAAGTAGTTATATAAAGTTTTTGTCAAAAACTTGAAAAAAATAAAGAAAAATTATCCGCAACCAGACTGAACCAAAGCAGCCCGGTCCGGTCCAAAGGACTCATTAGTCCAGACTTTTGGTGGACTGAAAGAATCAGTCTCATCTAAAATTATTCTCTAAAACCGATCAAACTGGACCGATTGCACTCCTACTCCCTTAGATTGAGGAAACATATATGGTAACATACTTATCCCTTTGAAGGAGAGACAGAAGTAGCTCTAGCTTGTAATGTTGTAATATTGTGCATTGGAACAACAAACAAAATTAGTTACTTCTTAACAAATCAACAAAAGTATAACCTTGAAATAATGATATAAACATTCCACTGCCGTCTGCCGCTATAATGTCTATATATGACGAAAAACCGAGTCAAAGGTCACATCGGCCGGCTTGATCACAAAAATCGTGTAAATAAATAGATTTACAAATAAATTTTAATATAAAATATAAAAATCAATACAACTTTAATTATCAATCTTTAAAATAAGGAATGTTCATCCAGGTTCCAACCCGAAAACCTGGTTGAACCCGGATTTCAAAACTGGGCTGGAACCCGGACCGGATTGATCCGAGTCAGACCTGGGCCAAAACTTGGGTGGATCCGAGTTTTTTAAACCTGAAAATCCGGATTCCGAATTGTACCCGGTGTTTTTTTTTTTTTATAAAATTTTTCTTTATTATTAATTGGACTTCAAAGATTTTGTCTCTATTTAAAATTTCAAATCATATTCTCAATAAAAAATCAATATAAATCTCTTTTAATCTTACTTCTTAATACAACATAAACAATTAATTAACTTAACTAAATTCATGTTAAAAAAAGCCAATCTTCATCATGTAAAATGCATGCAACATACATGATGCAATCAACTACATATTACATTGTTTAAACTAATTTTCTAAGAATATTACAAATTGGTATTTCAGAAAAACTTAATTGCTAAGAACATTGTTCTGTTTGATGACCCAACTGTGATGATTTGCTACCCAGTTGTTGTCTGCTTTACTTCACGTGGCTGCTAGTAATAATGTTAACTAGCATCTGCCTGCATGCATGCATGATAGAAGTACAGGTTACAAAAAGGGCATTTCTTCCTTTCCATAAAGCAGTACAGGTTACAAAATTATATCTTCCATGTCCAATAAAAGCATGTTACTAGTTTAATTCAGGAAATCCATTGTATTGTACAAGAATCTGTAAGGATGAAGGGAATTTTCTTACATGCATTGATTTTTTTTTTTTTTATAAATTGAATCCACAGGGTTGTTTTTTTAGGGTGAATTTAAAAAGGAGGCATGGATTCGTTGATCAAGTTCCTAGCCTTCCATCTGCTAATATGTCAAGTTCTGCATACGAAAGACTTTAACTACCATTTGAAACCCTATTCATATGAGATGATCGATATCTATACAATTTATAATAGAGCCTCTATAAAGATAATATTAAAAAAATATACTCAAATGATTTTTAAACTTTATAATATTTTTTAAAAACCTTTTATTTCTTCTTTTTCAAAATCCAATAAAACATCTTAATTCAAATATTGTACTGGTTAAGAAAATCCAATAAAACTCTTTTGAATTAACACTGTTCAAACGAGTCCTACGTATCTTTTTGCTTTAATTTGCTTGTTATCTCCATCATAATGGCCGGGGTAATGATCATTGATGTAAATTGGTCACGTTGAGTACTTTTTTTGTTTTTGTTTTTGATTGTTTTTATGAGAGAGAGAGAGAGGGCCATCAGGACATGTAAGGCATGAATTTCGTGTGCATGCATGCATGATTGAGTTGCTATTTCTGTACTAGCATCTCTAAAAGCTTTGGAAAATGCTACTTGCCCTTCACTTTGTCCCTTCACTTTTACTATTTATATATTTAAATTTTTTAAATTTATTTTTATTTAATAATTAAGAAAGTGATTTTTAATGTATTGGTATATTTTTTTTATTTTTTAAAAATATTTAAAAATGTTAAAAATAAATTTAAAAATTGAAAATGATAGGGATCCCGCTGGTGGATCCTGTTCATTTATCCCACTCCTAATTTTTTTTTTTAGTTTTTTTACTTATTGATTAAGAAAATATTATTTAATAATATTGTGATTTTTTTTAAAATATTTCAAAGTGTTAAAAAAATATTTGAAAAAAATCTTTAAAAGTGTTTTTTTTTCACATTATTTTTTTAATATTTTTAAATATTTAAAAAAAAAGAATAAAACTCACAATATTATTAAATAATATTTTCTTAATCACTATGTAAAAAAAAAAAAAAAAA